>OZ038520.1:53270236-53380236 GCA_964036315.1 Acanthosepion esculentum | reverse complement strand
TGCATCTGAATAGACCTGTAGTAGTGTGACTGATGTAATTATTTATGAATTTTGTTTGATCAGGAATACAGTTTTTTTTAAGAGATTTTGAACACATAAATAATGTTTCTACACACCCTGTGTGTTATTGCATATATGTGTTTAAGTAGGTAATATGATACATATATAGTAAAAGTATTTATCAACATTTAAATAGGGGTATTCTTTGACAAAACAAGCATTCATCTTCAAAAGAATTTACACAATTTTCCTTCATACAACATGCATATTTGGCTGAGAGATATGAAAAACATTTAACATTTAACTAACAACACACCAAATTTATAATTCAACATTAATTTCATATGTAATAATAATTTAAACATTGATAATCATAGATATATACTGCAGGGGGGGTCATTAATGGAGTAGTGTCAGAGAGAAATGTTTAGCTATATGTATTGTACCAATAATATAGTACCAATAACTCATCTACCAGTATAGCAGAAGCAGAATGATTTTAAAACATCGACCTTTTTGATGGTAAATAATGTACTTACTATAGTAAAAACACAAATTCTGGCACAAAATAAAATTAACATAGATGACAATTTCTTATTAACTCATCTAAATGGTTGAAAGTCATTGGAGATCACTAAAAATCATTTCATTTTTAATAGGGCTAGGTTAAACTAAGTTAAAATGTGTAGAATTTAACTTTTGCAATCAAAGAATAAAAATTATGATGGCAGAAAATGAGAAAAAACTTGCTGAAGACCAGGATATCTAAAAAAAATAAGTTTATAATTTTTTATTTTGATTTGTCAAAAAAATATTGATTTGTCTTACAGAGATTTGAATGGGAAATTTTTTTTAATTTCATTAATTTGTATCAGTTAAACTATTAATTATTTCTATATATTGAATCATATACTATTTAAATTGGATATAAATGACACTTTCATGTGAAATAAAATTCACTTAAAAAAAATAATCAATGTTTCTAGTTTTATAATACACAGCTTTATTAGATTTTAAAAGAATTTTAATCTTTTCACTAGATAAAAAATAAGATGGTTTAGTAAAAATATAAGCAAAAATAGTTTCATTGATTTGAACCATGATAAACTATTCTTCAGTCAATGGTTAGCAAAATAAGTAATTTTACCTATTTAGGAAATTATCCAAGACATTCCTGAAAAGTTCTTAATCATGTCACAAAGCTATTTAATCAACAAAATGTGTTGCTTGTTTGGAATTAGAGAAATTATATTTTTTGTAGTTATAAAAAGATTTAAATACTTAATACCTTATAATATCTAATATACTTAACAGGCATATTTATTATATATATTTTTAAATAAGGACTATTTAGGCAGCAATAATTCTTTCAAACATGTTTGGTTGAACAATATTGATAAGTTCTGTCTATCCAAATTTTTAGTAACCTTTTAAAATTTCTGAATTAGTTGTTTCATATAATTGGTAAATTTACCAAAGTTCATTTTTATTTATATTCAATAGTCTAAATTTCTCTCTATCATCTTTGTTCAACAGGAATATTTATAGACAGAAATTATTAAACATATAAATTCTACATTTTGTTAATTAGTTTAAATTGTCTATATTAGAAATGAAATCAAATATTAGTAATGTCTTTCTGAGTCCCTCAACTTATATACGTTAATTAAATATATATATTATATATAATATATATATTATATATATGTTAATTAAATATATATATTATATATAATATATATATTATATATATGTTAATTAAATATATATATTATATATAATATATATATTATATATATGTTAATTAAATATATATATTATATATAATAATATATATATTATATATATTAATTAAATATATATTATAAATATTAATTAAATATAAGATAAAGAACAAATAGGAAACATATCAATATAACATGTTTCACTTTTATTAAAGCTTCATCAGAGTGTCTTTTAATTTAATATATATATATCCTATATATATATATATATATATATCCTATATATATTTAATTGTTACAATGTATTAAATTTTATGAAAAATTTATGACAAAGTGAAATGATAATTAGATTGATATGATTACACATACACATGAAGGAGAGATGCTGAAATTTTTTTAAATTTTCAACTTTGTCATATATTTTCCTAAAATTATTCATGATATATAAAAATATATATATCATTTTCCCATACCGTATTAAATATCTATTTATTATTACATTTATTTCATTATATATTTATTATTATATACAAGTGAGTGCTAGAAGATTTCTATCCGATCCATGTCACTTAAATCTAAATATTTTGTCATAATAAATGCAATCCTCATATTTTTTTTTCATTTTTTTATTGTCATCTCGCTCAGTACAAGGCCCAAGAGCCACAGGTAAAGAGTTACCGAGTGAGGTTATTATAAGAGAGTAGTCAGGAAGGAGAAAGTGTGTATTATGAGAATATGTACGATAGATAATAATAATAATAATAATAATAATAATAATAATACTATATAATGGTTGACTATGCATTTAAAGAAACCAAGATTGTAGATGCCAGAGAAGCATCCACCTGGGTGTCTGTCCCACAAAGCAATAGTTCGAGAGATGAAGCTGTCCAAGTGTAATTTTCTCATTAATGAAGAAACATGAAGAGGGACATGATATACCAGGTCCTTATTGTGAAGATCTCAGCTGGTGGGTCTAAGGAATATAACTCATCTGAAAATCTGCCATAATAATAGCAACAGAGTAGGAAGGGACAAGTAACATTTTGTCTGTGGAGTAAGAGTTTCTGGGTGGAGACTATTGCTTTTTTATTAAAGTGGTTCATATTTGCACATGGTTTTAATTTGTTATATTGAATAGAAAATGTGGAATTTTCAAGTATTGAACTATCAACTATTTTGAAATCCATTTTCTCGTGTAAGAAAAGTCCTAATGAAATCCCTGAGTATGATCCAAACATTTTTTTTCGCTCTTGATTAAAAATGGTTTACTCCTATAACCCAAAAATTTAACTACAACCTAAGCAGTAACCAAAAAAAATTCAAGACCTAAAGGTCATCAGGAAGGTCAATGGCCACAGCTTTTGAGGATTGGGAAACTGTTTTGAAAACTGACTATTGCTCTAAACATTATTTTATTGAACATGTTTCAGTAAACACCCCAATTTTTTAAACAGTGACATTATTGTCTACCAAACTAGAGTGTGAAAGTCTTATTAAAGAAAAGAATGTACCTCTTGTCAGGTACACTACAGTTCAAAAGTTTGAAGCCATCCCCAGAATTAGCATGAAATGAACTTGACAAAAGAATAAAAAAAAAAAATGAACAAGAGCTCTTAGAATCATTGAAAAAAGAATGGAATCAATTATCAAACTATATAATTTGAGAAACTTTTGTAACAGATGCCAAAAATTTGTGTTGCAGTAATCAAGACTAAAGGAGGATATTTTGAAGAGAGCAAAATTTAATCATAAAATGCTTTTTTTCTTTTTGTTATAATAAAATTTCTATCCGTCTATATTTCTGAGATGAGGTATTATGTACACTATTTACATTATTCGGACTATTGTCCTCATCTTTGTTGCCATATTTATTACAGTATTTTAGCCATTGTATGCTCTGGCCTTCTTCAAGTGGTTGGAATGTTGAACTGGACTCTTTATTTCACTCACTGGGGTAGATTGTTCTAGTTCCATGTGCCATGTCTAATGGATGTCAGTTATCAGTTATCTCCTGTTAATTCCCCTCTGAGAGTTCTCCACTGCCTTAACCACTCATGGCACAGTGGATGAAGGCATTAGTTAGATCCAGTGACAGGACCCAAGAGTGTGAGTTCAATAACAGGTTAAGGCGGTGAAGAAATTGGAGAGGGGAATTAACAGGAGATAACTGATAACTGACATCCATTAGACATGGCATGTGGAACTAGAACAGTCTATCCCATTGAGCAAAATAAAGGTTTCAGTTTGATATTCCAATCATCTGAAGAAGGCCGGAGTGTACAATAGCTGAAACATTGTGATAAATATGGCAACAAAGATGAGGACAATAGTCTGAATAATGTAAATAGTATAAAATTTCTAATAAAAAATCATGTCTCACTTATTTTTAACCTTGTATAATAATTTTCTCATAGTTAATGTACAAAACAACTAATTTTGTGGCCAATTTAAAAAATTATTAGACTTTTCAACTGTTGTGTACATTCTTTTCTTTAATAAGACTTTTATTGTATAAGCTACTGGACATTAATTTCACTGTCTGAAAAATTGGAGATGTCTACTCAAACACATTTATAGTAACAAAAATAATGTCAAATTAAAATACACTAATTGCGTAAATAATTATCTTTGGAATGTCCAAATACTTAATATAGAACAAAGATTAAAAAATGAATTGAAAGAAAGATGGAGAGAGAAACTGGGAAAGTGCTCTCTTTTTGCAAGAAACTGACCTGATCCCATGGCTTGCATGACAATGGATGTTTTGGGATTTGAGTGCACAAACCATCCAGCCAACTCACCAAATTTTGTATCATCTAATTTTCTGTTTCTGTTGAATTTTTTAATTAAGTCTTTTAGACAGTCCTTATAATGTTCTTGTGGTTTCCATTGGAGGCATTTGTCCTGAACCATTTTGCCATACAGTAGTTGTTTTGCTATGTGAGTATCCTCTAAGCAGACCAAGTATTCAGAGCACAGTTTTTCATAATCAAGGACTCAATACTCTCATCATATTGGCCAGTTGCAGTACTTTTGTATCAGGAACATTAGATCTCACCATGAAATTCTCAGCAGTGAACATAAGCAATGCTGGTGTAAAGACCCAAGGTGCTGAATAGTGATAGGTCATTGTCCAAGTCTCAAATCTATACAACAAAATTGTCAAGACACAAGCCCTGCAGGACCTCTACTTTTGTTGGTGACTTTATGTCAGATTGTAACCAAAGCCTTGACTCAAGCTTTCCATAAGCCTTAGAAACAATAACTATGACTGACTTTGTCATGAAGGGTAGAGAAATGTATCCAGAATCTCCAACATTTTAGCCATGACATATATGGTGAGTGAAAAGATCATAATTTTCATAATTGTCAGATATGAAGATATTAGTTACAATAGTAAAAACAGTGGATACTAAAAAGATTTTGTTGTGCGATACCAGAAATATATGCCAGTCTCATTGCCAGGGAATGCTTGCAAGATAACAATTACAAAGAAAATAGCAAAATAGTATCATCATCATCATCATCATCATCATCATCATCATCATCATCATCATCATCATCAACCCCTTGACTTTTGTAATTGTAGGGGGGGTCTAAATGCAGAAGCCACTCTAACTCTTTTCCACAACAGTTTATCAGCAGCAGCAGCAGCAGCAGGTCAGCAATTCTGGTATAGTCATATCTGTTCATTTTTTGACATTTTCCAACCAGTTTTTGCATTTCACCCTCTCCTATGTCTACTTTCAATGGTGCCTTGCATGATGGTCTTGCACAGGCTGCTGTGTGCTGTAATGTGTCCAAACCATGCCATTTTTCTCTGTTTAACAGTAGAGAGAAGAGCCTCTTGGTGACCCACAAAACTTCCAACCTTTTCCCACACAAACTCAATGGTTTTTGTTCCCAGCAGAAAATGCCAAGGGGTTCTCTCACGCATTTGTTCTCAAACGCTTGGATCATTCTCTCAGTTTCTGCCAGCAGTGTCCATGTTTCACATCCATATAGGAGAATGGAGACTACCAGTGATTTGTACAGTTTGTACTTGGTTTGAAAGTTGATTTTGCTCCTCCATAGTCTTCTCAATTTGGCTATCACTGTGATGGCTGTGGCAATCCATGTGAAGATTTCCAAATTGCATCTACTATCTTTAGACAAGATTGATTCCAAGTATTTAAAACTGGACACTTCTTCCAGTGAATTCCTGTTCATGGTAATTTTGACACAGGTGTTACTGTTTGTGCTATTCACCATTACTTTGGATTTCTTGGAGCAAATAGTATAGAGTTGGCTTATTGATGATGTGAAAGGTTTTTTGCTAGATCAATAAAACACTGGTAAAGATCCATTTGTTGCTATCTGTATTTTTCTTGAATGAGTCACTTTGTAAATACCATGTCTGTTACACCTCAGTTTGACCCCCAGACCACATTGCGATTCGGGCAGAATGTTATCTGCAACATGGTGCAGTAAAAGTTTCAGAAATATCCTTGCAAAGATCTTTCCCACAACAAAGAGATCTTGTGGTAGTTATTGTATATGTTTTTGGGTCCTACTCTTGTGCAGTTTTGATAGATAGCATGAAGCAGGTTCAGTATTTCTCCTCTGCCTTGCTCTATCAATTCAGCAGGGATATTCCTTGGCATGTGTGTGCATACATACATACATACATACATACATACATACATACATGTGAAAATTTCTCAAAGTTAACTTTTAGAGAAGGCAATATTTATAAATAAATGACAATAGGAAAACAGTAATTGCTAAAAATATGGAACGCTTCACGAATTTGCGTGTCATCGCAAATTCGTGAAGTGTTCCATATTTTTAGCAATTACTGTTTTCCTATTGTCATTTATTTATAAATACATACATGTATACATACACACATACATAAATACATACATACACATACATACATACATAAATGCATACACACGTACATACACACACATATACACACACATACATATATATATAAGTAGATAAGATTAATGCAAATAAAATTTGTCATTCAGCTGATTGATGTTATATTCAGAAACTCAACTCTGGAGTTTTGTAGACAAATCATTTAATAATCATTCTGTCTACTCATCAGGAGGCTTCAGCAATTGATTCTGTAGCCTCCAGATGAGTGGACGGAATGATTACTAAGCAGTTCATCTATGAAACTCCGGAATCAAGGCACTTGCACTTTATGGCAAAAACTGCTTGCCTTAAAAGTCCTTTTGTTCAGACTTCCACTGACTGACAACATTTCTGGCTTTGTGATATATTTGTTATTGCTATTATATAATTATATTTATACAGATAAATAGATAGATATACATATATTTACATATATTTTTTTTATTATTATTGTGAAACTGTAGTAGCAGAAAAAGTATTTATATGCTCTTAAACAGAAATATTTTCATATATGCACATTCAACCTTACAGTATCCTCAGGTGATTCTTATCAAATGACCACCTAATGCTTTTTTATTTCTTAAAGAAAACTAAAGAATGTTACATTATTATTTTAAAAAATAATAGACAAATACACAACGTAGGCAGTAACAGAAAGGGAGAGGGGTAGGATGTGAAGAAGATAAAGAAAAAGTGGGGAGAGAAGAAAAACAAGTGAAAATAAATAATATAGCATTCTTTAGGTATTTTTTAAAAAATAAAAAAGCGATAGGTGGTCATTTGATAAAAATCATCTGAGGATACTGCAAGGTTGAAACCAAAGTAATGGATTCAGCTGATTTTCTGATTTTTAAAGTTAAAAGCTCTACATGTTATTTTTACTTTTTTTGTTTTGTACATGTATTGAGCACTTTTTAATACTACAGTTTCCTGGTTAGATTCAACTCTGACAATTAACCTTATATGTATTATATATATATATATATATATTAACCTTATATGTATTATATATATATATATATATATATATATATATATATATATATGAGTGCATACCGTAAGGTTGAAACCAAGGTAACAGATTCATTTGACCTCATGCATGATTTTTGAAGTGATATATATATATATATATATATATATATATATGTTGATATATATATATATAAATAGATGTACATGCATTTACATATATATTTCTTATTCCTATAAATATTATACTGTCTTTTTTTCTCTAATAGTGAAATTAATGTTCACTGGTTAGAGATCAAGAGCACTACTAAAGAAAAGGTACTTCCCAATAGGAATCAAATTGTATTAAACAACTTTTGAAGAAAGTGTGCCTTACCATTAGGCCACAGGAAACCATCACCGCTAAGTAAAACTCAGCTACACTATTTAAGAAATACATATCTCTCATTGGGACATTTTGAAGTCTATAAGTCTATATTTGCTAATTTTATTTTTTGTACCTGAGATTGAAGAGGGAATCAACGACTTTCTAGGCAATTAATGGTCATTTTTAATCCAATCTTATTTTGTCATTTCTAACTAAAAAGCTAAATTGTCACTTTTGCCACTCTGTTTTGTTTATTTTGTGATTAATTAATTTTTATTACATTTACTTCATTCAGACACAGCATTTTGCCAAGTCTGATACAAGGCCACATTTCTTGAGCATCCACTGAGGATACAGTTGGCAAACTTTATTGATTAAATAAAATGTTATGATATTATGGTGATTAAAATAACAGTTGATCACACTGCTAAAATTAGTATTTTTTTTTTTTTAAAGACAGCTTCGATTAATTTTTGAAGTTGTCATTGTCAAATTAGTTATTTCCTATAAAATTAGAGGTGGATAACTAAATGCTATTAATTGTTGAAACAGTAATTAATGTTTTACTTATATGTATTTTATTTCTCTTGATGTTTGTTTCTTTTTGTGTTACGACTTTTTTTAATACATCTTTATTTTGATTTTAATAAATGCAAATACAGCAATATAATAATAGGATAAAGGAACAATAAAATATTTTGATTAGTGATCTTTGATAACATTTTTTGCTTTTGGCGAAAACTAACAGCAGGATCTTAAAATCTGTAAAGATACTTTGTGTTATTTTTTAAATCCTTCTCTATTAAGCATATGGAGACTTTTTGGCAATCCTCTTCTCCTGATTTTCTTCATTAAAAGAATCATTGTAAGCATCAAATTGAACCTGAAAATAAAAATAAAAATTATATATAAATATATACATGAATCAGTGAATGTAGATATTTAATACAATTTATATACATTAAATTTATAAAAAACATTAAACTGCTTCTATTGACAAAGTATAAAAATATGATCCAATTATTGTATTAGTGGTAATAAAATAAGAACATCCCATCTTTGTTCCTACTTGTAAACATCCAATATAATAAAATAAGTTCATCCCATCTCCCCTCTTGCTTGTAAACATCCCCTCTAATAAAATGAATGCCTCCCATCACCCCTCTTCCTTGTAAACATACACTTTAATTAAATAAGTTCATCCCATCTCCCCTCTTGCTTGTAAACATCCCCTCTAATAAAATGAATGCCTCCCATCACCCCTCTTGCTTGTAAACATACACTTTAATTAAATAAGTTCATCCCATCTCCCCTCTTGCTTGTAAACATCCCCTCTAATAAAATGAATGCCTCCCATCACCCCTCTTCCTTGTAAACATACACTTTAATTAAATAAGTTCATCCCATCTCCCCTCTTGCTTGTAAACATCCCCTCTAATAAAATGAATGCCTCCCATCACCCCTCTTCCCTGTAAACATACACTTTAATTAAATAAGTTCATCCCATCTCCCCTCTTGCTTGTAAACATCCCCAATAATAAAATTAATGCCTCCCATCACCCCTCTTCCTTGTAAACATACACTTTAATTAAATAAGTTCATCCCATCTCCCCTCTTGCTTGTAAACATCCCCTCTAATAAAATGAATGCCTCCCATCACCCCTCTTCCTTGTAAACATACACTTTAATTAAATAAGTTCATCCCATCTCCCCTCTTGCTTGTAAACATCCCCTCTAATAAAATGAATGCCTCCCATCACCCCTCTTCCTTGTAAACATACACTTTAATTAAATGAGTTCATCCCATCTCCCCTCTTGCTTGTAAACATCCCCTCTAATAAAATGAATGCCTCCCATCACCCCTCTTCCTTGTAAACATACACTTTAATTAAATAAGTTCATCCCATCTCCCCTCTTGCTTGTAAACATCCCCTCTAATAAAATGAATGCCTCCCATCACCCCTCTTGCTTGTAAACATACACTTTAATTAAATAAGTTCATCCCATCTCCCCTCTTGCTTGTAAACATCCCCTCTAATAAAATGAATGCCTCCCATCACCCCTCTTCCTTGTAAACATACACTTTAATTAAATAAGTTCATCCCATCTCCCCTCTTGCTTGTAAACATCCCCTCTAATAAAATGAATGCCTCCCATCACCCCTCTTCCCTGTAAACATACACTTTAATTAAATAAGTTCATCCCATCTCCCCTCTTGCTTGTAAACATCCCCAATAATAAAATTAATGCCTCCCATCACCCCTCTTCCTTGTAAACATACACTTTAATTAAATAAGTTCATCCCATCTCCCCTCTTGCTTGTAAACATCCCCTCTAATAAAATGAATGCCTCCCATCACCCCTCTTCCTTGTAAACATAGACTTTAATTAAATAAGTTCATCCCATCTCCCCTCTTGCTTGTAAACATCCCCTCTAATAAAATGAATGCCTCCCATCACCCCTCTTCTTTGTAAACATACACTTTAATTAAATAAGTTTATCCCATCTTCCCTCTTGCTTATAAACATCCCTATAATAAAATGAACTCATCCCATTTTCCCTATTACTTGTAACCAGTGAATATATTCTATTTTTTAATAACAAAACAAAAGTCATTGAAACAAAGCAAGTTCAGTCGGCCAATGATGACAATTCCAGAACAACATAACTTTAATCAATTTGTTCTATCCTCTGCCAGCCCCAATGATGGAGAAAGCATTACCTCAAACCATTGCCAGTGAGACACGCTGCAAGAGCCCCTCCGTTTCACGAGGCTCGTTCCTTAATCGAGACGCAATCGCGCTAATCCTCCGAAGGAACGCCATCGAACGAGGGCCAATAAACCCTGAAGTTTCCACTGCCACAGGAGTAAAAAAAAATCTAAAATATTTTGAATATAATAAAATAAGCTCAACCCATCTCCCCCTGTTGCTTGTAAACATCCACTATAATTAAATAAGCTTGTCCCATCTCCATTCTCTATTGTAACGAGATCCATTATAATAAAATCAGTTCATCCCAAGTTGAGAAACTCAACCTCCCCAGTTTGTTTTGCCTTTCATTTCAACTGCGTCAGCCTTATTTATTTCCCATGCCCATATATTTATTTTCTACTTTCTCCTCTCCCTTAGCAAGATAGCCTCTTGATTTTGTCCAAGGGTAGAATACAACGGCTTCTCATTTTTGAAAGATTGGACGGGTCCTACTAGCATCAGTCATCTTTAATTTTGTTTTGCTTTGATATTGATATTAATTGTACATACATACAATTCTGGCACAAGGCCGAAAAGTGAGGAATGGGTTGAGGCTGGTCCTCAATATCTATCTTATACCTAGCTAATTGGATTCACGACCCATTCACATGTTACAATTTGCTCATTTACCATAAAACTCATCTGTCGTCAATCAGTCCTCCATACACCATAATGCCACATTCGCTCTAGGCTATAAAACCACATCCCAATGAGATGATAATTATTATTTACAATATAATTATTTACATTATTATTTATAATATATATACAAAAGTCAGATGAATGATAATGAAAGGGTGGGGGGTGTAACCCCAAAACAAACTAAATATCAAAATATTTAGTTTGTTTTCGGGGTTCACCCCTCCCCTTTCATGGTCATTCATCCAATTTTTGTATATATAATGTAAATAATATTCATCATCAATTTTATCTCATTGGGATGCGTTATTATAGGCCACCCCCATGATAGTATGGGGTATTTAGTGTATAGAGGATTGATTGGCGATGGATGAATTTTTATGGTAAATGAGGAAATTGTTACAAGTGAATGGGTCATGAATCTGATTAGCTAGGTATAAAATAGATAGTGAAAACCAGCCTGAACCCATTCCCTCCTTTTCAGCCTTGTGCCATAATTGTATGTATGTACAATAAATATCAATAAAGCTTCATAAACTACTAATTAGAGTTGTTGCTATATTGTATAAGTTATATTATTATATATTAGTGTCAAAGTTTCATAGACAATATTATTTTTACACAGCGAGGATTTTTCCCAAAGAATATCACAATCTAGACAAAGGAATCCTAACTATCACACTTAAATAGACACATATACTTCAGTAATATTAATGAAATTTAGAAGTATAAAAATATACTGAATTATTGTGTGATACCAATGTTTTGGTGAACTGTACTAGATGGCTTAAAAAAATAAGCATAGGTTTTTACATAAGGTCAACCAAACAGAATTACTAGAGATAAATGTATCCCACTCTCCCAGCCAACAAGAGGACCAAGATAGAATTAGATAGAGTGATAAGTAATTTTTTACAATGTCTAAGTAATTTAAATAATTATGGTAATAAAATAAGCACATCCCATCTCCCCTCTCATTTGTAACCATCCACTATAATAAAATAAATATTTTCAGAGAAAAAGTTGATAGTCAAATAAATCTGCATAAGCTTCTAACTTGGAGTTTTTTTCTATATTACAGTATTTTTGTGTTTGTTTCCATAACATAGCAGAAATAGCAGATTTTAACACAATACTTTTAAAAGACTTGCACTGAGAATAAAGCAATTCCTCCATAATAAAAGAAGAGGAATAGGCAGAAAAGAATTTTTGACATGTTTGCACTCCTTTCCATCAGCCATAGTAACATACTAATTTTGATAAGATTAAGAATTATCCTTATACTTAGTGATGATTAGCATTTAAAAATAATAATTATAATAAAAATTCTAATTTTTTTTTATTTTACCATATTTCTTTGTTTTTTATTCTAGTGCTGATGTCATATTTACATTTGCATTGTTATTTTACCCCAAGCAAGGCAATAAAGCCACTAAGATGCAAGGGGTTACTGAATGTGGGAGAATATGAGAAAAAGAAAACATTATTAAGGAGAAAAAACAATAAGAAAAATAGGTACTAGTAGTACACTTTAATTCATAAAGTCTTGGTACCAAAGAGGAAAGCTCATCAGAACAATTACCATGAAAGTATCAATAAAAATGTCATAGAGAAGCTGTGTTACAGTGGGGGTGGGGAGTAAGAAGCTGTGACTGTAGTTGAGATCCATCTGGTGTCAATAATGACCTACAGTTTGTCAACTGGGAGAGAGAGTGGTTTGTTAATTCTAATATCTCCAAAGAACTGCTTTCTAGTAATCATGAGAGAGCCCTCTCTGCTTTCCATCAGCATGGCTGATGCTAACCTCCAGGAGAGAGATTCATTTTGCCTTCTCAGACTAACATTTTCGGTTAACATGACATGGAAAGATTATATTAAATCCACTGCTAGGTCAGCTGCTAAGAAAACGGGTCCCCTGTCATGCTAGACAATTTTTCTCTCCTGAATCTATCTTACATATCTATAAATCTACCATTTGTCCAGGCTTTGAATATTGCTCCCACATCTGGTCTGGTGCTCCTGCTATAGATTTAAAGATTCTTAATAAATTCCAAAGAAGAATCTGCAATGTCATTGGTCCAAACCTAGCATTTCAGCTTCAGTCACTTTCCCATTGTCGTAATGTAACTTCCCTGTGCCTTTTTCTATAAATACTTTCATGGTAATTGTTCTCATGAAGTAGAAAGATCATATTAAATCAATTGCTAAGTTGGCAGCTACGAATGTTAATTTTTCTAGCCTGAATTTATCTTACATATTTATATATCTACCATTCGTCCTTGCTTTGAATATTGCTCCCACATCTGGTCTGGTGCTCCTGCTATATATTTAGAGATTCTTAATAAAATCCACAGAAGGATCAGTAATAATATTGGTTCTGACCTGGCATCTTGGCTTCAATCACTTTCCCACTGCTGTAAAATTACTTTTCTATAAACATTTCATGCTAATTGGTACTTAGATAATATGAATTTAAGTGCAGTATTAGATTAGCAACAAGGTTTCCTCAAATAAGAGTTACTAATAATAAATATTATAATAACATTTTCTTTTCTGACACTTCTCATTTCTGGTGCCAGGCTTTCTAGCCGACTTTGATTTCAAAAATTTGAAAGGCAATGCCAATTCTTATTTACTGTCTTCCGGTTACTCTTCTATTGTTTGCACTCTTTTAGGGCTCTTTAATAATGTTTCTGTTTTATAATGCTTTCACACTTAGCAAGTCCTTGTGTCTTAGTGGCTTTATTGCCTTACATGGAGTTAATTTGTTTAAAAAAAATACAAACAACTAAATAAATATGAAGAAAATAGAAAAATAAATAAATGATTAATAATGATGTTGTGTATTCCGGGATGAATCCGATATCAATGAATAACAAACGCCAGGAATGGATAAGGAAAATAAATGTATTAACGTAATAATACAAACTGGTAATACGGGTTAGTAGATCCAGGAATGCGGGTTAGTAGCAATAATATGTATACAGTCTTGGTATTGAAGTATCGCGGTATGACTCCTTACTGAGTCTACATGCTCGCTAACGATGACGCTTGCCGCCCTCTCTGTGTGTGACTTACTCTACTACTCTTCTATCGTTACGTCTTGACTCCTTGACTCAACGTACCGCTACTCTCCTCGGGTATTACTGTTATACCTTGGGTGAGTCCATTTGTCTGAAAAGGGGAGACCCCTTAACAAATGATAAAAACAGAGAGACAAATAAATGCCTTATGTACTTGTGTATACTGCGACTTTGAAGGACTAATTTTGAAACTAGTATTAAGAGGCTCACATCATACAAAAGATACAAAATTAGCATATGTACTGCTACACCATTGGCCCAAACTATATATCCATTTGCTGTAGTCAAAAAGTATAGCTGTATTTAAAATAAACATCAGATGTTACATGAGTATATATAGTAAGTACAAAATACATAAGTAAAATAATAAACCATTCAGTTATAAAATTCAAGGATCATGAAATTTGGATAGAATTAAAAAAAGGTTTTTTAAGAAGAAATAAATTTTCCACCTAACATCATTTATAATTTAACATATATTACAAGCAAAATTTGTTAATTTTTTTTTACCTGTACAGGAATAATTGGTTGGGGAGATTTTTTTGCAACAACTGAATGTCTTTTCTGAAAATACAAAAATAAATATAACAGTGATTTAACATTTTTCATGGTTCAGTTAATGTGATGGTTTATACAACTTGTTTAACAAGGATGGTATATGGACTTAAATAGTGAGACTTGCCACTAATGTTGTAAGGATTCTTCTTCTCAAAATCTCAGATGTTAAAATTGATACTTTATTATATTGCAACAACCTGTTCATATGTTTCATAGACTAAACTCTTTTCTCTTTCTCTTTTTAAACTAAACTGTGTGTGTCACTGTATTGTTCTCCTTTTATATATATATATATATATATATATATATATATATATATATATATATATATATATATATATATGATATAATTTAACAAAAACAGACAATTTTAAGAGTCCATGGTTATAATTTATTTCCTAAGGGTGTTTCTTTTTCCCTGGCTCATCAGACCTCACTTCCAAGGATTAAAAAATGAATTTAAATTTACATATAATTATTTACACTTTTGAGGAGTAATATTAACTTGATGTAAGGTGATATAGAGAGTGGTGAGAGATAATGTGACAGACATGGTCAAAATTAGAGAGGGAAGGGAGAGATAGGAATGCTTTTAAATTTATGCTTATTACAATACTTAATAGTGAGGAAGGGAGATAAGAATCAGACATTGACCTTTTTTCTCTCTTAATTTCTCTTTCTTTCTTTCATAACCCTAAGTCCATCTCTTATTTCTTACATCTTTACTTTACTTACTGATTAAGGGAGATAAGAGTCAGACATTGACCTATTTAATAAGTCAACTCAACAGAAACAATACAGGGAGAAAAAAGTGAGATAAGTAAAGATATAAGATATAAGAGATGGACTTAGGGTCATAAAAGAAAGAAAGGGATATTAAGAGAGAAAAAAATGGTGAGGTAAAGATGTAAGAAACAAGAGATGGACTTAGGGTTATGAAAGAAAGAAAGAGAAATTAAGAGAGAAAAAAGGTCAATGTCTGATTCTTATCTCCCTTCCTCACTATTAAGTATTGTAATAAACATAAATTTAAAGGCATTCCTATCTCTCCCTTCCCTTTCTAATTTTGACCATGTCTGTCAGTCTATATCTCACTACTCTCTATATCACCTTACATCAAGTTAATATTACTCCTCAAAAGTGTAAATAATTATATGTAAATTTAAATTCATTTTTTAGTCCTTGGAAGTGAGGTCTGATGAACCAGGGAAAAAGAAACACCCTTGAGAAATAAAATTAAAATTGTCTATTTTCTTTAAATTAAATCAATCGCTGTGTTTTAACACAGAGCTCTCTGGATTTCATCCTCCTTGGGACTATTCATATGGTTTACCAAGGTTTTCACTACTTAAATATATATATATATATATATATATATATATATATATATATATATATATTTTTTTTTTTTTTTTTCTCACACACACTACATCACTGGTAATTTTTTTAAATTGACCCAAAAAGTAGTTGTTTTGTACTTTAACTAAGAGAAAATTATTGTATGTGGTTAAAAAATGTGAAATATGTTTTTTTATTAGAAATTTTATGACAAAAAGAAAAAAAAGAATTATGATTAAATTTTGCTCTCGTCAAAATATCCTTCTTTAGCTTTAATTACTGCAGCACAAATTTTGTCATTTGTTTTAAAAGTTTCTCAAAGTATAAGTTTGATAATTGATCCCATTCTTTTTTCAATGACTAAAAGAGGTCTTTCTATTTTTTTTCAATTCTTCTATCAAGTTCATCCCATGCTAATTCTGAGGGTAGCTTCAAATTTTGAACTGTAGATTATATATATATATATATATATATATATATATATATATATATATATATATATATATACATATACATATATATATATATATATACAGTACTGTTCGATAAAAGTGACTCACCTGATTTTTTTTACTAAATGTTCTCTTCTCCGATGAAACGAAAGTTGAGCTAAATTCAAAGGATAAGCGATCTAAAATCCGAAGAAGAAGCTTTGAAAGTTCCTTGAATTTAGCAGTAATTACTGTCAAGCATCCGTTCAGTATAATTTTCTGGGGATGCTTTTCTTTTCATGGAACTGGTTTCTTAAAACCTATTGAAAAGACCCTTGGGAGCGAGCAGTACAAGAGAATTTTAGAGTCTTATCTGCTCCCTTCTGCTGAAAGGGTGCAAATCGACCTAAACAAACTCATTTTTATGCAGGATAATGCTCCCTGTCACAAATCAAAATTGATGAAGGAATACTTTGATGAGAAGCAGGTGAGTGTTATGACATGGCTGCCCCAATCTCCTGACCTCAACCCCAGAGAAAACATATGGGGCATTATAAAGTACAGGCTCTTGAGAAAGCAGTTGAGCAACAAAGAGGATTTGATTGTGAATTTCATATCCGAATGGAATTCAATGCTTGGAGATGAGATTTGCCAGAACCTAATCAAGTCAATGCCAAAAAGGGTTGAAAAAGTTATTCAAAATAAAGGATGACCCATAGATTACTAAATATTTTGAACTATATTAGCTATTATAAATAAATTATACCTATATTATTTTTTATTTAAAGCTGTTCGGTTATGTTTCTATTGATTACTAGGTGCAGGAAATAAGTGAGTCACGTTTTGGCACAGAGTTTTTCCCTAAATCTCATTTATATCCAAAATTATAATTATCAATAGAATACCTTAGGGTGAGTAAACTTTTTTACTACGTGGTCATGAAGGGGTCTTTATATTAGTAAGATTAAAAATTAGTTTGACCCCAAAAACAATAGGCAAAAAAATTTTAAGTAAAAAATAATCAGGTGAGTCACTTTTATCGAACAGCACTGTATATATATATATATATATATATATATATATGTATGTATGTATGCTTGTGTGAAAAACAAAGAAAAGAGAGCTGACATTCTATGTCATATCTATCCTGGTCATGCTGATAGTGATGGCAGTCATAATAGTGGTAGTAGTAGTAGTAGTAGTAGTAGTAGTAGTAGTAACAGCAACAATTATTATAGGATAATTATTATAGAATAATTATTATAGTATAACTATTATAGAATAATTATTATAGGATAATTATTATAGGATTATTATTAAAAAATACCTATTATAGGATAATTATTATAAGATAATTATTACAGGATAATTATTATAGGATAATTATTATAGGATTATTATTAAAAAATAGCTATTATAGGATAATTATTATAAGATAATTATTACAGGATAATTATTATAGATTAATTATTATAGGACAGCTATTTTAGCATAAGTTTTATAGGATAATTATTATAGTATAATTATTATGGTACAATTATTGCAGAATAACTATTATTGTATAATTATTATAGGATAATTACTATAGATTAAATATTACAGAATATATAAAACAATTATAGACAATCATTTTAGAATGATTATTATTATAGGATAATTATTATAGACAATTATTATTGAACAACTAATATAACAATTAATATAGATTAATTAGTATAGGACAATTATAATAGATTGATTATTTTAGAATAATTATTGTAGGATGACTATTATAGGATAATTATTATTGAATAATTATTATAGGACAATTGTTACAAAATAATTATTATGGGATAATTATTATAGGTTAAGACTTATAGAATAATTATAGTAATATTTTAGCAAAAGTTTCATGCAAGACTACAAAGTGATCTAATGAGGTAATTAATCAGGATGATTATGTTGCATTAGTCTTATTGATGGTGAAGAGGATTTGCTGCTTGCTTTGAAAATCTGCATTTTAAATTCTGACTTTTGCCTGGACTTGAACTGTCATCATCTTGTGTATCAATGAATAATGCATAACTAACATTAACAATATTTACTGGGTACATTATAATATTTACTGGGTACATTATAAATCTAGACAGGAGTAAAATGATTAGTTTACCCTACCTGTCTAGTTAGTGAAGAACTGCTTAATTTTCAAAGTCAAAATTTAAAATCCTGGACTTTTCTTGGGTCTTTATGGGAAAATGATATATAAATTTTTATATATCCAGAATAATTTTAGGGGAATCTATGACAAAGTGGTAAAAGATTTTGTGTAAAGTGTTTCAGATTTTAGGCATTCATCAGACTGAAGTGATACTTACATTGATGTGACTAAACATACACAGAAAAGTGAAAGCATGCTGAAAATTAAAAACTTGATTTTTTTTTTCTCTATATGCTTTTAATAGCCGATTTTATTTAGTCTCTTTTTGTTTAAGTTTTTATAAATTTTGTTATTAAATATCCCAAACTGTGATAATAAAAGATTTGCCAAGGAAGGTGAAATGTTGTAAGAACCTGTACATAAATTGACTGTGGATAATCTAGAGATTAAAGCAGTTTCTAAACATTTTTATTTGAATAAATTGTTTTCTCATTTAATTAAAGTAGTATGGTGGAGGGTGGATAGCAGCTTCAATTGAGGAATCGGAAAGGTGAGTTTGAATTCCACTCAAATCCAATACATTGACTTACATGCTAATTCCCGTGGGAAATGTATGGATCCTCTTCTTGTCCCCCCAGCTATGGGTAAATAGCAGGAAAGATTGGGTCCTATAGACTTGGATGGCAACTGGTCTACTGCAGAAAGAAATGGTGACCTACTGTGGGAAAAAATCTGCCTCTAAGTCATGTATTGAAAGATACATGATTGACTAGGCGTCTGTCACGCATGACACATAACTGACTGACATCAGTCAAGGGAGGTAAGCAACGTTGCCATTTTCTGTTATCTTTTATTTATAAATAATATTCCTAAATAGCGGCTTGGATTGAGAATTTACATTCACCTACGTGCTAATACTCTTGGGAAAGGCATGAATCCTCTTCTTCTCCCCCCTCCCCTTACAGCTATGGGTAATTAGCTGGACAGACCAGGTACATACATGGTCGTTTAAGCGTGTCTCATGCATGGCACATAACTGACTGACATCAGTCAAGGGAGGTAAGCAATGTTGCCATTTTCTGTTATCTTTTATTTATAAATAATATTCCTAAATAGCGGCTAGGATTGAGAATTTACATTCACCTACATGCTAATACTCTTGGGAAAGGCATGAATCCTCTTCTTCTCCCCCCTCCCCTTACAGCTATGGGTAATTAGCTGGACAGACCAGGTACATACATGGTCGTTTAAGCGTGTCTCATGCATGGCACATAACTGACTGACATCAGTCAAGGGAGGTAAGCAATGTTGCCATTTTCTGTTATCTTTTATTTATAAATAATATTCCTAAATAGCGGCTAGGATTGAGAATTTACATTCACCTACATGCTAATACTCTTGGGAAAGGCATGAATCCTCTTCTTCTCCCCCCTCCCCTTACAGCTATGGGTAATTAGCTGGACAGACCAGGTACATACATGGTCGTTTAAGCGTGTCTCATGCATGGCACATAACTGACTGACATCAGTCAAGGGAGGTAAGCAATGTTGCCATTTTCTGTTATCTTTTATTTATAAATAATATTCCTAAATAGCGGCTAGGATTGAGAATTTACATTCACCTACATGCTAATACTCTTGGGAAAGGCATGAATCCTCTTCCTCTCCCCCCTCCCCTTACAGCTATGGGTAATTAGCTGGACAGACCAGGTACATACATGGTCGTTTAAGCGAGTCTCATGCATGGCACATAACTGACTGACATCAGTCAAGGGAGGTAAGAAATGTTGCCATTTTCTGTTATCTTTTATTTATAAATAATATTCCTAAATAGCAGCTGGGATTGAGGAATTGGAGAGCCGAGTTTCAAGTCCATTACATTCACTTATGTGCTAATACCCTTGGGAAAGGTATGAATCCTTTTCTTGTCCCACTAGCTATGGGTAAATAGGAGGAAAGACCGGGTTCTCTAACCTTGCTTGGCAACTGGACTACTGCAGAAGGAAATGGCAACCTAATGCAAGAAAAAATCTGCCTAGTCAATCATGTATCTTTTGATACATGATTGCTTAAGTGTGTATCACGCATGGAACATAACTGTCTGACTGATTTTTTTTAAATGAAAATTATGGTTACACTCATTATGGTGAGTAATTAATGCATTGAATGTATTCTTTTGTAAAAATCCCTTTTATGTTCATATAATCTATTATTTAAGTTCCTTGATGTTTCTCCTATGTATTACTTGCAGCAATTATTGCAGGTGATAGAATAAATTCCCCCTTCAAGATTTTGTTTATTATTATTTTTTATTTTAATAACTTTTTTATTGTAACAAATTTTAAGTTAAGCTTAAATAAATTATTTTCAGTTGTGGAGTTTGTGTGTAGAATAATATATTTGGATTTGTTGGATTTATCAGAATGGGTCACTCTTCTATTTTCAAATATTTTACAAACCTTTTGTTTCACATTGAATATAAATTAATTAGAGTACTGAATGAGCTTAAAAGTATTTTCAATGTATTCCTCCTCTTCATGAGTTTTTTATCCAATAGCAAACTTTAGTACAATTAATTGGAATTAAGTTTATTTCAAATATAAAAAAAAGTAAATTAAAACTTACTTCATTGCTTTCCTGAGCACCAAGTGCATGAGCAACACCAGAACCAAGAGATGCTGTTGCCTTTCGACTCTTGGTGTTAATGACTTTACTGCCAGCTGGACAGGAAAACATATGGTCAGCGTCACAAGGACAATCCTGAGCAGATTGATACTTCTGGTTGTTTTCACCTGTATTTTCAAAATTGGTGAAACAACCATCTCGCTCTAAAGAAAAACAAAATAATAATTAAGAACAGAAATTTAATGTTAATTTTAAAAACAATCATGTGGCGTATTTTGTACTCATTTAATATTTTATTACATGACTAATATCATTATTATTATAATCTTACTTATATAACATAAATATCCAAAATTAATGTTCATACATAAAGAAATTTACAAAAGCATAGCTTATATTTTCAGAATGTAATCTAATTGACTGCTTTGCTTGTTTAACAGCATATCAATTCCGTCACGGGTCATTTAATGCTGAAATTTAATTTTCTTGGGAGGTTTGCAGTAATAAGAATATGATATATGTTATTCAGCTTTCACAATTGAGTACATGGTAGATAATACTCAGCTTTTGTGATTTGATTTGATCTGTTTTTCTAACAGCATATCAAATCCTTCATGGGTCATTTAATGCTGAAATTTAATTTTCTTGGGAGCTTAGGAGTAATAAGAATAGGATATATGTTATTCAGCTTTCACAATTGAGTACATGGTAGATAATACTCAGCTTTTGTGATTTGATTTGATCTGTTTCTCTAACAGCATATCAAATCCTTCATGGGTCATTTAATGCTGAAATTTAATTTTCTTGGGAGGTTTGCAGTAATAAGAATATGATATATGTTATTCAGCTTTCACAATTGAGTACATGGTAGATAATACTCAGCTTTTGTGATTTGATTTGATCTGTTTTTCTAACAGCATATCAAATCCTTCATGGGTCATTTAATGCTGAAATTTAATTTTCTTGGGAGCTTAGGAGTAATAAGAATAGGATATATGTTATTCAGCTTTCACAATTGAGTACATGGTAGATAATACTCAGCTTTTGTGATTTGATTTGATCTGTGTCTCTAACAGCATATCAAATCCTTCATGGGTCATTTAATGCTGAAATTTAATTTTCTTGGGAGGTTTGCAGTAATAAGAATATGATATATGTTATTCAGCTTTCACAATTGAGTACATGGTAGATAATACTCAGCTTTTGTGATTTGATTTGATCTGTTTTTCTAACAGCATATCAAATCCTTCATGGGTCATTTAATGCTGAAATTTAATTTTCTTGGGAGCTTAGGAGTAATAAGAATAGGATATATGTTATTCAGCTTTCACAATTGAGTACATGGTAGATAATACTCAGCTTTTGTGATTTGATTTGATCTGTTTCTCTAACAGCATGTCAAATCCTTCATGGGTCATTTAATGCTGAAATTTAATTTTCTTGGGAGCTTAGGAGTAATAAGAATATGATATATGTTATTCAGCTTTCACAATTGAGTACATGGTAGATAATACTCAGCTTTTGTGATTTGATTTGATCTGTTTCTCTAACAGCATATCAAATCCTTCATGGGTCATTTAATGCTGAAATTTAATTTTTTGGGGAGCTTTGCAGTAATAAGAAAATGATATATGTTATTCATCTTTCACAATTAAGTACATGGTAGATAATACTCACCTTTTGTGATTTGATTTGATCTGTTTCTCTAACAGCATATCAAATCCTTCATGGGTCATTTAATGCTGAAATTTAATTTTCTTGGGAGCTTTGGAGTAATAAGAATATGATATATGTTATTCAGCTTTCACAATTGCGTACATGGTAGATAATACTCAGCTTTTGTGATTTGATTTGATCTGTTTCTCTAACAGCATATCAAATCCTTCATGGGTCATTTAATGCTGAAATTTAATTTTCTTGGCAGCTTTGCAGTAATAAGTGTATGATATATGTTATTCAGCATTCACAATTAAGTACATGGTAGATAATACTCAGCTTTTGTGATTTGATTTGATCTGTTTCTCTAACAGCATATCAAATCCTTCATGGGTCATTTAATTCTGAAATTTAATTTTCTTGGGAGGTTTGCAGTAATAAGAATATGATATATGTTATTCAGCATTCACAATTACGTACATGGTAGATAATACTCAGCTTTTGTGATTTGATTTGATCTGTTTCTCTAACAGCTTATCAAATCCTTCATGGGTCATTTAATGCTGAAATTTATTTTTCTTGGGAGCTTTGGACTAATAAGAATATGATATATCTTATTTAGCTTCACAATTTAGTACATGGTCAATAATACTTAGCTTTTGTGATTTGATTTGATCTGTTTCTCTAACAGCATATCATATCCTTCATGGGTCATTTAATGCTGAAATTTAATTTTCTTGGGAGCTTTGCAGTAATAAGAATATGATATATGTTATTCAGCTTTCACAATTGATTACATGGTAGATAATACTCAGCTTTTGTGATTTGATTTGATCTGTTTCTCTAACAGCATATCAAATCCTTCATGGTTCATTTAATGCTGAAATTTAATTTTCTTGGCAGCTTTGCAGTAATAAGTGTATGATATATGTTATTCAGCATTCACAATTAAGTACATGGTACATAATACTCAGCTTTTGTGATGTGATTTGATCTGTTTCTCTAACAGCATATCAAATCCATCATGGGTCATTTAATGCTTAAATTTAATTTTCTTGGGAGGTTTGCAGTAATAAGAATAGGATATATGTTATTCAGCTTTCACAATTGAGTACATGGTAGAAAATACTCAGCTTTTGTGATTTGATTTGATCTGTTTCTCTAACAGCATATCAAATCCTTCATGGGTCATTTAATGCTGAAATTTAATTTTCTTGGGAGCTTTGGAGTAATAAGAATATGATATATGTTATTCAGCTTTCACAATTGAGTACATGGTAGAAAATACTCAGCTTTTGTGATTTGATTTGATCTGTTTCTCTAACAGCTTATCAAATACTTCATGGGTCATTTAATGCTGAAATTTAATTTCTTGGGAGCAATGAAATAATAAAAATATGATATATGTTATTCTGTTTTCACAGTTGAATACATGGTAGAGAGATACTCAACCTTTGTGCAAATACATGTTTGCATGGATATAATTACTACAGATGGTAATATGTGTGTTTTCTTTAAATTATGTTTTTGAAATACAGATAGCTTTAAGAAATTCTAGGATATTTTATAGATTGTCCTGAAATTTTCAGGTTTTTTATTTGCTTGCTTAGTGTATTTATTTAATGGCAGATTACCCTCCATGGTTATTTAATGCCAAAATCTAAATCTTTTGAATGCAATTTTATGACCAACTACAGATAAAAAGTACTGTTACTTTTTGTTTGCAGGTGGGCCCATGCTCTTCAAAAGCTCCAATCTCCCAATCAGTGATCTTGCTGAAGAACTTAATCATCATACCCAGGAATGGCATGAAATTTAGAATTTTTACCTACACAAATTTATTTTCTTCGCAAGTGGACTCAAAACAAAAGACATGAGGTGTGATAAAATAAAACAAAAATAACTCTTGACCAAAACAAAGCCGATCCGCAAAAACAATTTGATGTTTGGTCATTGGGATTAGTTTTTGGAAATAGGTGAGCTGAGAAATTTTCAGCACCATTTTTATAGAATTAACTATTTTTTTCCTTCCTACTATTCTACAGCAATGTTTATTGTTATTAAAAGTGTCAATTAGAACTGTAATAAAAGATTTATGCATTTAATTTATTTTTGAGAATTGACAACAAAATTGATAAAAACTATATATTAATTTCATTCTTAGATTGTTTATTTAGACGATTCGATGAGTACAAAATAATAATAATTGCTTAGTCATTGTGATTTATCCAGCACTCTCCTCAATATTTTTAATATTATTTTGTACTCATTGAGTTTTCTTTCAAATGGTATCATGTGGCTTTCATTGGAGATCAAGTGATAGTAAATCTCCTCAAAACACCAGCACCCTCCTCAGTATTCTTTATTATTATTTTGTACTCATTGAGTTTTCTTACAAATGATATCTGGTGGCTTTCATTGGATATCAAGTGATAGTAAATCTCCTCAAAACACCAGCACCCTCCTCAGTATTCTTTATTATTATTTTGTACTCATTGAGTTTTCTTACAAATGCTATCTGGTGGCTTTCATTGGAGATCAAGTGGCAGTAAGTCTCCTCAATACTCCAGCACTCTCCTCAGTATTCTTTATTATTATTTTGTACTCATTGAGTTTTCTTACAAATGCTATCTGGTGGCTTTCATTGGAGAACAGTGACATCAAGTGGATTTGATTTTTATATTGTCATATTGTAATACATTATAATTTATAGCCCAAGACTGTAAACTGACTTTTACATTATTTTGATCAGTTCAGTATCTTTTCATTATGTAAAACTAATTTTTGCACATATTGAGATTTTTCTTTTTAATAAATTCCCCCAAGCAAAGCAATAATGCTACTAAGACACTAGTGGCTACAGAGATTTAAAGAGAATGTGAAGACTTTGAAAGTATCCAGAAACCACATCCTAAATGGGATACAAGGATGAAATCTCTACTTGTACTCAAAAGATGGAGGTGTGTAAACTGGATGATAGGCAAACCTATTTTCCCCTATATATTCACTTTTCCTAACTGGAAACATTTTATTATTTATTATTATTTTGCACTTAAAGATTACAAAATACCGATCATATGTGCTACAAAACATATAACACTTGATCTCCAAAAAGAATCACCACATTGAATTGTGAATAATGCTGGCATTCTGAAAAGGAATGATGTCACTTGATCTCCACTTCAGTTCTTATAATAGTATTATTATTATTTCTTCATACTTAATAAAATAAATCAACAACTTACCAGTGTAACCTTTAGGACAGGGATTAGGTGGATTACAGTAAGCAGGCAAGTTCTTATCTGATTTTACTTCTTGTTTGGTTGTTTTCTCTTTTCCCTGTGGGGTGAGGTGCTGCTCTCCAGATCCACCTAAAAGTACAAATTTAGACATTTTTTTAAAATAAACTTATTGAATTTAAAATTTGTTTATCCAGTTCAAGAAAAAATAATTCATACATGAATTCAGAGTTTAAAGAAATACATTAGTTGAATGCAAATTAAAAAAATTAAACTTTTAATAAATAATTCTTCAGACAATTTCAAGACAAAAACAATAATAATTCCAAAAATATCAATGTAGCTAAACAAAATTTAATTAGTAAACAATCAAGTCTCCTTGATTTGGTTAATATTCCCATGTTTGTTGCCATCATCCTCATAATATTATCTACATGTAGAAAGGATGAAAGCAACTATGAAAAACATCCTTGTAACTAATCAATATTTGATTAACAATCAAGTCTCCTTGATTTGGTTAATATTTCCATGTTTATTGCCATCATCCTCATAACATTATCTACATCTAGAAAGGATGAAAGCAACTGTGAAAAACATCCTTGTAGCTAATCAATATTTGATTAACAATCAAGTCTCCTTGATTTGGTTAATATTCCCATGTTTATTGCCATCATCCTCATAACATTATCTACATCTAGAAAGGATGAAAGCAACTGTGAAAAACATCCTTGTAGCTAATCAATATTTGATTAACAATGAAGTCTCCTTGATTTGGTTAATATTTCCATGTTTATTGCCATCATCCTCATAACATTATCTACATCTAGAAAGGATGAAAGCAACTATGAAAAACATCCGTGTAGCTAATCAATATTTGATTAACAAGCAAGTCTCCTTGATTTGGTTAATATTTCCATGTTTATTGCCATCATCCTCATAACATTATCTACATCTAGAAAGGATGAAAGCAACTATGAAAAACATCCTTGTAGCTAATCAATATTTGATTAACAAGCAAGTCTCCTTGATTTGGTTAATATTTCCATGTTTGTTGCCATCATCCTCATAACATTATCTACATCTAGAAAGGATGAAAGCAACTATGAAAAACATCCGTGTAGCTAATCAATATTTGATTAACAAGCAAGTCTCCTTGATTTGGTTAATATTTCCATGTTTATTGCCATCATCCTCATAACATTATCTACATCTAGAAAGGATGAAAGCAACTATGAAAAACATCCATGCAGCTAATCAATATTTGATTAACAATCAAGTCTGCTTGATTTGGTTAATATTTCCATGTTTATTGCCATCATCCTCATAACATTATCTACATCTAGAAAGGATGAAAGCAACTATGAAAAACATCCATGCAGCTAATCAATATTTGATTAACAATCAAGTCTCCTTGATTTCGTTAATATTTCCATGTTTATTGCCATCATCCTCATAACATTATCTACATCTAGAAAGGATGAAAGCAACTATGAAAAACATCCATGCAGCTAATCAATATTTGATTAACAATCAAGTCTGCTTGATTTGGTTAATATTTCCATGTTTATTGCCATCATCCTCATAACATTATCTACATCTAGAAAGGATGAAAGCAACTATGAAAAACATCCATGCAGCTAATCAATATTTGATTAACAATCAAGTCTGCTTGATTTGGTTAATATTTCCATGTTTATTGCCATCATCCTCATAACATTATCTACATCTAGAAAGGATGAAAGCAACTATGAAAAACATCCTTGTAGCTAATCAATATTTGATTAACAATCAAGTCTCCTTGATTTCGTTAATATTTCCATGTTTATTGCCATCATCCTCATAACATTATCTACATCTAGAAAGGATGAAAGCAACTATGAAAAACATCCTTGTAGCTAATCAATATTTGATTAACAATCAAGTCTCCTTGATTTGGTTAATATTTCCATGTTTATTGCCATCATCCTCATAACATTATCTACATGTAGAAAGGATGAAAGCAACTATGAAAAACATCCTTGTAGCTAATCAATATTTGATTAACAATCAAGTCTCCTTGATTTCGTTAATATTTCCATGTTTATTGCCATCATCCTCATAACATTATCTACATCTAGAAAGGATGAAAGCAACTATGAAAAACATCCTTGTAGCTAATCAATATTTGATTAACAATCAAGTCTCCTTGATTTGGTTAATATTTCCATGTTTATTGCCATCATCCTCATAACATTATCTACATCTAGAAAGGATGAAAGCAACTATGAAAAACATCCTTGTAGCTAATCAATATTTGATTAACAATCAAGTCTCCTTGATTTGGTTAATATTTCCATGTTTATTGCCATCATCCTCATAACATTATCTACATGTAGAAAGGATGAAAGCAACTATGAAAAACATCCTTGTAGCTAATCAATATTTGATTAACAATCAAGTCTCCTTGATTTCGTTAATATTTCCATGTTTATTGCCATCATCCTCATAACATTATCTACATCTAGAAAGGATGAAAGCAACTATGAAAAACATCCTTGTAGCTAATCAATATTTGATTAACAATCAAGTCTCCTTGATTTGGTTAATATTTCCATGTTTATTGCCATCATCCTCATAACATTATCTACATCTAGAAAGGATGAAAGCAACTATGAAAAACATCCTTGTAGCTAATCAATATTTGATTAACAATCAAGTCTCCTTGATTTGGTTAATATTTCCATGTTTATTGCCATCATCCTCATAACATTATCTACATCTAGAAAGGATGAAAGCAACTATGAAAAACATCCTTGTAGCTAATCAATATTTGATTAACAATCAAGTCTCCTTGATTTGGTTAATATTTCCATGTTTATTGCCATCATCCTCATAACATTATCTACATCTAGAAAGGATGAAAGCAACTATGAAAAACATCCTTGTAGCTAATCAATATTTGATTAACAATCAAGTCTCCTTGATTTGGTTAATATTTCCATGTTTATTGCCATCATCCTCATAACATTATCTACATCTAGAAAGGATGAAAGCAACTATGAAAAATATCCTTGTAGCTAATCAATATTTGATTAACAATCAAGTCTCCTTGATTTGGTTAATATTTCCATGTTTATTGCCATCATCCTCATAACATTATCTACATCTAGAAAGGATGAAAGCAACTATGAAAAACATCCTTGTAGCTAATCAATATTTGATTAACAATCAAGTCTCCTTGATTTGGTTAATATTTCCATGTTTATTGCCATCATCCTCATAACATTATCTACATCTAGAAAGGATGAAAGCAACTATGAAAAACATCCTTGTAGCTAATCAATATTTGATTAACAATCAAGTCTCCTTGATTTCGTTAATATTTCCATGTTTATTGCCATCATCCTCATAACATTATCTACATCTAGAAAGGATGAAAGCAACTATGAAAAACATCCTTGTAGCTAATCAATATTTGATTAACAATCAAGTCTCCTTGATTTCGTTAATATTTCCATGTTTATTGCCATCATCCTCATAACATTATCTACATCTAGAAAGGATGAAAGCAACTATGAAAAACATCCTTGTAGCTAATCAATATTTGATTAACAATCAAGTCTCCTTGATTTGGTTAATATTTCCATGTTTATTGCCATCATCCTCATAACATTATCTACATCTAGAAAGGATGAAAGCAACTATGAAAAACATCCTTGTAGCTAATCAATATTTGATTAACAATCAAGTCTCCTTGATTTGGTTAATATTTCCATGTTTATTGCCATCATCCTCATAACATTATCTACATCTAGAAAGGATGAAAGCAACTATGAAAAACATCCTTGTAGCTAATCAATATTTGATTAACAATCAAGTCTCCTTGATTTCGTTAATATTTCCATGTTTATTGCCATCATCCTCATAACATTATCTACATCTAGAAAGGATGAAAGCAACTATGAAAAGCATCCTTGTAGCTAATCAATATTTGATTAACAATCAAGTCTCCTTGATTTGGTTAATATTTCCATGTTTATTGCCATCATCCTCATAACATTATCTACATCTAGAAAGGATGAAAGCAACTATGAAAAACATCCTTGTAGCTAATCAATATTTGATTAACAATCAAGTCTCCTTGATTTGGTTAATATTTCCATGTTTATTGCCATCATCCTCATAACATTACCTACATCTAGAAAGGATGAAAGCAACTATGAAAAACATCCTTGTAGCTAATCAATATTTGATTAACAATCAAGTCTCCTTGATTTGAGTAATATTTCCATGTTTATTGCCATCATCCTCATAACATTACCTACATCTAGAAAGGATGAAAGCAACTATGAAAAACATCCTTGTAGCTAATAAATATTTGATTAACAATCAAGTCTCCTTGATTTGAGTAATATTTCCATGTTTATTGCCATCATCCTCATAACATTACCTACATCTAGAAAGGATGAAAGCAACTATGAAAAACATCCTTGTAGCTAATCAATATTTGATTAACAATCAAGTCTCCTTGATTTAGTTAATATTTCCATGTTTATTGCCATCATCCTCATAACATTATCTACATCTAGAAAGGATGAAAGCAACTATGAAAAACATCCTTGTAGCTAATCAATATTTGATTAACAATCAAGTCTCCTTGATTTGGTTAATATTCCCATGTTTATTGCCATCATCCTCATAACATTATCTACATCTAGAAAGGATGAAAGCAACTATGAAAAACATCCTTGTAGCTAATCAATATTTGATTAACAATCAAGTCTCCTTGATTTGGTTAATATTCCCATGTTTATTGCCATCATCCTCATAACATTATCTACATCTAGAAAGGATGAAAGCAACTATGAAAAACATCCTTGCAGCTAATCAATATTTGATTAACAATCAAGTCTCCTTGATTTGGTTAATATTTCCATGTTTATTGCCATCATCCTCATAACATTATCTACATCTAGAAAGGATGAAAGCAACTATGAAAAACATCCTTGCAGCTAATCAATATTTGATTAACAATCAAGTCTCCTTGATTTGGTTAATATTTCCATGTTTATTGCCATCATCCTCATAACATTATCGACATCTAGAAAGGATGAAAGCAGCTATGAAAAACATCCTTGTAGCTAATCAATATTTGATTAACAATCAAGTCTCCTTGATTTCGTTAATATTTCCATGTTTATTGCCATCATCCTCATAACATTATCTACATCTAGAAAGGATGAAAGCAACTATGAAAAGCATCCTTGTAGCTAATCAATATTTGATTAACAATCAAGTCTCCTTGATTTTGTTAATATTTCCATGTTTATTGCCATCATCCTCATAACATTATCTACATCTAGAAAGGATGAAAGCAACTATGAAAAGCATCCTTGTAGCTAATCAATATTTGATTAACAATCAAGTCTCCTTGATTTGGTTAATATTTCCATGTTTATTGCCATCATCCTCATAACATTATCTACATCTAGAAAGGGTGAAAGCAACTATGAAAAACATCCTTGTAGCTAATCAATATTTGATTAACAATCAAGTCTCCTTGATTTGGTTAATATTTCCATGTTTATTGCCATCATCCTCATAACATTATCTACATCTAGAAAGGATGAAAGCAACTATGAAAAACATCCTTGTAGCTAATCAATATTTGATTAACAATCAAGTCTCCTTGATTTCGTTAATATTTCCATGTTTATTGCCATCATCCTCATAACATTATCTACATCTAGAAAGGATGAAAGCAACTATGAAAAACATCCTTGTAGCTAATCAATATTTGATTAACAATCAAGTCTCCTTGATTTGGTTAATATTTCCATGTTTATTGCCATCATCCTCATAACATTATCTACATCTAGAAAGGATGAAAGCAACTATGAAAAACATCCTTGTAGCTAATCAATATTTGATTAACAATCAAGTCTCCTTGATTTGGTTAATATTTCCATGTTTATTGCCATCATCCTCATAACATTACCTACATCTAGAAAGGATGAAAGCAACTATGAAAAACATCCTTGTAGCTAATCAATATTTGATTAACAATCAAGTCTCCTTGATTTGAGTAATATTTCCATGTTTATTGCCATCATCCTCATAACATTACCTACATCTAGAAAGGATGAAAGCAACTATGAAAAACATCCTTGTAGCTAATCAATATTTGATTAACAATCAAGTCTCCTTGATTTGGTTAATATTTCCATGTTTATTGCCATCATCCTCATAACATTATCTACATCTAGAAAGGATGAAAGCAACTATGAAAAACATCCTTGTAGCTAATCAATATTTGATTAACAATCAAGTCTCCTTGATTTGGTTAATATTCCCATGTTTATTGCCATCATCCTCATAACATTATCTACATCTAGAAAGGATGAAAGCAACTATGAAAAACATCCTTGTAGCTAATCAATATTTGATTAACAATCAAGTCTCCTTGATTTCGTTAATATTTCCATGTTTATTGCCATCATCCTCATAACATTATCTACATCTAGAAAGGATGAAAGCAACTATGAAAAGCATCCTTGTAGCTAATCAATATTTGATTAACAATCAAGTCTCCTTGATTTGGTTAATATTTCCATGTTTATTGCCATCATCCTCATAACATTATCTACATCTAGAAAGGATGAAAGCAACTATGAAAAGCATCCTTGTAGCTAATCAATATTTGATTAACAATCAAGTCTCCTTGATTTGGTTAATATTTCCATGTTTATTGCCATCATCCTCATAACATTATCTACATCTAGAAAGGGTGAAAGCAACTATGAAAAACATCCTTGTAGCTAATCAATATTTGATTAACAATCAAGTCTCCTTGATTTGGTTAATATTTCCATGTTTATTGCCATCATCCTCATAACATTATCTACATCTAGAAAGGATGAAAGCAACTATGAAAAGCATCCTTGTAGCTAATCAATATTTGATTAACAATCAAGTCTCCTTGATTTGGTTAATATTTCCATGTTTATTGCCATCATCCTCATAACATTATCGACATCTAGAAAGGATGAAAGCAACTATGAAAAACATCCTTGTAGCTAATCAATATTTGATTAACAATCAAGTCTCCTTGATTTGGTTAATATTTCCATGTTTATTGCCATCATCCTCATAACATTATCTACATCTAGAAAGGATGAAAGCAACTGTGAAAACATCCTTGTAGCTAATCAATATTTGATTAACAATCAAGTCTCCTTGATTTGGTTAATATTTCCATGTTTATTGCCATCATCCTCATAATATTATCTACATCTAGAAAGGATGAAAGCAACTATGAAAAACATCCTTGTAGCTAATCAATATTTGATTAACAATCAAGTCTCCTTGATTTGGTTAATATTTCCATGTTTATTGCCATCATCCTCATAACATTATCGACATCTAGAAAGGATGAAAGCAGCTATGAAAAACATCCTTTTAGCTAATCAATATTTGATTAACAATCAAGTCTCCTTGATTTGGTTAATATTTCCATGTTTATTGCCATCATCCTCATAACATTATCTACATCTAGAAAGGATGAAAGCAACTATGAAAAACATCCTTGTAGCTAATCAAGATTTGATTAACAATCAAGTCTCCTTGATTTTGTTAATATTTCCATGTTTATTGCCATCATCCTCATAACATTATCTACATCTAGAAAGGATGAAAGCAACTATGAAAAACATCCTTGCAGCTAATCAATATTTGATTAACAATCAAGTCTCCTTGATTTGGTTAATATTTCCATGTTTATTGCCATCATCCTCATAACATTATCTACATCTAGAAAGGATGAAAGCAACTGTGAAAAACATCCTTGTAGCTAATCAATATTTGATTAACAATCAAGTCTCCTTGATTTCGTTAATATTTCCATGTTTATTGCCATCATCCTCATAACATTATCTACATCTAGAAAGGATGAAAGCAACTATGAAAAACATCCTTGTAGCTAATCAATATTTGATTAACAATCAAGTCTCCTTGATTTCGTTAATATTTCCATGTTTATTGCCATCATCCTTATAACATTATCTACATCTAGAAAGGATGAAAGCAACTATGAAAAACATCCTTGTGGCTAATCAATATTTGATTAACAATGAAATCTTTGATTTTGTTAATATTTTCATGTTTATTCATACAATTTCACAATTTCAGACTTACAGAAATTGTATCCATATAACTGAAGGCAATGTTTATTATTATTGTGTATATTTATATATATATATATATATATATATATATATATATATAGTGTACGAGGCAACTATCTTCCCCGAAGAAAACAGAAACAAGAAGAAAAGATACATAGGTATATCCGCTGGTGATTGGAAGCAACGTCTATACAGCCATAGACACTCCTTCAGATACAGATACCTCAGAAACCAAACGTCCCTATCCAAACACTACTGGGATCTGGTGGATAGGGGTCTAACCCCACTTTTCAAATGGAGATATTTGTCAAGAGCTAGCACACCTAATAACTTTTTTAGGCTTCATTCATGTAATGACCATTACTTATATGTATCATTGTGTATGTTTATGTGATGCCCCAAGTATTTCTAATTTTTGTAATTTTGGCTTTCCTTTATTCACGTGGTGATACATGTGTGAGTGGTTAGGTAGGTAAACGTTCCCCTAATAACTGATTTGCAAAATCAGATAGCATTATAATAGTTAGACACCTAGGTATACATTCTAACATTAGAGATCAATACACGCTACTCACCCAGCGGTTTTAGAATATTATATATTTTTTAATTGGCCTTTGATTTGGTTTAAATATAGAAATGGATATGTGCGTTCATATGGGTGTATGCGTGTGTGTGTGTAGACGTGTATATAAAAGCATACGCATAAATATATGTATATATATGTGTGTATGTGGGTAAGTATATGAATATGTGTGTGTGTGTGTGCGTGTGTACACCTACATGTATAAACGTATGGATACGTAGGTAGAGATATATATGCAGATGTATTTATGTGTGTGTGTGTGTGTGCATATTTTGATATATATGTAGACATATAACTGTATATGGGTGTAGATGTACGCAGGTATGTATAATCAACCGGAGGTCCGAAGAGTGAAAATGGAATTTTGTCTAAGTTTTCATCAGTCTTTTATCTTGTCAGCGGGATTTCCCCAAAATTCCTTGTGTTGGTCAGACGGTCTCGTTTGGGACGGGGGCGGGATGAAAACAGGTCGCCCGAGAATCATTTAGCCAGTCCGATAAATTTATGGGGGCCTCTGCTGGTGGGGGTGGGCACGCATGTGTTTTTGGTCCTTGAATAGGGAGTGAGTAGGGTATGCGGGTGCGTGTATACTGAGGTGGGTGTGTGTGATCACTTGACTCATTAAAGAGTGTATATGAGATGATGTGCATACATGGATAGATCCATGTGGGTGTGGGTAAGTAAGTTGGGATTTGCAGGGTTATATATTAGAACTATCTATATTGTTAGTTTATGACTTGGCCCGGCTAGACAATATGTTTCCGAGCGCCGTCTCCACTTAACTTCAAGGAATTCTAAAATCTTTCTAATGTTATCTTATCTAAACTTTTCCTTTATCTCATTATAGCGAATTTAGCATTGGTTTTGAAATCGGCTGTCCTAGGTGTGCAGATTTAGATGTATATATATGTATATATATATATATATATATATATATATATATATATATATATATATATATATATATATAGATATAGATGTGTGTGTATTGTGTGTGTATGTATGCATTGTAGTGGTCTGGGTGGGAGTATAAGATTTTATCACCTATGGGGTGTGTGTGTCGCCAAGAAATGTACACTCTTCTGGTATATCTTCGGACGTTTGAAAATACGCACCCTTTTCTCACTGAAACCCCTCTTTAAATCTTCCCTCTGTTAGATTTTAATGCCCTCTCCACCTTCAGACCTCCCTGTCTCTCTCGTCTGTTACCCCTCTATATAGATCACGGGTCCCCCCACACTCTCACACATACTCTCACCAATTTTTCCCGGAGTTGTTGTTCTGTTTTCTTTTTGAATCTGTAGGTCTGATGAATTGGATCGTATTTACGATTCCAATGGAACAAATTATGACCATGGAATATTAGTGTTTAAGTCTTTTTATTATATCCTTACTCTGTCCTGGACATTGAGTTCTACCTGGATCATATCCTCTTGGAATTATTTTATACATATATGTATGTGTATATATAATTGCATATGTATGTGTATATTCACCACTAATATTGTCTATATATATATATATATATATATATATATGAAAATTTATGTGTCACACTTTTTCAATTAAAGGGACACAACTCTCCAACTTTTAAAAATCTCATCTATTTAAATAAATGCAAATGTCAGTGTGTCACAGAGGACCAGATTTCAATCAAAAGAGCTGAGGTTTTTAACCTAATATATATATATATATATATATATATATATATATATATATATATAATTACCAATTTATGGCTGGTAGAGATAATTCCAAGGAGGATATTATTAATCCAGAGAAAGCTCAATGTAAATTACATAGTATTATAATAATAATAATAATATTAATAAATCAAGAAGAAATCTTAAAGATCCATCCAAGTTATAAATTGATTTGTGAATATTCACAAAATAAATTATAACCAGAATGGAACTTTAATATTTCATCACTATATATATATATATATATATATATATATATATATATATATATATATATATAAGTGCACACAAACTTTATGGACACCCTATATATATATATATATATATATATATATATATATATATATATATATATATGGTGAACTCTCATGTCGTATTCAACATATGAGGAACAAGCAGCTCCGTTCCTAGGAACTGACAGTCAGACACCAGCACATATGATTTGATTAAGTTGGTGAAGGTTTTGTGCAGAACTATCCAAACTTTTTGAAGGCCCAATACAGAGACTTGGTGTACTAAATGTCACAAGGTCCCCAAATAACCCTCCACAAGTTTTGAATTCAGAGTTGTCCTTCTCCTAGACCAGTTGCCACCCAAGGCTATAGAACCCAGTCTGTCCTGTTATTTACCCATAGCTGGAGGAAGAAGAAGGAGGCAGTCTTTACACCAGACACAAGTATTCTGCAATTGAAATAAACACTCTGTATAGAGAAACTGCTTGTTTACAATCAACTGTTCTAGGCTGGGCATTCTCAGGAGGATAGGAGATGAGAGATTGCTTAAACATCTGTTTTATGGAGAGCTCATTCTTAATAAGTGCCCCAGACACAAACCAAAGAAACATTTTGAGGATGTTAAAGATAACCTGAAAACACTTGAAACTAGTGTCAAAGGATGAGAAAAAGAGACAGAAAATTTTCGGTTGGAGAAAGGTGATTTTCAATGGTCATAATTGTTTTGAGGTCAAAAGTGTTGAGTATTCATTGTTTAAAGTGCTCTTAGAAAAGATGCAGTAGATTTGATCCCAGAAGCTATTCAGTCTGAGCTTGTTTTTTGTGTATGATACTTGTAAAAAGATATACAGAAGTGAAGTTGGTTTGCACATCTACAAAACCCAGGTTTGCTTAGCTCAGCACTAACGAGATGGCCTTTTGTTGTAAAGAAGTGGCGCTTAAATATATATATATATATATATATATATATATATCTTATAATTATTATTTAAAAATATGTATTCATCACAACCCAAAAATTACCATGTTTCAAAACCAAAACTTGAATCTTAAATTTAACTTAAAATTTAAAATTTTTGTTTCATTTTCAAGCGACGTTGAATAACTTTCGAAATAAAATCAAAGAAATGAAATAACAGTTTTTTGTAGACATTGTAATGTTTTCCTTAGAAATTAATTATAAAAAAACTGCATAATTATATATTGAATATTTGATCAAAAATAAGAAAGTAAGAAAATGCTTAGTTAATTTCTAATATTTTAATTTTACAATACTGTATATTGTTTTTAAGAAATATAATAAATATAGTATTTTAGATTTTTATAAATATAAATATAAAAACAATATGACTTAATTGACTTAATCATATTTGAAAGCCCCTTTAAGAAAATCGCAATGTATTTTATAAAATAAGAAAATAAATAAAAAAAATAAATAAATAAAATGAAAATTGTATTGTAATGTATTTTATTAAAAAAACACAGTGATAACATGTTCTCATATAAGGAAGCCAGTATCAACAACAAGAAATTACAAACCAACACCCAATCATTAAACAATATTTACTTTCCCACCTTAAATTATACAATTATACTTGTATCCTGATTTGTCAAAAACCCAAAACCTCCTTAAGAAAAATTTTGTAATCTCATTCTCCCACCAATTTTATTATATAATGCTATAACTACATATATATATATATATATATATATATATATATATATATATATATATATATATATATATATATATATATAGTTAATCATTTAATTCCAAACAAGGTGATAAAGCCACTAAGGTACAATGGGCTGATGAATGTGAATGCATTTGAGAAAAAAATTATTAAAGTGAGTGGACAATAAATAAAAAAAAATTAATAAGGTAGAAGATGATGATTGATGTTGCATTTAAATTTTTGTAGATCAAATTTGACTGGAAAGCAAGAGAGCAGAATAGAATATCAAAAGTAAGAAGTGCAAGAGAAGAAACTGTTAGCATTGAACTTATGATTACATCTAGCCATTTCAACAGAATATTTATATAAACAGAATATATATATATATATATATATATATGTGTGTGTGTGTGTGTGTGTGTGTGTGTGTGTGTGTGTGGGTGTGTGTGTAATTTGGCAGCAACTATTCTTTTAAACATGTTGTGTTGAATGTTAAAGACAACATGGTCCTGCATATTTGAAATTAAAAGGATTTTAACGTTTATTTAGTTTGTAAAAAATGTAGCAACCTGATTCCGCTACAAGACAATTGGCAAATGTTTTTAAAAAATTTTGACTAAAAAAAAATTTTGACCCTGAAGATGAACAATGATGTTCGAAAGTACTAGGTTATCGTACGGACAATATTTATTTTGATATCATTTTCAAATAAAAAGTCTCATTAGAAAATATGCAGGACGATGTTGTCTTTAACATTCAACACAACATGTTTCAATATATATATATATATATATATATATATATATATATATATATATATATATATATATATATAACAAGAATATATGTAATTACCTGAAATGTATTGGTAACCCCATAGGGTATTTTCTGGCAGGTATTCTTCATCCCGTTGGGTAGCTGCTCCCAATAAATCTCTGTAACTGATATCCAGATCAGACACAGATCGGGAATTCAAATAAGAGTTGATTATTCTATCAAGCACAGCATTGTAGTTTGAGAGGACTGGTGTTCCAGACCATAGGGCCAAACCTAATATCACCATTACTTTGAAGTGTATCATGATGGCTATAACTGTAACTACTACTTCTGCTTCTGAAAAGAGAAAAAAGAACATGTTGAAGTTAAGTATCACTTGATCTTGGAAACATTACCTGCAAGAATAAAAATATTGCACATGAGCCCACACAAAAAATCATGAACATATTTACATATAGATTCATATCTATATGTAAATCTATATATATATATATATATATATATATATATATTTTGAACGATAAAAATTATTAGAAAAATCAATTAAAATCTTCAGACACACTGGGTTGTAGATTAATATTCTTATGCTTTTATTATTATTATTTCATTTATATTCCTTGACTAGTTTCGACCAACATGGCCATCATCGGGAGAGATATAGATAGATAGATATATGTATATATATATATATATGTATATATATATATATAAAAATGTGGATGTATATATATATATATATATATATATATATATATATATATATATATATATAAAAACATGTATCAACATAGTGATTTTCTTTCATGTTTCAGTGATAATGCTAAAAAGCTTATTTGACAATATGAAAGGAATTTACTTAAAATAAATAGACAAAACTTGTCTATATTATTTAATGAAACATGCATTAATATATATATATATATATATATATATATATATATATATATATATATATATATATATATAAAAGGTTAATGATCAGAGCTGAATCAAACCAGGAAACAGTAGGTATAAAAAGTGCTGAATAGACATATGTGAAAAAATTTCAGTTGATTCTAGATTTGTAGAGATTAAGATTGTATTTTGTGCATTTGTGCAAGTGAGCAGTCAAGTGTGTTTTTATCGGTTTGTGTATATGATATGCACACACAGACACACACACACATATATATATCTATATATATATATATATAGTCAAACCTAATAATCCAGACAAACCTACCAAGGTTTCACTTAGGCAGATCGTCAGGGTCAGCTGACCCTGACGATCTGCCTAAGTGAAACCTTGGTAGGTTTGTCTGGATCATTAGGTTTTGACGAGGTCTGCTCTACGTTTGTAGCAAGCTCTTTAGTTAGTTAGTTGTTTACTCATATCGGGGTTTTTTCTTTGGGCCTTGAGCCTGTATCTGTGCGATTCTTTTTGACAGACTTTCATGTTCCTGGCTTTTTCTTTTTTAAAACCTTTTACCCCTTCGAGATTGATTTGGCTATTGTTAAATCAAGAATTCGAAGGTTTTTCGACACGAGTATAGTTACCTATATATATATATATATATATATATATATATATATATATATATATATATATGTGCGTATATATATATGTGTTTGTGTGTGTCTGTGTATGTGTGTGTATGTATGTAAGCATGTGTATATGTATGATCATTGTTCAAGCATATATTTTTAAATACAGCAGACAACTAATGCCTATTTTTTATCATGAACCTTTCCAGTGTTGTATGATGTTATATTTAACAATACACACACACACACACACACACACACACACACACACATATATATATATATATGTACGCAATATTTATGCCTATATTTTAATGATTGTGTATTTGGACAAGTGATTCCTTTTCTGCAGTTTTTACATGCTCTGTGTAACGAAAAGATAATTCTTACCTTAATCGCAGTTACTCATCATATCATTTGTCTTCAATTAAACTTGCATTTACATACCTATATATATATATATATATATATATATATATATATATATATATATATATGATGAAAATGTGGAAAAGACAAAGCAAAATCCGAATATGTGAGTTTATTGTTTTTTATTTTGTTTTTGTTTTTGTTATTCTGTCGACGTCAGACGTTTCGGTCAAATAGACCTTCTTCGGGACATGGTTAATGGAGACATATTTATATTAGATTTAAGTATGATGAAGAGACGATATATACAGGACTGGTCAGAAACAGAAAAACTGAAATTCTAAAGTCAGAGTGTTCTTTCTTGGAGTCGGATACACTGGCGCCGCGTGGGCGGAGCTAAGAAAACCTGCTCCCAGGGAAGAGATGTTATCCTAAGTGGAAAGGGGGGAACCTATTTAAAACTATAGCTTATCGGTACGTTTGTCAAGCATTAATCTTGCTAGGAAAGTTGATATATTAAAGAAACCCTGTCTGGTGTTTATTGTACGTGAGGTGGATATCATGCCAGCCTCGTAAATCTGCCTAAGGTTTTTATTGTGGATATATTTTTAAATCTTCACAGAGTCGAAATCAAAATTGTGATCAGATTTGGCTATGTGTACAAACAAAGCACTACTTAAATTACCGAGGCGAATATCTCGTTTATGTTCGGAAATGCGAGATTTTAAGGACCTCCCTGTCTCGCCTACATAACTCAAGTTGCAGTCTCTGCATGGTACCTGATAGACGCAAGCATCGGATGTAATATGCTGTCTGCTGGCATTATTTAATATACTGCGGATAGTTTTAGTGGGTAATGTAGTAGTTTTAATTTTTAGCGCATTTAGATTGTTGGAGATGTGTTCGGTCAGAGGGTTATTCGGTAGAAAGATGCGGCCAATAGGATTATCAGGGGCAGCTGAAAGTGTGCCTCTCCCTACCTTAGATGTAGTAGTAGTAGTCGGTGTGACATTTTGCACTGATGAACGAACTTTGTGAATTTTCAAGGCTTTATGCTTAGCGCCGAGTATTAATTGTCTCGGATACGAAAGGCTTGAGAAGGTATCCTCGATATAACTAAATTTGTCATCTAAATACTTTGCTGAACAGATTCGAAGAGCTCTCAAGTAAAATCCAATAATAACACCTCTCTTAGTCCTAGTATCATTGTGAGAGTAAAAATGTAAATAGTCGTTTTTGCATGTGGGTTTACGATATACTTTGAATTCTAGTTTGTTATTATTTCTAGTAAGTAGTATGTCTAGAAAAGGTAGAGAATTATTCGATTCAAGTTTGTGGGTAACTTTTATAGTAAGTTCTACTCTATTTAATCTATCAGTGATTTTGTTTAAATCATGTTTCTGTGGGTAAATGAATAAAATGTCATCGATATAACGGAAGTAATGTGTATCATCAGGGATTATATATTTGAAAGGTCCAGACTCAAGAAATTCTAGAAATATGCATGCTAGGAATCCAGAGAGAGGACTACCCATTGGTAAGCGAAATTTTTGTTTGTAATAGATATCGTTATACTGGAAGTAACAATGAGATGTGCATAGGGTGCATAATTTGATGCATATTGAGATGGGGATAGGTAGCTTAAAGTCAGTTTTCTTAAGGTGGTTCTCTAACCGTTTAATGCATTTATCCACAGGTACATTAGTGAATAGGGATTTAACGTCTAAGCTGGCTAAGGATTTGTTTCTTATGTCAATATTGCTTAACTTATTGAGAAGAGCGCCTGAATTCTTTACATGCGCGTCACTTATGGTGCCCAGAATTGGGGTGAGAAATTTAGTTAGAAACCTAGCAATGTTATGAGGGGCTGAGCCTATGCCCGAAATAATGGGCCTTAGAGGAATGTCAGGTTTATGGGTTTTGGGGAGCCCGTAGATTTTAGGGATGGTGGGGTGGTAATTAATAAGGGAAAGCCAAATCTTATCTTCATTACGAATCAGACTCTTATAGGACTTATTAAATACTTTAAGATTTTTAGAAACCTGTAGAGGAGAGATCTGTTCATAAGTGTCTCTGTCATTGAGCAAGTCCAACATTTTCTGGTTGTACGCAGCGGTGTCCATGACCACGACACCTCCACCCTTATCCGAAGGAGATATAGTAATATCACTGTTCGTAGACAGGGATTTTAAAGCGTTCATATACCTCTTGGGTAAAGTAAACTCCGCATTTTGGCAGTCCAAGGAGGCAGCTAAGATGCCTTGGGTAAATCCTTTATGGAAGTCGGTGTCACTGTGTCTGTAATTAAGATTTATCGGTTTGCTAATGTTGTTGTTTTTTAAACCAGTTGCAAACTTTAGACCAAAGCTGAGGGCTTCAGTCTCTATGGTACTAACTGTAGTACTGGAGATATTTGTAACTAGATCGGCTCTGCCCATCTTCTTCCAACTGCTGCGATCACATAAAGTGTGAAGTTTTAGTTCTAAACTCTTGAGGTGTTTATGATTAATTCTGGCCACCTCAGAACGGAGTCTCTCAGCTGTGTTGTGAGACATACTGTTTTTTCGCTTTAGTTCGCGTCCTAGAAGTGTGGCATTTTTAAAAGTTTGTTCCTCGGAAAATTTTAGGTCTCTAACTGATGATTCCAGGTAGAGTTTGACGTAGTCCGGGAAAATGTGCGAAGATGCTATCCGAAAATTGGACATGCTCGGGGGAACGACTTTCTCGTATAAACAGTTCGTTAAAAAATTCTTTCTGTTTTTATAGGAGTACGCGGGGATTAATAGATTCTTATATTTACGTATGAGCTTGAAGTCTTCCATGTTGTGAAGTAAATTCGGGTTTGTATTTCCAGTAGACAGTATGTAAGCAAATATGTGGATGTAGATCCGACGGTATGATGAAAATGTGGAAAAGACAAAGCAAAATCCGAATATGTGAGTTTACTGTTTTTTATTTTGTTTTTGTTTCTGTTTTTCTGTCGACGTCAGACGTTTCGGTCAAATAGACCTTCTTCAGGACATGATTAATGGAGACATATTTATATTAAATTTAAGTTAAATGAAGAGACGATATATACAGGACTGGTCAGAAACAGAAAAACTGAAATTCTAAAGTCAGAGTATTCTTTCTTGGAGTCGGATATAATGTCAAGCATTAATCCAAGCATTATTCTTTCTTGGATAATAATAATCCAAGAAAGAATAATGCTTGGATTAATGCTTGACAAACGTACCGATAAGCTATAGTTTAAATATGTCCCCCCCTTTCCACTTAGGATAAAATCTCTTCCCTGGGAGCAGGTTTTCGCAGCGCCGCCCACGCGGCGCCAGCGTATCCGACTCCAAGAAAGAATACTCTGACTTTAGAATTTCAGTTTTTCTGTTTCTGACCAGTCCTGTATATATCGTCTCTTCATTTAACTTAAATTTAATATAAATATGTCTCCATTAATCATGTCCTGAAGAAGGTCTATTTGACCGAAACGTCTGACGTCGACAGAAAAACAGAAACAAAAACAAAATAAAAAACAGTAAACTCACATATTCGGATTTTGCTTTGTCTTTTCCACATTTTCATCATACCGTCGGATCTACATCCACATATTTGCTTACATACTGTCTACTGGAAATACAAACCCGAATTTACTTCACAACATGGAAGACTTCAAGCTCATACGTAAATATAAGAATCTATTAATCCCCGCGTACTCCTATAAAAACAGAAAGAATTTTTTAACGAACTGTTTATACGAGAAAGTCGTTCCCCCGAGCATGTCCAATTTTCGGATAGCATCTTCGCACATTTTCCCGGACTACGTCAAACTCTACCTGGAATCATCAGTTAGAGACCTAAAATTTTCCGAGGAACAAACTTTTAAAAATGCCACACTTCTAGGACGCGAACTAAAGCGAAAAAACAGTATGTCTCACAACACAGCTGAGAGACTCCGTTCTGAGGTGGCCAGAATTAATCATAAACACCTCAAGAGTTTAGAACTAAAACTTCACACTTTATGTGATCGCAGCAGTTGGAAGAAGATGGGCAGAGCCGATCTAGTTACAAATATCTCCAGTACTACAGTTAGTACCATAGAGACTGAAGCCCTCAGCTTTGGTCTAAAGTTTGCAACTGGTTTAAAAAACAACAACATTAGCAAACCGATAAATCTTAATTACAGACACAGTGACACCGACTTCCATAAAGGATTTACCCAAGGCATCTTAGCTGCCTCCTTGGACTGCCAAAATGCGGAGTTTACTTTACCCAAGAGGTATATGAACGCTTTAAAATCCCTGTCTACGAACAGTGATATTACTATATCTCCTTCGGATAAGGGTGGAGGTGTCGTGGTCATGGACACCGCTGCGTACAACCAGAAAATGTTGGACTTGCTCAATGACAGAGACACTTATGAACAGATCTCTCCTCTACAGGTTTCTAAAAATCTTAAAGTATTTAATAAGTCCTATAAGAGTCTGATTCGTAATGAAGATAAGATTTGGCTTTCCCTTATTAATTACCACCCCACCATCCCTAAAATCTACGGGCTCCCCAAAACCCATAAACCTGACATTCCTCTAAGGCCCATTATTTCGGGCATAGGCTCAGCCCCTCATAACATTGCTAGGTTTCTAACTAAATTTCTCACCCCAATTCTGGGCACCATAAGTGACGCGCATGTAAAGAATTCAGGCGCTCTTCTCAATAAGTTAAGCAATATTGACATAAGAAACAAATCCTTAGCCAGCTTAGACGTTAAATCCCTATTCACTAATGTACCTGTGGATAAATGCATTAAACGGTTAGAGAACCACCTTAAGAAAACTGACTTTAAGCTACCTATCCCCATCTCAATATGCATCAAATTATGCACCCTATGCACATCTCATTGTTACTTCCAGTATAACGATATCTATTACAAACAAAAATTTCGCTTACCAATGGGTAGTCCTCTCTCTGGATTCCTAGCATGCATATTTCTAGAATTTCTTGAGTCTGGACCTTTCAAATATATAATCCCTGATGATACACATTACTTCCGTTATATCGATGACATTTTATTCATTTACCCACAGAAACATGATTTAAACAAAATCACTGATAGATTAAATAGAGTAGAACTTACTATAAAAGTTACCCACAAACTTGAATCGAATAATTCTCTACCTTTTCTAGACATACTACTTACTAGAAATAATAACAAACTAGAATTCAAAGTATATCGTAAACCCACATGCAAAAACGACTATTTACATTTTTACTCTCACAATGATACTAGGACTAAGAGAGGTGTTATTATTGGATTTTACTTGAGAGCTCTTCGAATCTGTTCAGCAAAGTATTTAGATGACAAATTTAGTTATATCGAGGATACCTTCTCAAGCCTTTCGTATCCGAGACAATTAATACTCGGCGCTAAGCATAAAGCCTTGAAAATTCACAAAGTTCGTTCATCAGTGCAAAATGTCACACCGACTACTACTACTACATCTAAGGTAGGGAGAGGCACACTTTCAGCTGCCCCTGATAATCCTATTGGCCGCATCTTTCTACCGAATAACCCTCTGACCGAACACATCTCCAACAATCTAAATGCGCTAAAAATTAAAACTACTACATTACCCACTAAAACTATCCGCAGTATATTAAATAATGCCAGCAGACAGCATATTACATCCGATGCTTGCGTCTATCAGGTACCATGCAGAGACTGCAACTTGAGTTATGTAGGCGAGACAGGGAGGTCCTTAAAATCTCGCATTTCCGAACATAAACGAGATATTCGCCTCGGTAATTTAAGTAGTGCTTTGTTTGTACACATAGCCAAATCTGATCACAATTTTGATTTCGACTCTGTGAAGATTTAAAAATATATCCACAATAAAAACCTTAGGCAGATTTACGAGGCTGGCATGATATCCACCTCACGTACAATAAACACCAGACAGGGTTTCTTTAATATATCAACTTTCCTAGCAAGATTAATGCTTGACAAACGTACCGATAAGCTATAGTTTTAAATAGGTTCCCCCCTTTCCACTTAGGATAACATCTCTTCCCTGGGAGCAGGTTTTCTTAGCTCCGCCCACGCGGCGCCAGTGTATCCGACTCCAAGAAAGAACACTCTGACTTTAGAATTTCAGTTTTTCTGTTTCTGACCAGTCCTGTATATATCGTCTCTTCATCATACTTAAATCTAATATAAATATGTCTCCATTAACCATGTCCCGAAGAAGGTCTATTTGACCGAAACGTCTGACGTCGACAGAATAACAAAAACAAAAACAAAATAAAAAACAATAAACTCACATATTCGGATTTTGCTTTGTCTTTTCCACATTTTCATCATATATATATATATATATATATATATATATATATATATATATATATAGGTATGTAAATGCAAGTTTAATTGAAGACAAATGATATGATGAGTAACTGCGATTAAGGTAAGAATTATCTTTTCGTTACACAGAGCATGTAAAAACTGCAGAAAAGGAATCACTTGTCCAAATACACAATCATTAAAATATAGGCATAAATATTGCGTACATATATATATATATATGTGTGTGTGTGTGTGTGTGTGTGTGTGTGTGTGTGTATTGTTAAATATAACATCATACAACACTGGAAAGGTTCATGATAAAAAATAGGCATTAGTTGTCTGCTGTATTTAAAAATATATGCTTGAACAATGATCATACATATACACATGCTTACATACATACACACACATACACAGACACACACAAACACATATATATATACGCACATATATATATATATATATATATATATATATATATATATATATATATATATAGGTAACTATACTCGTGTCGAAAAACCTTCGAATTCTTGATTTAACAATAGCCAAATCAATCTCGAAGGGGTAAAAGGTTTTAAAAAAGAAAAAGCCAGGAACATGAAAGTCTGTCAAAAAGAATTGCACAGATACAGGCTCAAGGCCCAAAGAAAAAACCCCGATATGAGTAAACAACTAACTAACTAAAGAGCTCGCTACAAACGTAGAGCAGACCTCGTCAATATATATATATATAGATATATATATGTGTGTGTGTGTGTGTGTGTGCATATCATATACACAAACCGATAAAAACACACTTGACTGCTCACTTGCACAAATGCACAAAATACAATCTTAATCTCTACAAATCTAGAATCAACTGAAATTTTTTCACATATGTCTATTCAGCACTTTTTATACCTACTGTTTCCTGGTTTAATTCAGCTCTGATCATTAACCTTTTTATATATATATATATATATATATATATATATATATATATATATATATTAATGCATGTTTCATTAAATGATATAGACAAGTTTTGTCTATTTTAAGTAAATTCCTTTCATATTGTCGAATAAGCTTTTTAGCATTATCACTGAAACATGAAAGAAAATCACTATGTTGATACATGTTTTTATTGTTAATCCTGCCAAAGCTTTTGGCTTACATAAGCCATCATCAGAGATTACAAGTACATTACAATAAATTAGATAATTAAATGACAAAATAGTAATTTTTGTTTTGGATTGGTTATGCGGACATCACAACAATGATAGTTTGTTTTGTTTACATGGAAGATTACTATGCAACGATAAATTTGTGCATATGATATGCATGAATCAAAATATCACTGTGTTCCTTAATGTCATACATGACCACATAAGAGTGAAAATGAGGAAAAGTGTTAAGCCGTTGATATAAACCAATAGCTTCTGTTATCAACTAGAAGCAGTTAAGTATATTTGTGGAGTTTTCATAGTTTATTTTGTTCAGGTTAGGTTTCAACTGTTTTATGTAAATAGCTTCAAGAATTTTTAGTTTTTGTTTATTGTTTTCATGGTTAAGTATAGTTGTATTTTCAACAAGGATTTTCTGGAATTGTGTATGTGGCCAGGAATGTTGTTTTAAATGTCTAAAATTGTTGGAATTGTCATTCAAAGTGTCATGAAAGTGAGTTTGTGGTGTGACCAACATAAATATATATATGCATGCTACCAATATCTACCTCATAAACAAACATTTTTCTGACACCAATTATCAAAGGACTCACTTATTACTCTAGAGAAACTAAATGAAAATATATTATTTATTTTATACCATTAAGTCAGTTTCTTTTTATTCCAAATTTTCCAGTAAAACAAATTCTATATCCACAGAGGAATTCATTAGATTTGCCAAACAATTGCCAAACGAAGGCATTTTCCTACAAATGGTAGATTCCCAGCGTGATACATCCAACCTGGAAAAAATGAAAATCTACCTTGTAGCCACCTGCAGCAGCCAGATGACCAACATTTTAGTCTAGACCTACAAAAGCAAGAAATTGACAGATTTCACTGGCTGTTTTGAAAACACCGTCAGTGAGTCTGCTGTCCGTATACACTCATTATAACAAATATAATGTTAGCCTTGGTCAATTCAAAAACATTGGAATTGTGGTAGAAAGGCAACCATAGTTGTCTCCCCCTTGAACTACTTGACTATAAAAGAAATGGTCGAACTTCAATTAGTAGTCAAATTGTATAGAATAAGGCTTCAAAGTTAAACATTCATCTGTTTTTCTTTATGCCAATGTTAATGAAATTTAAATTATGCTAATAAGAATAGTTGGCACTAGTTAATTACTGAGTGTTTGACTTCTGTTATTTTTGGTAGGGGGGGTATTTCATGCTTGACAGAACTACTGACCCTTTCTCAGGCAACCCCTTTATGGGAATAATTGAAGTAGTTTATCATTGTGAAATAATTCTTACACAACAAAAAAATATTATCCCCCATGAGTTTCTTTGAAATCGCACATTAAGAACAGACATTAATTATTTAGCCGGAAGAAGAGATTGCTTTTTTATTGTTTTGCTTAATGAGAAATATAAAATGAAATTAGCGCTGTCTGACAAAAGCACATTTGATTGCAACATGAACAAAATTATTTTGAAGACCAGAATAACCAGTAAGTATTGGTTGTTGTAAACTAATTATTTTCATTGTTTTTAAATTTCCTTTTATTTCATTTCAGCTTAATTTGCAGTGTAACACCCACACTCAGTTCGCATTAAAAATTTCCCAATTTCCTGTCTAGTGGTTTTTATTTATCTTAATATTTGGACAAATATCTGTATGGACAGCAGATAGTGGCAACCCACATATATTTGATGGAGCCAACAGTAGGGTGAAATTGTTGTCTATCATATTGAATATTGAATATTGAAAAAAAATCAAACTTTCTAAATTCTGACCAGGTTCATCACTACCTATTTTTAAATAAGATAGTTTCGTTCTCTTGAAAAATAAAAAGTTGTAAGTTCAGTTCTTTTAAGTAATAATTCATAATCCTTAATCAGGAATGAACTAACAGATGTCAGTTGTTTAGAAATAGGGTCTTGGCGATGATGAGGATATGCGAATGATGAAGTCAGTAAAAACATTTTTGCACGACTTTTGAAGCAGGTGATTTTTGAAAGTTGAAAATAGAAGATGTTTAGAATGAAAAAATCAAGACAAGCATCTATTGAGAAATATTTAATTAGTTCAAAAGGTTAATTATCTTAATTGAAACAAGTGCCACAGTTGACTTTGAATGAATCGTTGGAGCCAAAATGACATCTTTTAAAAAAATTTTTAATGAAAAAAAGATATTTTTTAGTCATGGATGAAGGAAAAATAGATAAATTAATAAGAAAGAAAGAAAGAAAGACAGACAGACAGACAGACAGACAGACTGAGAAATACAGAAAGAAAGACTGAGAAAGAAAGAAAGAAAGAAAGAAAGAAAGGGTGAGAAATACAGAAAGATAAAGAAAGAAAGAAAGATAGAAAGAAAGAAAGAAAAAAGAAAGGAAGAAAGAAAGAAAGGGTGAGAAATACAGAAAGATTAAGAAAGAAAGAAAGAAAGAAAGACTGAGAAATACAGAAAGATAAAGAAAGAAAGAAAGATAGAAAGAAAGAAAGAAAGAAAGAAAGAAAGACTGAGAAATACAGAAAGATTAAGAAAGAAAGAAACAAACAAACAAAAAAGAAACAAAGAAAGGAGGACAGAACAGAATGAAAAATGTTATGATATGAACGAGATGGAAGTAAGATCATGAAAGAAGGAAAAAGAAAGAAGCAGAGAAAGGAGGAGTAAAAGAAAAAGATGGATGAATGAAAATGGAGTAAGGAGATTCATGCAGCTGCACATATTTTAAAACAATGCTGGATAAAAACAAAAAAAATGAAATTTTTATAAAACAAAAGGTGAAAAAGAAAAAGTCAAGAATTCTATTAGAACTCAATTGATTTGAATAAAGGAGTGCAAATTTTTGTATGTTTACAATTCTTGAATTAAAATCAACTTTTCAAAATGCCAACTCAAACATCTGTAATTGTTATTATGTATTTAAAATTCTGACAATTTCATTCTAGTCGTAAACCACTTTCGCTTGTCCCCAGGCCTCGTGAATTTAAACGTCCCACGAGGCTGGCATCCCGCTCCCACCCCTACACTGTGGAAACTGTTAGATGTAGACGTCTCTTCTACTCCAATAGCTTCATGTCTCGCACATCTCGCCTATGGAACTCCCTTCCCTATTACTATTTTCCTGACAAATACAATCTCCAACGGTTTAAGTCTAGCGTCAATCGACATCTCCAGCTGCCTTGATCTATCCACTTCCCTTCTCCATATCCTTTCATTCTTCATTCCTATCTGCTCTCGCTCCAAATCTTCTGTAACCCCCTTGCCTTGATCGACCCACTGTCTTTCTCTTTCACCACATCCTCTCCTTTACCACTCCGATCTGCTCTTCCTCCAACCCTTCTATAACCCCTTGCATGATAGTGGCCTCCAGCCTTGCTTGGGGTGATATGCTTAAAAAACTAAAATAAAATAAAAAATAAACACTTCTTCATATTTCAAGCTTAAATGAATCATCAGAGAAATCTTCTGCAAACCTTGTATAAATAAGAATCTTAGGATAACTGGATTTCCAACAGTTTGCCTTTGTATGTTTACAAATAAAAGCATCTGCTGTTACTGAGTGACCTTCCAAAAGTCAAGCTCTCTCACCAATTATTCTCAATTTTTGACTAGTATTTATTTATTCCTATTTCTCTTCATTTCTCTTGAAAGACCAAGACTGCAATTCTGTTATCATTAAGACAGCACATAATCCTTGCTTTCCAGCATTGACGGTGTTCAAAAGTGGCCTTGTGGGTGATGAATTATTTTCTACCCTAAAACTATTTTCCCCACAGACAAAATGTGGTATAGAGCCTCTCATTACTCTATGACTAATTTCATAGCATGTGTTTAGGTGAGCTACATTCCTTGGTTCCACTAGTTCAAACTTTCACAGAACCTGCTAAACTGCATACACAGGAATAAGTCATCTTTGTCCCCTTTATATTCCATTAGTAAAGAGGAAGTTCTACTTCTTTCCAAGAACTGTTACATTGTGAAGACTCACTGATCACTTCAGTCTTAACCACTTTATACATTGCAGATGCAGAAATTTAAATATCTAGATAGTGCAGCAACAGACATTGCAAAGTTTGACATAGAAATGCTAATATTAGATATTTCCTTATAAAGAAATATTTGATACTCATTGAGTGAACAAACACTGCTACTCATGTTATGCAATAACCATTACCAGGGGATCAAAGTTTAGTATTTGTTCTATACATATCCTGGTAATATTTATCATTCCCATATGTGGAAAACTTCAGCAATCAATGACAAAGTAGCCATGTCTACATATGCTTTTTTTCATTCCCAAGCCATGTAACTAGGATCAAAGTGTAGTATAAATTCTCCTCATCTACAATGGTAATGATAATAATTGTAATTTCATTAATCACAAGGAAATGGTCAGTATTCATTGACTGAGCAGCCAGTGTTACTTTTTGTTGAAATTCAAGTATATTTCAATTAAACAATTTTTTAACACCATAAGTTTCTCAAGTCTATATCTCAAATCTATATCTCAAATCAATATATCTATCTATCTATCTATCTATCTATCTATCTATCTATCTATCTATCTATCTATCTATCTCACTGTATATCTATCTATCTATCTCTCTCATCAGTTCATTATCTATCTATCTATCTATCTATCTATCTATCTATCTATCTATCTATCTATCTATCTATCTATTCTCCTCATCTCTAATGGTGCTGATAATAATGGTAATTTCATTTGTCACAAGGAAATGGTCAGTATTCATTGACTGAGCAGCCAGAGTTACTTTTTGTTGAAATTTAAGTATATTTCAATTAAACAATTTTTTAACACCATAAGTTTCTCAAGTCTATATCTCAAATCTATATCTCAAATGAATCTATCTATCTAACTATCTATCTATCTATCTATCTATCTATATCACTGTATATCTATCTATCTATCTATCTTTCTCTCTCATCAATTATCTATCTATCTATCTATCTATCTATCTATCTATTCTCCTCATCTCTAATGGTACTGATAATAATGGTAATTTCATTTGTCACAAGGAAATGGTCAGTATTCATTGACTGAGCAGCCAGTGTTACTTTTTGTTGAAATTTAAGTATATTTCAATTAAACAATTTTTTAACACCATAAGTTTCTCAAGTCTATATCTCAAATCTATATCTCAAATCAATCTATCTATCTATCTATCTATCTATCTATCTATCTATCTATCTATCTATCTATCTATCTATCTATCTCACTGTATATGTATCTATCTATCTCTCTCATCAGTTCATTATCTATATATCTATCTATCTATCTATCTATTCTCCTCATCTCTAATGGTACTGATAATAATGGTAATTTCATTTGTCACAAGGAAATGGTCAGTATTCATTGACTGAGCAGCCAGTGTTACTTTTTGTTGAAATTTAAGTATATTTCAATAAAACAATTTTTTAACACCATAAGTTTCTCAAGTGTATATGTCAAGACTATATCTCAAATCAATATATCTATCTATCTATCTATCTATCTATCTATCTATCTATCTATCTATCTATCTATATCACTGTATATCTATCTATCTATCTATCTTTCTCTCTCATCAATTATCTATCTATCTATCTATCTATCTATCTATTCTCCTCATCTCTAATGGCACTGATAATAATGGTAATTTCATTTGTCACAAGGAAATGGTCAATATTCATTGACTGAGCAGCCAGAGTTACTTTTTGTTGAAATTTAAGTATATTTCAATTAAACAATTTTTTAACACCATAAGTTTCTCAAGTCTATATCTCAAATCTATATCTCAAATCAATCTATCTATCTATCTATCTATCTATCTATCTATCTATCTATCTATCTATCTATCTATCTATCTCACTGTATATGTATCTATCTATCTCTCTCATCAGTTCATTATCTATATATCTATCTATCTATCTATCTATTCTCCTCATCTCTAATGGTACTGATAATAATGGTAATTTCATTTGTCACAAGGAAATGGTCAATATTCATTGACTGAGCAGCCAGAGTTACTTTTTGTTGAAATTTAAGTATATTTCAATTAAACAATTTTTTAACACCATAAGTTTCTCAAGTCTATATCTCAAATCTATATCTCAAATCAATCTATCTATCTATCTATCTATCTATCTATCTATCTATCTATCTATCTATATCACTGTATATCTATCTATCTATCTATCTTTCTCTCTCATCAATTATCTATCTATCTATCTATCTATCTATCTATCTATCTATTCTCCTCATCTCTAATGGTACTGATAATAATGGTAATTTCATTTGTCACAAGGAAATGGTCAGTATTCATTGACTGAGCAGCCAGAGTTACTTTTTGTTGAAATTTAAGTATATTTCAATTAAACAATTTTTTAACACCATAAGTTTCTCAAGTCTATATCTCAAATCTATATCTCAAATCAATCTATCTATCTATCTATCTATCTATCTATCTATCTATCTATCTATCTATCTATCTATCTATCTATCTATCTCACTGTATATCTATCTATCTATCTATCTCATCAATTATCTATCTATCTATCTATCTATCTATCTATCTATCTATCTATCTATCTCACTGTATATCTATCTATCTATCTCTCTCATCAGTTCATTATCTATCTATCTATCTATCTATCTATCTATCTATTCTCCTCATCTCTAATGGTACTGATAATAATGGTAATTTCATTTGTCACAAGGAAATGGTCAATATTCATTGACTGAGCAGCCAGTGTTACTTTTTGTTGAAATTTAAGTATATTTCAATTAAACAATTTTTTAACACCATAAGTTTCTCAAGTCTATATCTCAAATCTATATCTCAAATCTATCTATCTATCTATCTATCTATCTATCTATCTATCTATCTATCTATCTATCTATCTATCTATCTATCTCACTGTATATCTATCTATCTATCTCTCTCATCAGTTCATTATCTATATATCTATCTATCTATCTACCTATTCTCCTCATCTCTAATGGCACTGATGATAATGGTAATTTCATTTGTCACAAGGAAATTGTCAGTATTCATTGACTGAGCAGCCAGTGTTACTTTTTGTTGAAAGTTAAGTATATTTCAATTAAACAATTTTTTTAACACAATAAGTTTCTCAAGTCTATATCCCAAATCTATATCTCAAATCAATATATCTGTCTACCTATCTATCTATCTATCTATCTATCTATCTATCTATCTATCTATCTATCTATCTATCTATCTATCTATCTCACTGTCTATCTATATATCTATGTATCTATCTCATCAATTCATTATCTATCTATCTATCTATCTATCTATCTATCTATCTATTCTCCTCATCTCTAATGGTACTGATAATAATGGTAATTTCATTTGTCACAAGGAAATGGTCAATATTCATTGACTGAGCAGCCAGTGTTACTTTTTGTTGAAATTTAAGTATATTTCAATTAAACAATTTTTTAACACCATAAGTTTCTCAAGTCTCTATCTCAAATCTATATCTCAAATCAATATATCTATCTATCTATCTATCTATCTATCTATCTATCTATCTATCTATCTATCTATCTATCTATATCACTGTATATCTATCTATCTATCTATCTTTCTCTCTCATCAATTATCTATCTATCTATCTATCTATTCTCCTCATCTCTAATGGTACTGATAATAATGGTAATTTCATTTGTCACAAGGAAATGGTCAGTATTCATTGACTGAGCAGCCAGAGTTACTTTTTGTTGAAATTTAAGTATATTTCAATTAAACAATTTTTTAACACCATAAGTTTCTCAAGTCTATATCTCAAATCTATATCTCAAATCAATCTATCTATCTATCTATCTATCTATCTATCTATCTATCTATCTATCTATCTATCTATCTATCTATCTATCTATCTATCTCACTATATATCTATCTATCTATCTCTCTCATCACTTCATAATCTATCTATCTATCTATCTATCTATCTATCTATCTATCTATTCTGCTCATCTCTAATGGTGCTGATAATAATGGTAATTTCATTTGTAACAAGGAAATGGTCAGTATTCATTGACTGAGCAGCCAGAGTTACTTTTTGTTGAAATTTAAGTATATTTCAATTAAACAATTTTTTAACACCATAAGTTTCTCAAGTCTATATCTCAAATCTATATCTCAAATCAATCTATCTATCTATCTATCTATCTATCTATCTATCTATCTATCTATCTATCTATCTATCTATCTATCTATCTATCTATCTATCTATCTATCTCACTATATATCTATCTATCTATCTCTCTCATCACTTCATAATCTATCTATCTATCTATCTATCTATCTATCTATCTATCTATTCTGCTCATCTCTAATGGTGCTGATAATAATGGTAATTTCATTTGTAACAAGGAAATGGTCAGTATTCATTGACTGAGCAGCCAGAGTTACTTTTTGTTGAAATTTAAGTATATTTCAATTAAACAATTTTTTAACACCATAAGTTTCTCAAGTCTATATCTCAAATCTATATCTCAAATCAATCTATCTATCTATCTATCTATCTATCTATCTATCTATCTATCTATCTATCTATCTATCTATCTATCTATCTCACTATATATCTATCTATCTATCTCTCTCATCACTTCATTATCTATCTATCTATCTATCTATCTATCTATCTATCTATTCTCCTCATCTCTAATGGCACTGATAATAATGGTAATTTCATTTGTCACAAGGAAATGGTCAGTATTCATTGACTGAGCAGCCAGAGTTACTTTTTGTTGAAATTTAAGTATATTTCAATTAAAAAATTTTTTAACACCATAAGTTTCTCAAGTCTATATCTCAAATCTATATCTCAAATCAATCTATCTATCTATCTATCTATCTATCTATCTATCTATCTATCTATCTATCTATCTCACTGTATATCTATCTATCTATCTCTCTCATCAGTTCATTATCTATATATCTATCTATCTATCTACCTATTCTCCTCATCTCTAATGGCACTGATAATAATGGTAATTTCATTTGTCACAAGGAAATTGTCAGTATTCATTGACTGAGCAGCCAGTGTTACTTTTTGTTGAAAGTTAAGTATATTTCAATTAAACAATTTTTTTAACACAATAAGTTTCTCAAGTCTATATCTCAAATCTATATCTCAAATCAATATATCTGTCTACCTACCTATCTATCTATCTATCTATCTATCTATCTATCTATCTATCTATCTATCTATCTATCTCACTGTCTATCTATATATCTATGTATCTATCTCATCAATTCATTATCTATCTATCTCTCTATCTATCTATCTATTCTCCTCATCTCTAATGGTACTGATAATAATGGTAATTTCATTAGTCACAAGGAAATGGTCAGTATTCATTGACTGAGCAGCCATTGTTACTTTTTGTTGAAATTTAAGTATATTTCAATTAAACAATTTTGTTACACAATAAGTTTCTCAAGTCTATATCTCAAATCTATATCACAAATCAATATATCTATCTATCTATCTATCTATCTATCTATCTATCTATCTATCTGTCTGTCTATCTATCTATCTATCTATCTATCTATCTATCTATCTATCTGTCTATCTATCTATCTATCTATCTCATCAGTTCATTATCTATCTATCTATCTATCTATCTATCTATCTATCTATCTATCTATCTATCTATCTATCTATCTCTCTCATCAGTTCATTATCTATATATCTATCTATCTATCTATCTATTCTCCTCATCTCTAATGGTACTGATAATAATGGTAATTTCATTTGTCACAAGGAAATGGTCAATATTCATTGACTGAGTAGCCAGAGTTACTTGTTGTTGAAATTTAAGTATATTTCAATTAAACAATTTTTTAACACCATAAGTTTCTCAAGTCTATATCTCAAATCTATATCTCAAATCAATCTATCTATCTATCTATCTATCTATCTATCTATCTATCTATCTATCTATCTATCTATCTATCTATCTATCTATCTATATCACTGTATATCTATCTATCTATCTATCTTTCTCTCTCATCAATTATCTATCTATCTATCTATCTATCTATCTATCTATTCTCCTCATCTCTAATGGTACTGATAATAATGGTAATTTCATTTGTCACAAGGAAATGGTCAATATTCATTGACTGAGCAGCCAGTGTTACTTTTTGTTGAAATTTAAGTATATTTCAATTAAACAATTTTTTAACACCATAAGTTTCTCAAGTCTCTATCTCAAATCTATATCTCAAATCAATATATCTATCTATCTATCTATCTATCTATCTATCTATCTATCTATCTATCTATCTATCTATCTATATCACTGTATATCTATCTATCTATCTATCTTTCTCTCTCATCAATTATCTATCTATCTATCTATCTATTCTCCTCATCTCTAATGGTACTGATAATAATGGTAATTTCATTTGTCACAAGGAAATGGTCAGTATTCATTGACTGAGCAGCCAGAGTTACTTTTTGTTGAAATTTAAGTATATTTCAATTAAACAATTTTTTAACACCATAAGTTTCTCAAGTCTATATCTCAAATCTATATCTCAAATCAATCTATCTATCTATCTATCTATCTATCTATCTATCTATCTATCTATCTATCTATCTATCTATCTATCTATCTATCTATCTCACTATATATCTATCTATCTATCTCTCTCATCACTTCATTATCTATCTATCTATCTATCTATCTATCTATCTATCTATTCTGCTCATCTCTAATGGTGCTGATAATAATGGTAATTTCATTTGTAACAAGGAAATGGTCAGTATTCATTGACTGAGCAGCCAGAGTTACTTTTTGTTGAAATTTAAGTATATTTCAATTAAACAATTTTTTAACACCATAAGTTTCTCAAGTCTATATCTCAAATCTATATCTCAAATCAATCTATCTATCTATCTATCTATCTATCTATCTATCTATCTATCTATCTATCTATCTATCTATCTATCTATCTCACTATATATCTATCTATCTATCTCTCTCATCACTTCATTATCTATCTATCTATCTATCTATCTATCTATCTATCTATCTATCTATTCTCCTCATCTCTAATGGTACTGATAATAATGGTAATTTCATTTGTCACAAGGAAATGGTCAGTATTCATTGACTGAGCAGCCAGAGTTACTTTTTGTTGAAATTTAAGTATATTTCAATTAAAAAATTTTTTAACACCATAAGTTTCTCAAGTCTATATCTCAAATCTATATCTCAAATCAATCTATCTATCTATCTATCTATCTATCTATCTATCTATCTATCTATCTATCTCACTGTATATCTATCTATCTATCTCTCTCATCAGTTCATTATCTATATATCTATCTATCTATCTACCTATTCTCCTCATCTCTAATGGCACTGATAATAATGGTAATTTCATTTGTCACAAGGAAATTGTCAGTATTCATTGACTGAGCAGCCAGTGTTACTTTTTGTTGAAAGTTAAGTATATTTCAATTAAACAATTTTTTTAACACAATAAGTTTCTCAAGTCTATATCTCAAATCTATATCTCAAATCAATATATCTGTCTACCTATCTATCTATCTATCTATCTATCTATCTATCTATCTATCTATCTATCTATCTATCTCACTGTCTATCTATATATCTATGTATCTATCTCATCAATTCATTATCTATCTATCTCTCTATCTATCTATCTATTCTCCTCATCTCTAATGGTACTGATAATAATGGTAATTTCATTAGTCACAAGGAAATGGTCAGTATTCATTGACTGAGCAGCCATTGTTACTTTTTGTTGAAATTTAAGTATATTTCAATTAAACAATTTTGTTACACAATAAGTTTCTCAAGTCTATATCTCAAATCTATATCACAAATCAATATATCTATCTATCTATCTATCTATCTATCTATCTATCTATCTATCTGTCTGTCTATCTATCTATCTATCTATCTATCTATCTATCTATCTATCTGTCTATCTATCTATCTATCTATCTCATCAGTTCATTATCTATCTATCTATCTATCTATCTATCTATCTATCTATCTATCTATCTATCTATCTATCTATCTATCTATCTATCTCTCTCATCAGTTCATTATCTATATATCTATCTATCTATCTATCTATTCTCCTCATCTCTAATGGTACTGATAATAATGGTAATTTCATTTGTCACAAGGAAATGGTCAATATTCATTGACTGAGTAGCCAGAGTTACTTGTTGTTGAAATTTAAGTATATTTCAATTAAACAATTTTTTAACACCATAAGTTTCTCAAGTCTATATCTCAAATCTATATCTCAAATCAATCTATCTATCTATCTATCTATCTATCTATCTATCTATCTATCTATCTATCTATCTATCTATCTATATCACTGTATATCTATCTATCTATCTATCTTTCTCTCTCATCAATTATCTATCTATCTATCTATCTATCTATCTATTCTCCTCATCTCTAATGGTACTGATAATAATGGTAATTTCATTTGTCACAAGGAAATGGTCAGTATTCATTGACTGAGCAGCCAGAGTTACTTTTTGTTGAAATTTAAGTATATTTCAATTAAACAATTTTTTAACACCATAAGTTTCTCAAGTCTATATCTCAAATCTATATCTCAAATCAATCTATCTATCTATCTATCTATCTATCTATCTATCTATCTATCTATCTATCTATCTATCTATCTATCTATCTATCTATCTATCTCACTGTTTATCTATCTATCTATCTCTCTCATCAATTATCTATCTATCTATCTATCTATCTATCTATCTATCTATCTATCTATCTATCTATCTCACTGTATATCTATCTATCTATCTCTCTCATCAGTTCATTATCTATCTATCTATCTATCTATCTATCTATCTATCTATCTATCTATCTATCTATCTATTCTCCTCATCTCTAATGGTACTGATAATAATGGTAATTTCATTTGTCACAAGGAAATGGTCAATATTCATTGACTGAGCAGCCAGTGTTACTTTTTGTTGAAATTTAAGTATATTTCAATTAAACAATTTTTTAACACCATAAGTTTCTCAAGTCTATATCTCAAATCTATATCTCAAATCTATCTATCTATCTATCTATCTATCTATCTATCTATCTATCTATCTATCTATCTATCTATCTATCTATATCACTGTATATCTATCTATCTATCTATCTTTCTCTCTCATCAATTATCTATCTATCTATCTATCTATTCTCCTCATCTCTAATGGTACTGATAATAATGGTAATTTCATTTGTCACAAGGAAATGGTCAGTATTCATTGACTGAGCAGCCAGAGTTACTTTTTGTTGAAATTTAAGTATATTTCAATTAAACAATTTTTTAACACCATAAGTTTCTCAAGTCTATATCTCAAATCTATATCTCAAATCAATCTATCTATCTATCTATCTATCTATCTATCTATCTATCTATCTATCTATCTATCTATCTATCTCACTATATATCTATCTATCTATCTCTCTCATCACTTCATTATCTATCTATCTATCTATCTATCTATCTATCTATCTATTCTGCTCATCTCTAATGGTGCTGATAATAATGGTAATTTCATTTGTAACAAGGAAATGGTCAGTATTCATTGACTGAGCAGCCAGAGTTACTTTTTGTTGAAATTTAAGTATATTTCAATTAAACAATTTTTTAACACCATAAGTTTCTCAAGTCTATATCTCAAATCTATATCTCAAATCAATCTATCTATCTATCTATCTATCTATCTATCTATCTATCTATCTATCTATCTATCTATCTATCTATCTCACTATATATCTATCTATCTATCTCTCTCATCACTTCATTATCTATCTATCTATCTATCTATCTATCTATCTATCTATTCTCCTCATCTCTAATGGTACTGATAATAATGGTAATTTCATTTGTCACAAGGAAATGGTCAGTATTCATTGACTGAGCAGCCAGAGTTACTTTTTGTTGAAATTTAAGTATATTTCAATTAAAAAATTTTTTAACACCATAAGTTTCTCAAGTCTATATCTCAAATCTATATCTCAAATCAATCTATCTATCTATCTATCTATCTATCTATCTATCTATCTATCTATCTCACTGTATATCTATCTATCTATCTCTCTCATCAGTTCATTATCTATATATCTATCTATCTATCTACCTATTCTCCTCACCTCTAATGGCACTGATAATAATGGTAATTTCATTTGTCACAAGGAAATTGTCAGTATTCATTGACTGAGCAGCCAGTGTTACTTTTTGTTGAAAGTTAAGTATATTTCAATTAAACAATTTTTTTAACACAATAAGTTTCTCAAGTCTATATCTCAAATCTATATCTCAAATCAATATATCTGTCTACCTATCTATCTATCTATCTATCTATCTATCTATCTATCTATCTATCTATCTCACTGTCTATCTATATATCTATGTATCTATCTCATCAATTCATTATCTATCTATCTCTCTATCTATCTATCTATTCTCCTCATCTCTAATGGTACTGATAATAATGGTAATTTCATTAGTCACAAGGAAATGGTCAGTATTCATTGACTGAGCAGCCATTGTTACTTTTTGTTGAAATTTAAGTATATTTCAATTAAACAATTTTGTTACACAATAAGTTTCTCAAGTCTATATCTCAAATCTATATCACAAATCAATATATCTATCTATCTATCTATCTATCTATCTATCTATCTATCTATCTATCTATCTGTCTGTCTATCTATCTATCTATCTATCTATCTATCTATCTATCTATCTATCTGTCTATCTATCTATCTATCTATCTATCTCATCAGTTCATTATCTATCTATCTATCTATCTGTCTATCTATCTATCTATCTATCTATCTATCTATCTATCTATCTATCTATCTATCTCTCTCATCAGTTCATTATCTATATATCTATCTATCTATCTATCTATTCTCCTCATCTCTAATGGTACTGATAATAATGGTAATTTCATTTGTCACAAGGAAATGGTCAATATTCATTGACTGAGCAGCCAGAGTTACTTGTTGTTGAAATTTAAGTATATTTCAATTAAACAATTTTTTAACACCATAAGTTTCTCAAGTCTATATCTCAAATCTATATCTCAAATCAATCTATCTATCTATCTATCTATCTATCTATCTATCTATCTATCTATCTATCTATCTATCTATCTATATCACTGTATATCTATCTATCTATCTATCTTTCTCTCTCATCAATTATCTATCTATCTATCTATCTATCTATCTATCTATCTATTCTCCTCATCTCTAATGGTACTGATAATAATGGTAATTTCATTTGTCACAAGGAAATGGTCAGTATTCATTGACTGAGCAGCCAGAGTTACTTTTTGTTGAAATTTAAGTATATTTCAATTAAACAATTTTTTAACACCATAAGTTTCTCAAGTCTATATCTCAAATCTATATCTCAAATCAATCTATCTATCTATCTATCTATCTATCTATCTATCTATCTATCTATCTATCTATCTATCTCACTGTATATCTATCTATCTATCTCTCTCATCAATTATCTATCTATCTATCTATCTATCTATCTATCTATCTATCTATCTATCTATCTATCTATCTATCTATCTCACTGTATATCTATCTATCTATCTCTCTCATCAGTTCATTATCTATCTATCTATCTATCTATCTATCTATCTATCTATCTATCTATCTATCTATCTATTCTCCTCATCTCTAATGGTACTGATAATAATCGTAATTTCATTTGTCACAAGGAAATGGTCAATATTCATTGACTGAGCAGCCAGTGTTACTTTTTGTTGAAATTTAAGTATATTTCAATTAAACAATTTTTTAACACCATAAGTTTCTCAAGTCTATATCTCAAATCTATATCTCAAATCTATCTATCTATCTATCTATCTATCTATCTATCTATCTATCTATCTATCTATCTATCTCACTGTATATCTATCTATCTATCTCTCTCATCAGTTCATTATCTATATATCTATCTATCTATCTACCTATTCTCCTCATCTCTAATGGCACTGATGATAATGGTAATTTCATTTGTCACAAGGAAATTGTCAGTATTCATTGACTGAGCAGCCAGTGTTACTTTTTGTTGAAAGTTAAGTATATTTCAATTAAACAATTTTTTTAACACAATAAGTTTCTCAAGTCTATATCCCAAATCTATATCTCAAATCAATATATCTGTCTACCTATCTATCTATCTATCTATCTATCTATCTATCTATCTATCTATCTATCTATCTATCTCACTGTCTATCTATATATCTATGTATCTATCTCATCAATTCATTATCTATCTATCTATCTATCTATCTATCTATCTATCTATCTATCTATCTATTCTCCTCATCTCTAATGGTACTGATAATAATGGTAATTTCATTTGTCACAAGGAAATGGTCAATATTCATTGACTGAGCAGCCAGTGTTACTTTTTGTTGAAATTTAAGTATATTTCAATTAAACAATTTTTTAACACCATAAGTTTCTCAAGTCTCTATCTCAAATCTATATCTCAAATCAATATATCTATCTATCTATCTATCTATCTATCTATCTATCTATCTATCTATCTATCTATCTATCTATCTATCTATCTATATCACTGTATATCTATCTATCTGTCTTTCTCTCTCATCAATTATCTATCTATCTATCTATCTATCTATCTATTCTCCTCATCTCTAATGGTACTGATAATAATGGTAATTTCATTTGTCACAAGGAAATGGTCAGTATTCTTTGACTGAGCAGCCAGTGTTACTTTTTGTTGAAATTTAAGTATATTTCAATTAAACAATTTTTTAACACCATAAGTTTCTCAAGTGTATATGTCAAGACTATATCTCAAATCAATATATATATCTATCTATCTATCTATCTATCTATCTATCTATCTATCTATCTATCTATATCACTGTATATCTATCTATCTATCTATCTTTCTCTCTCATCAATTATCTATCTATCTATCTATCTATTCTCCTCATCTCTAATGGTACTGATAATAATGGTAATTTCATTTGTCACAAGGAAATGGTCAGTATTCATTGACTGAGCAGCCAGAGTTACTTTTTGTTGAAATTTAAGTATATTTCAATTAAACAATTTTTTAACACCATAAGTTTCTCAAGTCTATATCTCAAATCTATATCTCAAATCAATCTATCTATCTATCTATCTATCTATCTATCTATCTATCTATCTATCTATCTATCTATCTATCTATCTATCTATCTATCTCACTATATATCTATCTATCTATCTCTCTCATCACTTCATTATCTATCTATCTATCTATCTATCTATCTATCTATCTATCTATCTATCTATCTATTCTCCTCATCTCTAATGGTGCTGATAATAATGGTAATTTCATTTGTCACAAGGAAATGGTCAGTATTCATTGACTGAGCAGCCAGAGTTACTTTTTGTTGAAATTTAAGTATATTTCAATTAAACAATTTTTTAACACCATAAGTTTCTCAAGTCTATATCTCAAATCTATATCTCAAATCAATCTATCTATCTATCTATCTATCTATCTATCTATCTATCTATCTATCTATCTATCTATCTATCTATCTATCTATCTATCTATCTATCTCACTATATATCTATCTATCTATCTCTCTCATCACTTCATTATCTATCTATCTATCTATCTATCTATCTATTCTCCTCATCTCTAATGGTACTGATAATAATGGTAATTTCATTTGTCACAAGGAAATGGTCAGTATTCATTGACTGAGCAGCCAGAGTTACTTTTTGTTGAAATTTAAGTATATTTCAATTAAAAAATTTTTTAACACCATAAGTTTCTCAAGTCTATATCTCAAATCTATATCTCAAATCAATCTATCTATCTATCTATCTATCTATCTATCTATCTATCTATCTCACTGTATATCTATCTATCTATCTCTCTCATCAGTTCATTATCTATCTATCTATCTATCTATCTACCTATTCTCCTCATCTCTTATGGCACTGATAATAATGGTAATTTCATTTGTTACAAGGAAATTGTCAGTATTCATTGACTGAGCAGCCAGTGTTACTTTTTGTTGAAAGTTAAGTATATTTCAATTAAACAATTTTTTTAACACAATAAGTTTCTCAAGTCTATATCTCAAATCTATATCTCAAATCAATATATCTGTCTACCTATCTATCTATCTATCTATCTATCTATCTATCTATCTATCTATCTATCTATCTATCTATCTCACTGTCTATCTATATATCTATGTATCTATCTCATCAATTCATTATCTATCTATCTCTCTATCTATCTATCTATTCTCCTCATCTCTAATGGTACTGATAATAATGGTAATTTCATTAGTCACAAGGAAATGGTCAGTATTCATTGACTGAGCAGCCATTGTTACTTTTTGTTGAAATTTAAGTATATTTCAATTAAACAATTTTGTTACACAATAAGTTTCTCAAGTCTATATCTCAAATCTATATCACAAATCAATATATCTATCTATCTATCTATCTATCTATCTATCTATCTGTCTGTCTATCTATCTATCTATCTATCTATCTATCTATCTATCTATCTATCTATCTATCTGTCTATCTATCTATCTATCTATCTCATCAGTTCATTATCTATCTATCTATCTATCTGTCTATCTATCTATCTATCTATCTATCTATCTATCTATCTATCTATCTATCTATCTATCTCATCAGTTCATTATCTATCTATCTATCTATCTATCTATCTATCTATTCTCCTCATCTCTAATGCTAATGATAATAATGGTAATTTCATTAGTCACAAGGAAATGGTCGGTATTCATTGACTGAGCAGCCAGTGTTACTTTTTGTTGAAATTTATCAATTATTTCAATTAAACAATTTTTTATACAATAAGTTTCTCAAGTCTATATCTCAAATATATCTATCTATCTACCTATCTATCTCTCTATCTATCTATCTATCTATTTATCTATCTATCTCATCAGTTCATTGTCTATCTATCTATCTATCTATCTATATATCTATCTATGTCTTTTCATACCTATCTATTTGTTTGTCTCGTTCCCTTCATTATATGTCTATCTATCTATCTATCTATATATCTTCACTAATGACATACAGTTTATATTAATAAATCCAGCAAAAACTGAATTAGGTCAAATGTCAAAATATAATAAAAAAATAACTAAATTACCAATCAGAACCTGTGCTAATCTCATCAGACACAATCAAATGCTTTGTCAATATTGCTGGTAAGGAAAGAGATTATCCAATTTAATTTCATAGATTTGTATTTCTCTATCTCCAGGGATCTCTTGGTAAATTTTATTAACATTGCAAAACAACTATGTGGAAATCACTGATGAGGTGACTAATATCATACTAACAGCTAGGAAATCACTTCTAGCTCTTACTAATTCCACCTGGACTAATTGCCTTAATGACAATTTTGATGTCCCTATGGGTGCATATTATTCAGCCCTGGTTGCTGATTTAGTATGTATTTATATTTTAGATACTCTTAGTATAATAGTAGATACCAAACAGATAGGCCTATACAGTGGTGATGGACTCATTTTCATGTTCAATATTAATGGTCCACTAAATGCGAAGATGGAAAAGAAAATCATTAGGGCCTTTAAATTACTCGGGTTTAAGATTGAGATTTCCTCTAACCTTAAAATAGTTGATTATCTAGATATCACCCTTAACCACAATATTAAATCTTTTAAACTATACCATAAAGACAATGAAACCCCCATTTATATTACTGTTAATTCTAACCATCCCAATGCCATTGTGAAACAGATACCCACTATCATTGGCACTAGGTTTAGTTGATTATCATCCAATATAAACATCTTTAATAAAAATTTAAAAAATGTATAAAAAATGCTCTCCAAAAAAGTGGTTTTAAAAATAAATTATTTTATCTAACCCCTATAAGTAAAACAGAAATATCTAAAGGGAAATATAAACACAGCAAAAGAAAAATTATATGGTTCAACCCCCTACCTCCCCTTCTGCAAACTGTCAAATATGAATATAGAACAGTATTTTCTAAAGTTAATAAATAAACACTCTCAAAAAATTAAGCCCCTAAGTAAGATCTTCAATAGGAATCAATTATGATTAACTAGTCCTGTACCAACAACATGTATAAAATTATCAACACACACAATAAACATATTTTAAGAAATTTCTATGAGATAAACGTGGTATCTAGAGAAAATTGTCCAGTAGAAGGAAAATGCTGATCTACGATGGTTATATTTCCCCCAAAGAAAATATGGAAAATTATAATGTTTACAGTGGAATTTCTATGGGGAAATGGAAACAGAGATTTTATACCCATAGGCACTCATTTTCTAACCCTAAACTAAAACACTAGACAGCTCTTTCAAAAAGATTTTAGGAATTGAAGGAAAAAAGTTTGAACCTACAGATAGTTTGGAAGATTATATATATATATATATATATATATATATAATAAAAAGACTTAAACACTTATATTCCATGGTCATAATTTATTCCATTGGAATTGTAAATACAATCCAATTCATCAAACCAACAAATTCAAAAAGAAAAACAAAAAAAACATCTCCAGGAATAAAGAATAAAATTTAGTGAGCGTGTATGTTCAGTTCATTATCTATCTATGTATCTATCTATCTTTCACCATCTTTTCATATATAAATTACTGTTTATAAACAACAATTCTTTGGACTTTCCTAACCAGACGCTTCTCTGTAGCTGAGTGGTATAATGATGGTTACCATATAGGAATACATGTTGGTTTCTTGTTGAAGAACGCATATTTTCTATGAAATTTCTCAAACATTCAGGCCAGTAAATGTAATTAATACTTTTTATTTAAAAAGAAGAGCATTTGCTTAAATATATTGTATATATTAAAAAACATAACCTATTAACACAAAATATATTAAATAATTGTTGGACATAATCCATTTCATAATATATATATATATATATATATATATATATATATATATATGTATATATATAAATATATAAATTTCGTATATTTATAAGATTAAAACTAATATATATATATATATATATATATAGATATATATATATAGATATATATATATATATGAATGTATGCATACATATATTTAGTTGGATTGATATGATTATGTAACACTGGCTTTCACACTTTAGCAATTGTCAGACAAATTGATTAATTTTTAAATTTTGGATTTATACAGGGTTGCATATTTCGGTGTTTTTATGGAAGTGGGATGAAAATTTTTATGGAAGTGAGAGGAAGAATTTACATATGTGCAATTGCCAAAAACAAGCAAATAACCAGCATTAAAATAATAAAAAAACAGACTTAAAAAATGAAAAATAATAGCAAATTTAACTATCATAGTCATGCACAAACCCCAACATACATATATATATGCGTGCAAGAATTCTTGTTATATTTCCCAGCTCCCTCGTTCATCAGAAAATATATTCTTATCTCTGATAAGAATCAGAGGTTTGGGAGCAGACTTTTGGAGGCAAGGGTCTGAAAAATAGTAAGCACTGAACCCCAATCAAAAAACTTTATATCACCATGGTCAGGGCAGGGAAGTCAAATTCTTGTTATATTTCCCAGCTCCCTCGTTCATCAGAAAATATATTCTTATCTCTGATAAGAATCAGAGGTTTGGGAGGAGACTTTTGGAGGCAAGGGTCTGAAAAATAGTAAGCACTGAACCCCAATCAAAAAACTTTATATCACCATGGTCAGGGCAGGGAAGTCAAATTCTTGTTATATTTCCCAGCTCCCTCGTTCATCAGAAAATATATTCTTATCTCTGATAAGAATCAGAGGTTTGCGAGCTGACTTTTGGAGGCAAGGGTCTGAAAAATAGTAAGCACTGAACCCCAATCAAAAAACTTTATATCACCATGGTCAGGGCAGAGTAGTCAAATTCTTGTTATATTTCCCAGCTCCCTCGTTCATCAGAAAATATATTCTTATCTCTGATAAGAATCAGAGGTTTGGGAGCAGACTTTTGGAGGCAAGGGTCTGAAAAATAGTAAGCACTGAACCCCAATCAAAAAACTTTATATCACCATGGTCAGGGCAAGGGTGGTCAAATTCTTGTTATATTTCCCAGCTCCCTCGTTCATCAGAAAATATATTCTTATCTCTGATAAGAATCAAAGGTTTGGGAGCTGACTTTTGGAGGCAAGGGTCTGAAAAATAGTAAGCACTGAACCCCAATCAAAAAACTTTATATCACCATGGTCAGGGCAGGGAAGTCAAATTCTTGTTATATTTCCCAGCTCCCTCGTTCATCAGAAAATATATTCTTATCTCTGATAAGAATCAGAGGTTTGGGAGGAGACTTTTGGAGGCAAGGGTCTGAAAAATAGTAAGCACTGAACCCCAATCAAAAAACTTTATATCACCATGGTCAGGGCAGGGAAGTCAAATTCTTGTTATATTTCCCAGCTCCCTCGTTCATCAGAAAATATATTCTTATCTCTGATAAGAATCAGAGGTTTGGGAGGAGACTTTTGGAGGCAAGGATCTGAAAAATAGTAAGCACTGAACCCCAATCAAAAAACTTTATATCACCATGGTCAGGGCAAAGGTAATCAAATTCTTGTTATATTTCCCAGCTCCCTCGTTCATCAGAAAATATATTCTTATCTCTGATAAGAATCAGAGGTTTGTGAGCTGACTTTTGGAGGCAAGGGTCTGAAAAATAGTAAGCAATGAACCCCAATCAAAAAACTTTATATCACCATGGTCAGGGCAGGGTAGTCAAATTCTTGTTATATTTCCCAGCTCCCTCGTTCATCAGAAAATATATTCTTATCTCTGATAAGAATCAGAGGTTTCGGAGCTGACTTTTGGAGGCAAGGGTCTGAAAAATAGTAAGCACTGAACCCCAATCAAAAAACTTTATATCACCATGGTCAGGGCAAGGGTACTCAAATTCTTGTTATATTTCCCAGCTCCCTCGTTCATCAGAAAATATATTCTTATCTCTGATAAGAATCAGAGGTTTGGGAGCTGACTTTTGGAGGCAAGGGTCTGAAAAATAGTAAGCACTGAACCCCAATCAAAAAACTTTATATCACCATGGTCAGAGCAAGGGTAGTCAAATTCTTGTTATATTTCCCAGCTCCCTCGTTCATCAGAAAATATATTCTTATCTCTGATAAGAATCAGAGGTTTGGGAGCTGACTTTTGGAGGCAAGGGTCTGAAAAATAGTAAGCACTGAACCCCAATGAAAAAACTTTATATCACCACGGTCAGGGCAGGGTTGTCAAATTCTTGTTATATTTCGCAGCTCCCTCGTTCATCAGAAAATATATTCTTATCTCTGATAAGAATCAGAGGTTTGGGAGCAGACGTTTGCATACAAGGGTCTGAAAAATAGTAAGCACTGAACCCCAATCAAAAAACATTATATCAACATCGTCAGGGCTAGGGTAGTCAAATTCTTGTTATACTTCCCAGCTCCCTCGTTCATCAGAAAATATATTCTTATCTCTGATAAGAATCAGAGGTTTCGGAGCTGACTTTTGGAGGCAAGGGTCTGAAAAATAGTAAGCACTGAACCCCAATCAAAAAACATTATATCACCATGGTCAGGGCAGGGAAGTCAAATTCTTGTTATATTTCCCAGCTCCCTCGTTCATCAGAAAATATATTCTTATCTCTGATAAGAATCAGAGGTTTGGGAGGAGACTTTTGGAGGCAAGGATCTGAAAAATAGTAAGCACTGAACCCCAATCAAAAAACTTTATATCACCATGGTCAGGGCAAAGGTAATCAAATTCTTGTTATATTTCCCAGCTCCCTCGTTCATCAGAAAATATATTCTTATCTCTGATAAGAATCAGAGGTTTGTGAGCTGACTTTTGGAGGCAAGGGTCTGAAAAATAGTAAGCAATGAACCCCAATCAAAAAACTTTATATCACCATGGTCAGGGCAGGGTAGTCAAATTCTTGTTATATTTCCCAGCTCCCTCGTTCATCAGAAAATATATTCTTATCTCTGATAAGAATCAGAGGTTTCGGAGCTGACTTTTGGAGGCAAGGGTCTGAAAAATAGTAAGCACTGAACCCCAATCAAAAAACTTTATATCACCATGGTCAGGGCAAGGGTACTCAAATTCTTGTTATATTTCCCAGCTCCCTCGTTCATCAGAAAATATATTCTTATCTCTGATAAGAATCAGAGGTTTGGGAGCTGACTTTTGGAGGCAAGGGTCTGAAAAATAGTAAGCACTGAACCCCAATCAAAAAACTTTATATCAACATGGTCAGAGCAAGGGTAGTCAAATTCTTGTTATATTTCCCAGCTCCCTCGTTCATCAGAATATATATTCTTATCTTTGATAAGAATCAGAGGTTTGGGAGCTGACTTTTGGAGGCAAGGGTCTGAAAAATAGTAAGCACTGAACCTTAATCAAAAAACTTTATATCACCATGGTCAGGGCAGGGTAGTCAAATTCTTGTTATATTTCCCAGCTCCCTCGTTCATCAGAAAATATATTCTTATCTCTGATAAGAATCAGAGGTTTGGGAGCAGACTTTTGGAGGCAAGGGTCTGAAAAATAGTAAGCACTGAACCCCAATGAAAAAACTTTATATCACCACGGTCAGGGCAGGGTTGTCAAATTCTTGTTATATTTCGCAGCTCCCTCGTTCATCAGAAAATATATTCTTATCTCTGATAAGAATCAGAGGTTTGGGAGCAGACGTTTGCATACAAGGGTCTGAAAAATAGTAAGCACTGAACCCCAATCAAAAAACATTATATCAACATCGTCAGGGCTAGGGTAGTCAAATTCTTGTTATACTTCCCAGCTCCCTCGTTCATCAGAAAATATATTCTTATCTCTGATAAGAATCAGAGGTTTCGGAGCTGACTTTTGGAGGCAAGGGTCTGAAAAATAGTAAGCACTGAACCCCAATCAAAAAATATTATATCACCATGGTCAGGGCAGGGAAGTCAAATTCTTGTTATATTTCCCAGCTCCCTCGTTCATCAGAAAATATATTCTTATCTCTGATAAGAATCAGAGGTTTGGGAGCTGACTTTTGGAGGCAAGGGTCTGAAAAATAGTAAGCACTGAACCTTAATCAAAAAACTTTATATCACCATGGTCAGGGCAGAGTAGTCAAATTCTTGTTATATTTCCCAGCTCCCTCGTTCATCAGAATATATATTCTTATCTTTGATAAGAATCAGAGGTTTGGGAGCTGACTTTTGGAGGCAAGGGTCTGAAAAATAGTAAGCACTGAACCTTAATCAAAAAACTTTATATCACCATGGTCAGGGCAGGGTAGTCAAATTCTTGTTATATTTCTCAGCTCCCTCGTTCATCAGAAAATATATTCTTATCTTTGATAAGAATCAGAGGTTTGGGAGCTGACTTTTGGAGGCAAGGGTCTGAAAAATAGTAAGCACTGAACCCCAATCAAAAAACTTTATATCACCATGGTCAGGGCAGAGTAGTCAAATTCTTGTTATATTTCCCAGCTCCCTCGTTCATCAGAAAATATATTCTTATCTCTGATAAGAATCAGAGGTTTGGGAGCAGACTTTTGGAGGCAAGGGTCTGAAAAATAGTAAGCACTGAACCCCAATCAAAAAACTTTATATCACCATGGTCAGGGCAAGGGTAGTCAAATTCTTGTTATATTTCCCAGCTCCCTCGTTCATCAGAAAATATATTCTTATCTCTGATAAGAATCAGAGGTTTGGGAGCAGACTTTTGGAGGCAAGGGTCTGAAAAATAGTAAGCACTGAACCCCAATCAAAAAAGTTTATATCACCATGGTCAGGGCTAGGGTAGTCAAATTCTTGTTATACTTCCCAGCTCCCTCGTTCATCAGAAAATATATTCTTATCTCTGATAAGAATCAGAGGTTTCGGAGCTGACTTTTGGAGGCAAGGGTCTGAAAAATAGTAAGCACTGAACCCCAATCAAAAAACTTTATATCACCATGGTCAGGGCAGAGTAGTCAAATTCTTGTTATATTTCCCAGCTCCCTCGTTCATCAGAAAATATATTCTTATCTCTGATAAGAATCAGAGGTTTGGGAGCAGACTTTTGGAGGCAAGGGTCTGAAAAATAGTAAGCACTGAACCCCAATCAAAAAACTTTATATCACCATGGTCAGGGCAGGGTAGTCAAATTCTTGTTATATTTCCCAGCTCCCTCGTTCATCAGAAAATATATTCTTATCTCTGATAAGAATCAAAGGTTTGGGAGCTGACTTTTGGAGGCAAGGGTCTGAAAAATAGTAAGCACTGAACCCCAATCAAAAAACATTATATCACCATGGTCAGGGCTAGGGTAGTCAAATTCTTGTTGTATTTCCCAGCTCCCTCGTTCATCAGAAAATATATTCTTATCTCTGATAAGAATCAGAGGTTTGGGAGCTGACTTTTGGAGGCAAGGGTCTGAAAAATGGTAAGCACTGAACCCCAATCAAAAAACTTTATATCACCATGGTCAGGGCAGAGTCGTCAAATTCTTGTTATATTTCCCAGCTCCCTCGTTCATCAGAAAATATATTCTTATCTCTGATAAGAATCAGAGGTTTGGGAGCAGACTTTTGGAGGCAAGGGTCTGAAAAATAGTAAGCACTGAACCCCAATCAAAAAACTTTATATCACCATGGTCAGGGCAGGGTAGTCAAATTCTTGTTATATTTCCCAGCTCCCTCGTTCATCAGAAAATATATTCTCATCTCTGATAAGAATCAAAGGTTTGGGAGCTGACTTTTGGAGGCAAGGGTCTGAAAAATAGTAAGCACTGAACCCCAATCAAAAAACATTATATCACCATGGTCAGGGCTAGGGTAGTCAAATTCTTGTTATATTTCCCAGCTCCCTCGTTCATCAGAAAATATATTCTTATCTCTGATAAGAATCAAAGGTTTGGGAGCTGACTTTTGGAGGCAAGGGTCTGAAAAATAGTAAGCACTGAACCCCAATCAAAAAACTTTATATCACCATGGTCAGGGCAGGGAAGTCAAATTCTTGTTATATTTCCCAGCTCCCTCGTTCATCAGAAAATATATTCTTATCTCTGATAAGAATCAGAGGTTTGGGAGGAGACTTTTGGAGGCAAGGATCTGAAAAATAGTAAGCACTGAACCCCAATCAAAAAACTTTATATCACCATGGTCAGGGCAAAGGTAATCAAATTCTTGTTATATTTCCCAGCTCCCTCGTTCATCAGAAAATATATTCTTATCTCTGATAAGAATCAGAGGTTTGTGAGCTGACTTTTGGAGGCAAGGGTCTGAAAAATAGTAAGCAATGAACCCCAATCAAAAAACTTTATATCACCATGGTCAGGGCAGGGTAGTCAAATTCTTGTTATATTTCCCAGCTCCCTCGTTCATCAGAAAATATATTCTTATCTCTGATAAGAATCAGAGGTTTCGGAGCTGACTTTTGGAGGCAAGGGTCTGAAAAATAGTAAGCACTGAACCCCAATCAAAAAACTTTATATCACCATGGTCAGGGCAAGGGTACTCAATTTCTTGTTATATTTCCCAGCTCCCTCGTTCATCAGAAAATATATTCTTATCTCTGATAAGAATCAGAGGTTTCGGAGCTGACTTTTGGAGGCAAGGGTCTGAAAAATAGTAAGCACTGAACCCCAATCAAAAAAATTTATATCACCATGGTCAGGGCAGTGTAGTCAAATTCTTGTTATATTTCTCAGCTCCCTCGTTCATCAGAAAATATATTCTTATCTTTGATAAGAATCAGAGGTTTGGGAGCTGACTTTTGGAGGCAAGGGTCTGAAAAATAGTAAGCACTGAACCCCAATGAAAAAACTTTATATCACCATGGTCAGGGCAGGGTTGTCAAATTCTTGTTATATTTCCCAGCTCCCTCGTTCATCAGAAAATATATTCTTATCTCTGATAAGAATCAGAGGTTTGGGAGCAGACGTTTGCATACAAGGGTCTGAAAAATAGTAAGCACTGAACCCCAATCAAAAAACATTATATCAACATCGTCAGGGCTAGGGTAGTCAAATTCTTGTTATACTTCCCAGCTCCCTCGTTCATCAGAAAATATATTCTTATCTCTGATAAGAATCAGAGGTTTCGGAGCTGACTTTTGGAGGCAAGGGTCTGAAAAATAGTAAGCACTGAACCCCAATCAAAAAACATTATATCACCATGGTCAGGGCAGGGAAGTCAAATTCTTGTTATATTTCCCAGCTCCCTCGTTCATCAGAAAATATATTCTTATCTCTGATAAGAATCAGAGGTTTGGGAGCTGACTTTTGGAGGCAAGGGTCTGAAAAATAGTAAGCACTGAACCTTAATCAAAAAACTTTATATCACCATGGTCAGGGCAGAGTAGTCAAATTCTTGTTATATTTCCCAGCTCCCTCGTTCATCAGAATATATATTCTTATCTTTGATAAGAATCAGAGGTTTGGGAGCTGACTTTTGGAGGCAAGGGTCTGAAAAATAGTAAGCACTGAACCCCAATCAAAAAACTTTATATCACCATGGTCAGGGCAGGGTAGTCAAATTCTTGTTATATTTCTCAGCTCCCTCGTTCATCAGAAAATATATTCTTATCTTTGATAAGAATCAGAGGTTTGGGAGCTGACTTTTGGAGGCAAGGGTCTGAAAAATAGTAAGCACTGAACCCCAATCAAAAAACTTTATATCACCATGGTCAGGGCAGAGTAGTCAAATTCTTGTTATATTTCCCAGCTCCCTCGTTCATCAGAAAATATATTCTTATCTCTGATAAGAATCAGAGGTTTGGGAGCAGACTTTTGGAGGCAAGGGTCTGAAAAATAGTAAGCACTGAACCCCAATCAAAAAACTTTATATCACCATGGTCAGGGCAAGGGTAGTCAAATTCTTGTTATATTTCCCAGCTCCCTCGTTCATCAGAAAATATATTCTTATCTCTGATAAGAATCAGAGGTTTGGGAGCAGACTTTTGGAGGCAAGGGTCTGAAAAATAGTAAGCACTGAACCCCAATCAAAAAAGTTTATATCACCATGGTCAGGGCTAGGGTAGTCAAATTCTTGTTATACTTCCCAGCTCCCTCGTTCATCAGAAAATATATTCTTATCTCTGATAAGAATCAGAGGTTTCGGAGCTGACTTTTGGAGGCAAGGGTCTGAAAAATAGTAAGCACTGAACCCCAATCAAAAAACTTTATATCACCATGGTCAGGGCAGAGTAGTCAAATTCTTGTTATATTTCCCAGCTCCCTCGTTCATCAGAAAATATATTCTTATCTCTGATAAGAATCAGAGGTTTGGGAGCAGACTTTTGGAGGCAAGGGTCTGAAAAATAGTAAGCACTGAACCCCAATCAAAAAACTTTATATCACCATGGTCAGGGCAGGGTAGTCAAATTCTTGTTATATTTCCCAGCTCCCTCGTTCATCAGAAAATATATTCTTATCTCTGATAAGAATCAGAGGTTTGGGAGCTGACTTTTGGAGGCAAGGGTCTGAAAAATGGTAAGCACTGAACCCCAATCAAAAAACTTTATATCACCATGGTCAGGGCAGAGTCGTCAAATTCTTGTTATATTTCCCAGCTCCCTCGTTCATCAGAAAATATATTCTTATCTCTGATAAGAATCAGAGGTTTGGGAGCAGACTTTTGGAGGCAAGGGTCTGAAAAATAGTAAGCACTGAACCCCAATCAAAAAACTTTATATCACCATGGTCAGGGCAGGGTAGTCAAATTCTTGTTATATTTCCCAGCTCCCTCGTTCATCAGAAAATATATTCTTATCTCTGATAAGAATCAAAGGTTTGGGAGCTGACTTTTGGAGGCAAGGGTCTGAAAAATAGTAAGCACTGAACCCCAATCAAAAAACATTATATCACCATGGTCAGGGCTAGGGTAGTCAAATTCTTGTTATATTTCCCAGCTCCCTCGTTCATCAGAAAATATATTCTTATCTCTGATAAGAATCAAAGGTTTGGGAGCTGACTTTTGGAGGCAAGGGTCTGAAAAATAGTAAGCACTGAACCCCAATCAAAAAACTTTATATCACCATGGTCAGGGCAGGGAAGTCAAATTCTTGTTATATTTCCCAGCTCCCTCGTTCATCAGAAAATATATTCTTATCTCTGATAAGAATCAGAGGTTTGGGAGGAGACTTTTGGAGGCAAGGATCTGAAAAATAGTAAGCACTGAACCCCAATCAAAAAACTTTATATCACCATGGTCAGGGCAAAGGTAATCAAATTCTTGTTATATTTCCCAGCTCCCTCGTTCATCAGAAAATATATTCTTATCTCTGATAAGAATCAGAGGTTTGTGAGCTGACTTTTGGAGGCAAGGGTCTGAAAAATAGTAAGCAATGAACCCCAATCAAAAAACTTTATATCACCATGGTCAGGGCAGGGTAGTCAAATTCTTGTTATATTTCCCAGCTCCCTCGTTCATCAGAAAATATATTCTTATCTCTGATAAGAATCAGAGGTTTCGGAGCTGACTTTTGGAGGCAAGGGTCTGAAAAATAGTAAGCACTGAACCCCAATCAAAAAACTTTATATCACCATGGTCAGGGCAAGGGTACTCAATTTCTTGTTATATTTCCCAGCTCCCTCGTTCATCAGAAAATATATTCTTATCTCTGATAAGAATCAGAGGTTTCGGAGCTGACTTTTGGAGGCAAGGGTCTGAAAAATAGTAAGCACTGAACCCCAATCAAAAAAATTTATATCACCATGGTCAGGGCTAGGGTAGTCAAATTCTTGTTGTATTTCCCAGCTCCCTCGTTCATCAGAAAATATATTCTTATCTCTGATAAGAATCAGAGGTTTGGGAGCTGACTTTTGGAGGCAAGGGTCTGAAAAATGGTAAGCACTGAACCCCAATCAAAAAACTTTATATCACCATGGTCAGGGCAGAGTCGTCAAATTCTTGTTATATTTCCCAGCTCCCTCGTTCATCAGAAAATATATTCTTATCTCTGATAAGAATCAGAGGTTTGGGAGCAGACTTTTGGAGGCAAGGGTCTGAAAAATAGTAAGCACTGAACCCCAATCAAAAAACTTTATATCACCATGGTCAGGGCAGGGTAGTCAAATTCTTGTTATATTTCCCAGCTCCCTCGTTCATCAGAAAATATATTCTTATCTCTGATAAGAATCAAAGGTTTGGGAGCTGACTTTTGGAGGCAAGGGTCTGAAAAATAGTAAGCACTGAACCCCAATCAAAAAACATTATATCACCATGGTCAGGGCTAGGGTAGTCAAATTCTTGTTATATTTCCCAGCTCCCTCGTTCATCAGAAAATATATTCTTATCTCTGATAAGAATCAAAGGTTTGGGAGCTGACTTTTGGAGGCAAGGGTCTGAAAAATAGTAAGCACTGAACCCCAATCAAAAAACTTTATATCACCATGGTCAGGGCAGGGAAGTCAAATTCTTGTTATATTTCCCAGCTCCCTCGTTCATCAGAAAATATATTCTTATCTCTGATAAGAATCAGAGGTTTGGGAGGAGACTTTTGGAGGCAAGGATCTGAAAAATAGTAAGCACTGAACCCCAATCAAAAAACTTTATATCACCATGGTCAGGGCAAAGGTAATCAAATTCTTGTTATATTTCCCAGCTCCCTCGTTCATCAGAAAATATATTCTTATCTCTGATAAGAATCAGAGGTTTCGGAGCTGACTTTTGGAGGCAAGGGTCTGAAAAATAGTAAGCACTGAACCCCAATCAAAAAAATTTATATCACCATGGTCAGGGCTAGGGTAGTCAAATTCTTGTTGTATTTCCCAGCTCCCTCGTTCATCAGAAAATATATTCTTATCTCTGATAAGAATCAGAGGTTTGGGAGCTGACTTTTGGAGGCAAGGGTCTGAAAAATGGTAAGCACTGAACCCCAATCAAAAAACTTTATATCACCATGGTCAGGGCAGAGTCGTCAAATTCTTGTTATATTTCCCAGCTCCCTCGTTCATCAGAAAATATATTCTTATCTCTGATAAGAATCAGAGGTTTGGGAGCAGACTTTTGGAGGCAAGGGTCTGAAAAATAGTAAGCACTGAACCCCAATCAAAAAACTTTATATCACCATGGTCAGGGCAGGGTAGTCAAATTCTTGTTATATTTCCCAGCTCCCTCGTTCATCAGAAAATATATTCTTATCTCTGATAAGAATCAAAGGTTTGGGAGCTGACTTTTGGAGGCAAGGGTCTGAAAAATAGTAAGCACTGAACCCCAATCAAAAAACATTATATCACCATGGTCAGGGCTAGGGTAGTCAAATTCTTGTTATATTTCCCAGCTCCCTCGTTCATCAGAAAATATATTCTTATCTCTGATAAGAATCAAAGGTTTGGGAGCTGACTTTTGGAGGCAAGGGTCTGAAAAATAGTAAGCACTGAACCCCAATCAAAAAACTTTATATCACCATGGTCAGGGCAGGGAAGTCAAATTCTTGTTATATTTCCCAGCTCCCTCGTTCATCAGAAAATATATTCTTATCTCTGATAAGAATCAGAGGTTTGGGAGGAGACTTTTGGAGGCAAGGATCTGAAAAATAGTAAGCACTGAACCCCAATCAAAAAACTTTATATCACCATGGTCAGGGCAAAGGTAATCAAATTCTTGTTATATTTCCCAGCTCCCTCGTTCATCAGAAAATATATTCTTATCTCTGATAAGAATCAGAGGTTTGTGAGCTGACTTTTGGAGGCAAGGGTCTGAAAAATAGTAAGCAATGAACCCCAATCAAAAAACGTTATATCACCATGGTCAGGGCAGGGTAGTCAAATTCTTGTTATATTTCCCAGCTCCCTCGTTCATCAGAAAATATATTCTTATCTCTGATAAGAATCAGAGGTTTCGGAGCTGACTTTTGGAGGCAAGGGTCTGAAAAATAGTAAGCACTGAACCCCAATCAAAAAACTTTATATCACCATGGTCAGGGCAAGGGTACTCAATTTCTTGTTATATTTCCCAGCTCCCTCGTTCATCAGAAAATATATTCTTATCTCTGATAAGAATCAGAGGTTTCGGAGCTGACTTTTGGAGGCAAGGGTCTGAAAAATAGTAAGCACTGAACCCCAATCAAAAAAATTTATATCACCATGGTCAGGGCAGTGTAGTCAAATTCTTGTTATATTTCTCAGCTCCCTCGTTCATCAGAAAATATATTCTTATCTTTGATAAGAATCAGAGGTTTGGGAGCTGACTTTTGGAGGCAAGGGTCTGAAAAATAGTAAGCACTGAACCCCAATGAAAAAACTTTATATCACCATGGTCAGGGCAGGGTTGTCAAATTCTTGTTATATTTCCCAGCTCCCTCGTTCATCAGAAAATATATTCTTATCTCTGATAAGAATCAGAGGTTTGGGAGCAGACGTTTGCATACAAGGGTCTGAAAAATAGTAAGCACTGAACCCCAATCAAAAAACATTATATCAACATCGTCAGGGCTAGGGTAGTCAAATTCTTGTTATACTTCCCAGCTCCCTCGTTCATCAGAAAATATATTCTTATCTCTGATAAGAATCAGAGGTTTCGGAGCTGACTTTTGGAGGCAAGGGTCTGAAAAATAGTAAGCACTGAACCCCAATCAAAAAACATTATATCACCATGGTCAGGGCAGGGAAGTCAAATTCTTGTTATATTTCCCAGCTACCTCGTTCATCAGAAAATATATTCTTATCTCTGATAAGAATCAGAGGTTTGGGAGCTGACTTTTGGAGGCAAGGGTCTGAAAAATAGTAAGCACTGAACCTTAATCAAAAAACTTTATATCACCATGGTCAGGGCAGAGTAGTCAAATTCTTGTTATATTTCCCAGCTCCCTCGTTCATCAGAATATATATTCTTATCTTTGATAAGAATCAGAGGTTTGGGAGCTGACTTTTGGAGGCAAGGGTCTGAAAAATAGTAAGCACTGAACCTTAATCAAAAAACTTTATATCACCATGGTCAGGGCAGGGTAGTCAAATTCTTGTTATATTTCTCAGCTCCCTCGTTCATCAGAAAATATATTCTTATCTTTGATAAGAATCAGAGGTTTGGGAGCTGACTTTTGGAGGCAAGGGTCTGAAAAATAGTAAGCACTGAACCCCAATCAAAAAACTTTATATCACCATGGTCAGGGCAGAGTAGTCAAATTCTTGTTATATTTCCCAGCTCCCTCGTTCATCAGAAAATATATTCTTATCTCTGATAAGAATCAGAGGTTTGGGAGCAGACTTTTGGAGGCAAGGGTCTGAAAAATAGTAAGCACTGAACCCCAATCAAAAAACTTTATATCACCATGGTCAGGGCAAGGGTAGTCAAATTCTTGTTATATTTCCCAGCTCCCTCGTTCATCAGAAAATATATTCTTATCTCTGATAAGAATCAGAGGTTTGGGAGCAGACTTTTGGAGGCAAGGGTCTGAAAAATTGTAAGCAATGAACCCCAATCAAAAAACTTTATATCACCATGGTCAGGGCAGGGTAGTCAAATTCTTGTTATATTTCCCAGCTCCCTCGTTCATCAGAAAATATATTCTTATCTCTGATAAGTATCAGTGGTTTGGGAGCAGACTTTTGGACGCAAGGGTTCTGAAAAATAGTAAGCACTGAACCCCAATCAAAAAACATTATATCACCATGGTCAGGGCTAGGGTAGTCAAATTCTTGTTATACTTCCCAGCTCCCTCGTTCATCAGAAAATATATTCTTATCTCTGATAAGAATCAGAGGTTTGGGAGCTGACTTTTGGAGGCAAGGGTCTGAAAAATTGTAAGCACTGAACCCCAATCAAAAAACTTTATATCACCATGGTCAGGGCAAAGGTAATCAAATTCTTGTTATATTTCCCAGCTCCCTCGTTCATCAAAAAATATATTCTTATCTCTGATAAGAATCAGAGGTTTGCGAGCTGACTTTTGGAGGCAAGGGTCTGAAAAATAGTAAGCACTGAACCCCTATCAAAAAACTTTATATCACCATGGTCAGGGCAAGGGTAGTCAAATTCTTGTTATATTTCCCAGCTCCCTCGTTCATCAGAATATATATTCTTATCTCTGATAAGAATCAGAGGTTTGGGAGCTGACTTTTGGAGGCAAGGGTCTGAAAAATAGTAAGCACTGAACCCCAATCAAAAAACTTTATATCACCATGGTCAGGGCAGGGTAGTCAAATTCTTGTTATATTTCCCAGCTCCCTCGTTCATCAGAAAATATATTCTTATCTCTGATAAGAATCAGAGGTTTGGGAGCAGACTTTTGGAGGCAAGGGTCTGAAAAATAGTAAGCACTGGACCCCAATCAAAAAACATTATATCACCATGGTCAGGGCTAGGGTAGTCAAATTCTTGTTATACTTCCCAGCTCCCTCGTTCATCAGAAAATATATTCTTATCTCTGATAAGAATCAGAGATTTGGGAGCAGACTTTTGGAGGCAAGGGTCTGAAAAATTGTAAGCACTGAACCCCAATCAAAAAACTTTATATCACCATGGTCAGGGCAAAGGTAATCAAATTCTTGTTATATTTCCCAGCTCCCTCGTTCATCAGAAAATATATTCTTATCTCTGATAAGAATCAGAGGTTTGGGAGCAGACTTTTGGAGGCAAGGGTCTGAAAAATAGTAAGCACTGAACCCCAATCAAAAAACTTTATATCACCATGGTCAGGGCAGAGTAGTCAAATTCTTGTTATATTTCCCAGCTCCCTCGTTCATCAGAAAATATATTCTTATCTCTGATAAGAATCAGAGGTTTGGGAGCAGACTTTTGGAGGCAAGGGTCTGAAAAATAGTAAGCACTGAACCCCAATCAAAAAAGTTTATATCACCATGGTCAGGGCTAGGGTAGTCAAATTCTTGTTATACTTCCCAGCTCCCTCGTTCATCAGAAAATATATTCTTATCTCTGATAAGAATCAGAGGTTTCGGAGCTGACTTTTGGAGGCAAGGGTCTGAAAAATAGTAAGCACTGAACCCCAATCAAAAAACTTTATATCACCATGGTCAGGGCAGAGTAGTCAAATTCTTGTTATATTTCCCAGCTCCCTCGTTCATCAGAAAATATATTCTTATCTCTGATAAGAATCAGAGGTTTGGGAGCAGACTTTTGGAGGCAAGGGTCTGAAAAATAGTAAGCACTGAACCCCAATCAAAAAACTTTATATCACCATGGTCAGGGCAAGGGTAGTCAAATTCTTGTTATATTTCCCAGCTCCCTCGTTCATCAGAAAATATATTCTTATCTCTGATAAGAATCAGAGGTTTGGGAGCAGACGTTTGCAGACAAGGGTCTGAAAAATAGTAAGCACTGAACCCCAATCAAAAAACATTATATCACCATGGTCAGGGCTAGGGTAGTCAAATTCTTGTTATACTTCCCAGCTCCCTCGTTCATCAGAAAATATATTCTTATCTCTGATAAGAATCAGAGGTTTGGGAGCTGACTTTTGGAGGCAAGGGTCTGAAAAATAGTAAGCACTGAACCCCAATCAAAAAACTTTATATCACCATGGTCAGGGCAGAGTAGTCAAATTCTTGTTATATTTCCCAGCTCCCTCGTTCATCAGAAAATATATTCTTATCTCTGATAAGAATCAGAGGTTTGGGAGCAGACTTTTGGAGGCAAGGGTCTGAAAAATAGTAAGCACTGAACCCCAATCAAAAAAGTTTATATCACCATGGTCAGGGCTAGGGTAGTCAAATTCTTGTTATACTTCCCAGCTCCCTCGTTCATCAGAAAATATATTCTTATCTCTGATAAGAATCAGAGGTTTCGGAGCTGACTTTTGGAGGCAAGGGTCTAAAAAATAGTAAGCACTGAACCCCAATCAAAAAACTTTATATCACCATGGTCAGGGCAGAGTAGTCAAATTCTTGTTATATTTCCCAGCTCCCTCGTTCATCAGAAAATATATTCTTATCTCTGATAAGAATCAGAGGTTTGGGAGCAGACTTTTGGAGGCAAGGGTCTGAAAAATAGTAAGCACTGAACCCCAATCAAAAAAGTTTATATCACCATGGTCAGGGCTAGGGTAGTCAAATTCTTGTTATACTTCCCAGCTCCCTCGTTCATCAGAAAATATATTCTTATCTCTGATAAGAATCAGAGGTTTCGGAGCTGACTTTTGGAGGCAAGGGTCTGAAAAATAGTAAGCACTGAACCCCAATCAAAAAACTTTATATCACCATGGTCAGGGCAGAGTAGTCAAATTCTTGTTATACTTCCCAGCTCCCTCGTTCATCAGAAAATATATTCTTATCTCTGATAAGAATCAGAGGTTTGGGAGCTGACTTTTGGAGGCAAGGGCCTGAAAAATAGTAAGCACTGAACCCCAATCTAAAAACTTTATATCACCATGGTCAGGGCAGAGTAGTCAAATTCTTGTTATATTTCCCAGCTCCCTCGTTCATCAGAAAATATATTCTTATCTCTGATAAGAATCAGAGGTTTGGGAGCAGACTTTTGGAGGCAAGGGTCTGAAAAATAGTAAGCACTGAACCCCAATCAAAAAAGTTTATATCACCATGGTCAGGGCTAGGGTAGTCAAATTCTTGTTATACTTCCCAGCTCCCTCGTTCATCAGAAAATATATTCTTATCTCTGATAAGAATCAGAGGTTTCGGGGGCTGACTTTTGGAGGCAAGGGTCTGAAAAATAGTAAGCACTGAACCCCAATCAAAAAACTTTATATCACCATGGTCAGGGCAGAGTAGTCAAATTCTTGTTATATTTCCCAGCTCCCTCGTTCATCAGAAAATATATTCTTATCTCTGATAAGAATCAGAGGTTTGGGAGCAGACTTTTCGAGGCAAGGGTCTGAAAAATAGTAAGCACTGAACCCCAATCAAAAAACTTTATATCACCATGGTCAGGGCAAGGGTAGTCAAATTCTTGTTATATTTCCCAGCTCCCTCGTTCATCAGAAAATATATTCTTATCTCTGATAAGAATCAGAGGTTTGGGAGCAGACGTTTGCAGACAAGGGTCTGAAAAATAGTAAGCACTGAACCCCAATCAAAAAACATTATATCACCATGGTCAGGGCTAGGGTAGTCAAATTCTTGTTATACTTCCCAGCTCCCTCGTTCATCAGAAAATATATTCTTATCTCTGATAAGAATCAGAGGTTTGGGAGCTGACTTTTGGAGGCAAGGGTCTGAAAAATAGTAAGCACTGAACCCCAATCAAAAAACTTTATATCACCATGGTCAGGGCAGAGTAGTCAAATTCTTGTTATATTTCCCAGCTCCCTCGTTCATCAGAAAATATATTCTTATCTCTGATAAGAATCAGAGGTTTGGGAGCAGACTTTTGGAGGCAAGGGTCTGAAAAATAGTAAGCACTGAACCCCAATCAAAAAAGTTTATATCACCATGGTCAGGACTAGGGTAGTCAAATTCTTGTTATACTTCCCAGCTCCCTCGTTCATCAGAAAATATATTCTTATCTCTGATAAGAATCAGAGGTTTCGGAGCTGACTTTTGGAGGCAAGGGTCTGAAAAATAGTAAGCACTGAACCCCAATCAAAAAACTTTATATCACCATGGTCAGGGCAGAGTAGTCAAATTCTTGTTATATTTCCCAGCTCCCTCGTTCATCAGAAAATATATTCTTATCTCTGATAAAAATCAGAGGTTTGGGAGCAGACTTTTGGAGGCAAGGGTCTGAAAAATAGTAAGCACTGAACCCCAATCAAAAAACTTTATATCACCATGGTCAGGGCAGAGTAGTCAAATTCTTGTTATATTTCCCAGCTCCCTCGTTCATCAGAAAATATATTCTTATCTCTGATAAGAATCAGAGGTTTGGGAGCTGACTTTTGGAGGCAAGGGTCTGAAAAATAGTAAGCACTGAACCCCAATCAAAAAACTTTATATCACCATGGTCAGGGCAAGGGTGGTCAAATTCTTGTTATATTTCCCAGCTCCCTCGTTCATCAGAATATATATTCTTATCTCTGATAAGTATCAGATGTTTGGGAGCTGACTTTTGGAGGCAAGGGTCTGAAAAATAGTAAGCACTGAACCACAATCAAAAAACTTTATATCACCATGGTCAGGGCAAAGGTAATCAAATTCTTGTTATATTTCCCAGCTCCCTCGTTCATCAGAAAATATATTCTTATCTCTGATAAGAATCAGATGTTTGGGAGCTGACTTTTGGAGGCAAGGGTCTGAAAAATAGTAAGCACTGAACCCCAATCAAAAAAATTTATATCACCATGGTCAGTGCAGGGTAGTCAAATTCTTGTTATATTTCTCAGCTCCCTCGTTCATCAGAAAATATATTCTTATCTTTGATAAGAATCAGAGGTTTGGGAGCGGACTTTTGGAGGCAAGGGTCTGAAAAATAGTAAGCACTGAACCCGAATCAAAAAACTTTATATCACCATGGTCAGGGCAAGGGTAGTCAAATTCTTGTTATATTTCCCAGCTCCATCGTTCATCAGAAAATATATTCTTATCTCTGATAAGTATCAGTGGTTTGGGAGCAGACTTTTGGAGGCAAGGGTTCTGAAAAATAGTAAGCACTGAACCCCAATCAAAAAACATTATATCACCATGGTCAGGGCTAGGGTAGTCAAATTCTTGTTATACTTCCCAGCTCCCTCGTTCATCAGAAAATATATTCTTATCTCTGATAAGAATCAGAGGTTTGGGAGCAGACTTTTGGAGGCAAGGGTCTGAAAAATAGTAAGCACTGAACCCCAATCAAAAAACTTTATATCACCATGGTCAGGGCAAAGGTAATCAAATTCTTGTTATATTTCCCAGCTCCCTCGTTCATCAGAAAATATATTCTTATCTCTGATAAGAATCAGAGGTTTGCGAGCTGACTTTTGGAGGCAAGGGTCTGAAAAATAGTAAGCACTGAACCCCAATCAAAAAACTTTATATCACCATGGTCAGGGCAGGGTAGTCAAATTCTTGTTATATTTCCCAGCTCCCTCGTTCATCAGAAAATATATTCTTATCTCTGATAAGAATCAGAGGTTTGGGAGCAGACTTTTGGAGGCAAGGGTCTGAAAAATAGTAAGCACTGGACCCCAATCAAAAAACATTATATCACCATGGTCAGGGCTAGGGTAGTCAAATTCTTGTTATACTTCCCAGCTCCCTCGTTCATCAGAAAATATATTCTTATCTCTGATAAGTATCAGAGATTTGGGAGCAGACTTTTGGAGGCAAGGGTCTGAAAAATAGTAAGCACTGAACCCCAATCAAAAAACTTTATATCACCATGGTCAGGGCAGGGTAGTCAAATTCTTGTTATATTTCCCAGCTCCCTCGTTCATCAGAAAATATATTCTTATCTCTGATAAGAATCAGAGGTTTGGGAGCAGACTTTTGGAGGCAAGGGTCTGAAAAATAGTAAGCACTGGACCCCAATCAAAAAACATTATATCACCATGGTCAGGGCTAGGGTAGTCAAATTCTTGTTATACTTCCCAGCTCCCTCGTTCATCAGAAAATATATTCTTATCTCTGATAAGAATCAGAGATTTGGGAGCAGACTTTTGGAGGCAAGGGTCTGAAAAATTGTAAGCAATGAACCCCAATCAAAAAACTTTATATCACCATGGTCAGGGCAGGGTAGTCAAATTCTTGTTATATTTCCCAGCTCCCTCGTTCATCAGAAAATATATTCTTATCTCTGATAAGTATCAGTGGTTTGGGAGCAGACTTTTGGAGGCAAGGGTTCTGAAAAATAGTAAGCACTGAACCCCAATCAAAAAACATTATATCACCATGGTCAGGGCTAGGGTAGTCAAATTCTTGTTATACTTCCCAGCTCCCTCGTTCATCAGAAAATATATTCTTATCTCTGATAAGAATCAGAGGTTTGGGAGCAGACTTTTGGAGGCAAGGGTCTGAAAAATTGTAAGCACTGAACCCCAATCAAAAAACTTTATATCACAATGGTCAGGGCAAAGGTAATCAAATTCTTGTTATATTTCCCAGCTCCCTCGTTCATCAAAAAATATATTCTTATCTCTGATAAGAATCAGAGGTTTGCGAGCTGACTTTTGGAGGCAAGGGTCTGAAAAATAGTAAGCACTGAACCCCTATCAAAAAACTTTATATCACCATGGTCAGGGCAAGGGTAGTCAAATTCTTGTTATATTTCCCAGCTCCCTCGTTCATCAGAATATATATTCTTATCTCTGATAAGAATCAGAGGTTTGGGAGCTGACTTTTGGAGGCAAGGGTCTGAAAAATAGTAAGCACTGAACCCCAATCAAAAAACTTTATATCACCATGGTCAGGGCAGGGTAGTCAAATTCTTGTTATATTTCCCAGCTCCCTCGTTCATCAGAAAATATATTCTTATCTCTGATAAGAATCAGAGGTTTGGGAGCAGACTTTTGGAGGCAAGGGTCTGAAAAATAGTAAGCACTGGACCCCAATCAAAAAACATTATATCACCATGGTCAGGGCTAGGGTAGTCAAATTCTTGTTATACTTCCCAGCTCCCTCGTTCATCAGAAAATATATTCTTATCTCTGATAAGAATCAGCGATTTGGGAGCAGACTTTTGGAGGCAAGGGTCTGAAAAATTGTAAGCACTGAACCCCAATCAAAAAACTTTATATCACCATGGTCAGGGCAAAGGTAATCAAATTCTTGTTATATTTCCCAGCTCCCTCGTTCATCAGAAAATATATTCTTATCTCTGATAAGAATCAGAGGTTTGCGAGCTGACTTTTGGAGGCAAGGGTCTGAAAAATAGTAAGCACTGAACCCCAATCAAAAAACTTTATATCACCATGGTCAGGGCAGGGTAGTCAAATTCTTGTTATATTTCCCAGCTCCCTCGTTCATCAGAAAATATATTCTTATCTCTGATAAGAATCAGAGGTTTGGGAGCAGACTTTTGGAGGCAAGGGTCTGAAAAATAGTAAGCACTGAACCCCAATCAAAAAACTTTATATCACCATGGTCAGGGCAAAGGTAATCAAATTCTTGTTATATTTCCCAGCTCCCTCGTTCATCAGAAAATATATTCTTATCTCTGATAAGAATCAGAGGTTTGCGAGCTGACTTTTGGAGGCAAGGGTCTGAAAAATAGTAAGCACTGAACCCCAATCAAAAAACTTTATATCACCATGGTCAGGGCAGGGTAGTCAAATTCTTGTTATATTTCCCAGCTCCCTCGTTCATCAGAAAATATATTCTTATCTCTGATAAGAATCAGAGGTTTGGGAGCAGACTTTTGGAGGCAAGGGTCTGAAAAATAGTAAGCACTGGACCCCAATCAAAAAACATTATATCACCATGGTCAGGGCTAGGGTAGTCAAATTCTTGTTATACTTCCCAGCTCCCTCGTTCATCAGAAAATATATTCTTATCTCTGATAAGTATCAGAGATTTGGGAGCAGACTTTTGGAGGCAAGGGTCTGAAAAATAGTAAGCACTGAACCCCAATCAAAAAACTTTATATCACCATGGTCAGGGCAGGGTAGTCAAATTCTTGTTATATTTCCCAGCTCCCTCGTTCATCAGAAAATATATTCTTATCTCTGATAAGAATCAGAGGTTTGGGAGCAGACTTTTGGAGGCAAGGGTCTGAAAAATAGTAAGCACTGGACCCCAATCAAAAAACATTATATCACCATGGTCAGGGCTAGGGTAGTCAAATTCTTGTTATACTTCCCAGCTCCCTCGTTCATCAGAAAATATATTCTTATCTCTGATAAGAATCAGAGATTTGGGAGCAGACTTTTGGAGGCAAGGGTCTGAAAAATTGTAAGCAATGAACCCCAATCAAAAAACTTTATATCACCATGGTCAGGGCAGGGTAGTCAAATTCTTGTTATATTTCCCAGCTCCCTCGTTCATCAGAAAATATATTCTTATCTCTGATAAGTATCAGTGGTTTGGGAGCAGACTTTTGGAGGCAAGGGTTCTGAAAAATAGTAAGCACTGAACCCCAATCAAAAAACATTATATCACCATGGTCAGGGCTAGGGTAGTCAAATTCTTGTTATACTTCCCAGCTCCCTCGTTCATCAGAAAATATATTCTTATCTCTGATAAGAATCAGAGGTTTGGGAGCAGACTTTTGGAGGCAAGGGTCTGAAAAATTGTAAGCACTGAACCCCAATCAAAAAACTTTATATCACAATGGTCAGGGCAAAGGTAATCAAATTCTTGTTATATTTCCCAGCTCCCTCGTTCATCAAAAAATATATTCTTATCTCTGATAAGAATCAGAGGTTTGCGAGCTGACTTTTGGAGGCAAGGGTCTGAAAAATAGTAAGCACTGAACCCCTATCAAAAAACTTTATATCACCATGGTCAGGGCAAGGGTAGTCAAATTCTTGTTATATTTCCCAGCTCCCTCGTTCATCAGAATATATATTCTTATCTCTGATAAGAATCAGAGGTTTGGGAGCTGACTTTTGGAGGCAAGGGTCTGAAAAATAGTAAGCACTGAACCCCAATCAAAAAACTTTATATCACCATGGTCAGGGCAGGGTAGTCAAATTCTTGTTATATTTCCCAGCTCCCTCGTTCATCAGAAAATATATTCTTATCTCTGATAAGAATCAGAGGTTTGGGAGCAGACTTTTGGAGGCAAGGGTCTGAAAAATAGTAAGCACTGGACCCCAATCAAAAAACATTATATCACCATGGTCAGGGCTAGGGTAGTCAAATTCTTGTTATACTTCCCAGCTCCCTCGTTCATCAGAAAATATATTCTTATCTCTGATAAGAATCAGCGATTTGGGAGCAGACTTTTGGAGGCAAGGGTCTGAAAAATTGTAAGCACTGAACCCCAATCAAAAAACTTTATATCACCATGGTCAGGGCAAAGGTAATCAAATTCTTGTTATATTTCCCAGCTCCCTCGTTCATCAGAAAATATATTCTTATCTCTGATAAGAATCAGAGGTTTGCCAGCTGACTTTTGGAGGCAAGGGTCTGAAAAATAGTAAGCACTGAACCCCAATCAAAAAACTTTATATCACCATGGTCAGGGCAGGGTAGTCAAATTCTTGTTATATTTCCCAGCTCCCTCGTTCATCAGAAAATATATTCTTATCTCTGATAAGAATCAAAGGTTTGGGAGCTGACTTTTGGAGGCAAGGGTCTGAAAAATAGTAAGCACTGAACCCCAATCAAAAAACATTATATCAACATCGTCAGGGCTAGGGTAGTCAAATTCCTGTTATACTTCCCAGCTCCCTCGTTCATCAGAAAATATATTCTTATCTCTGATAAGAATCAGAGGTTTCGGAGCTGACTTTTGGAGGCAAGGGTCTGAAAAATAGTAAGCACTGAACCCCAATCAAAAAATATTATATCACCATGGTCAGGGCAGGGAAGTCAAATTCTTGTTATATTTCCCAGCTCCCTCGTTCATCAGAAAATATATTCTTATCTCTGATAAGAATCAGAGGTTTGGGAGCTGACTTTTGGAGGCAAGGGTCTGAAAAATAGTAAGCACTGAACCTTAATCAAAAAACTTTATATCACCATGGTCAGGGCAGAGTAGTCAAATTCTTGTTATATTTCCCAGCTCCCTCGTTCATCAGAATATATATTCTTATCTTTGATAAGAATCAGAGGTTTGGGAGCTGACTTTTGGAGGCAAGGGTCTGAAAAATAGTAAGCACTGAACCTTAATCAAAAAACTTTATATCACCATGGTCAGGGCAGGGTAGTCAAATTCTTGTTATATTTCTCAGCTCCCTCGTTCATCAGAAAATATATTCTTATCTTTGATAAGAATCAGAGGTTTGGGAGCTGACTTTTGGAGGCAAGGGTCTGAAAAATAGTAAGCACTGAACCCCAATCAAAAAACTTTATATCACCATGGTCAGGGCAGAGTAGTCAAATTCTTGTTATATTTCCCAGCTCCCTCGTTCATCAGAAAATATATTCTTATCTCTGATAAGAATCAGAGGTTTGGGAGCAGACTTTTGGAGGCAAGGGTCTGAAAAATAGTAAGCACAGAACCCCAATCAAAAAATATTATATCACCATGGTCAGGGCAGTGAAGTCAAATTCTTGTTATATTTCCCAGCTCCCTCGTTCATCAGAATATATATTCTTATCTCTGATAAGTATCAGATGTTTGGGAGCTGACTTTTGGAGGCAAGGGTCTGAAAAATAGTAAGCACTGAACCACAATCAAAAAACTTTATATCACCATGGTCAGGGCAAAGGTAATCAAATTCTTGTTATATTTCCCAGCTCCCTCGTTCATCAGAATATATATTCTTATCTCTGATAAGTATCAGATGTTTGGGAGCTGACTTTTGGAGGCAAGGGTCTGAAAAATAGTAAGCACTGAACCACAATCAAAAAACTTTATATCACCATGGTCAGGGCAAAGGTAATCAAATTCTTGTTATATTTCCCAGCTCCCTCGTTCATCAGAAAATATATTCTTATCTCTGATAAGAATCAGAGGTTTCGGAGCTGACTTTTGGAGGCAAGGGTCTGAAAAATAGTAAGCACTGAACCCCAATCAAAAAACTTTATATCACCATGGTCAGGGCAGAGTAGTCAAATTCTTGTTATATTTCCCAGCTCCCTCGTTCATCAGAAAATATATTCTTATCTCTGATAAGAATCAGAGGTTTGGGAGCAGACTTTTGGAGGCAAGGGTCTGAAAAATAGTAAGCACTGAACCCCAATCAAAAAAGTTTATATCACCATGGTCAGGGCTAGGGTAGTCAAATTCTTGTTATACTTCCCAGCTCCCTCGTTCATCAGAAAATATATTCTTATCTCTGATAAGAATCAGAGGTTTCGGAGCTGACTTTTGGAGGCAAGGGTCTGAAAAATAGTAAGCACTGAACCCCAATCAAAAAACTTTATATCACCATGGTCAGGGCAGAGTAGTCAAATTCTTGTTATATTTCCCAGCTCCCTCGTTCATCAGAAAATATATTCTTATCTCTGATAAGAATCAGAGGTTTGGGAGCAGACTTTTGGAGGCAAGGGTCTGAAAAATAGTAAGCACTGAACCCCAATCAAAAAACTTTATATCACCATGGTCAGGGCAAGGGTAGTCAAATTCTTGTTATATTTCCCAGCTCCCTCGTTCATCAGAAAATATATTCTTATCTCTGATAAGAATCAGAGGTTTGGGAGCAGACGTTTGCAGACAAGGGTCTGAAAAATAGTAAGCACTGAACCCCAATCAAAAAACATTATATCACCATGGTCAGGGCTAGGGTAGTCAAATTCTTGTTATACTTCCCAGCTCCCTCGTTCATCAGAAAATATATTCTTATCTCTGATAAGAATCAGAGGTTTGGGAGCTGACTTTTGGAGGCAAGGGTCTGAAAAATAGTAAGCACTGAACCCCAATCAAAAAACTTTATATCACCATGGTCAGGGCAGAGTAGTCAAATTCTTGTTATATTTCCCAGCTCCCTCGTTCATCAGAAAATATATTCTTATCTCTGATAAGAATCAGAGGTTTGGGAGCAGACTTTTGGAGGCAAGGGTCTGAAAAATAGTAAGCACAGAACCCCAATCAAAAAATATTATATCACCATGGTCAGGGCAGTGAAGTCAAATTCTTGTTATATTTCCCAGCTCCCTCGTTCATCAGAATATATATTCTTATCTCTGATAAGTATCAGATGTTTGGGAGCTGACTTTTGGAGGCAAGGGTCTGAAAAATAGTAAGCACTGAACCACAATCAAAAAACTTTATATCACCATGGTCAGGGCAAAGGTAATCAAATTCTTGTTATATTTCCCAGCTCCCTCGTTCATCAGAATATATATTCTTATCTCTGATAAGTATCAGATGTTTGGGAGCTGACTTTTGGAGGCAAGGGTCTGAAAAATAGTAAGCACTGAACCACAATCAAAAAACTTTATATCACCATGGTCAGGGCAAAGGTAATCAAATTCTTGTTATATTTCCCAGCTCCCTCGTTCATCAGAAAATATATTCTTATCTCTGATAAGAATCAGAGGTTTCGGAGCTGACTTTTGGAGGCAAGGGTCTGAAAAATAGTAAGCACTGAACCCCAATCAAAAAACTTTATATCACCATGGTCAGGGCAGAGTAGTCAAATTCTTGTTATATTTCCCAGCTCCCTCGTTCATCAGAAAATATATTCTTATCTCTGATAAGAATCAGAGGTTTGGGAGCAGACTTTTGGAGGCAAGGGTCTGAAAAATAGTAAGCACTGAACCCCAATCAAAAAACTTTATATCACCATGGTCAGGGCAAGGGTAGTCAAATTCTTGTTATATTTCCCAGCTCCCTCGTTCATCAGAAAATATATTCTTATCTCTGATAAGAATCAGAGGTTTGGGAGCAGACGTTTGCAGACAAGGGTCTGAAAAATAGTAAGCACTGAACCCCAATCAAAAAACATTATATCACCATGGTCAGGGCTAGGGTAGTCAAATTCTTGTTATACTTCCCAGCTCCCTCGTTCATCAGAAAATATATTCTTATCTCTGATAAGAATCAGAGGTTTGGGAGCTGACTTTTGGAGGCAAGGGTCTGAAAAATAGTAAGCACTGAACCCCAATCAAAAAACTTTATATCACCATGGTCAGGGCAGAGTAGTCAAATTCTTGTTATATTTCCCAGCTCCCTCGTTCATCAGAAAATATATTCTTATCTCTGATAAGAATCAGAGGTTTGGGAGCAGACTTTTGGAGGCAAGGGTCTGAAAAATAGTAAGCACAGAACCCCAATCAAAAAATATTATATCACCATGGTCAGGGCAGTGAAGTCAAATTCTTGTTATATTTCCCAGCTCCCTCGTTCATCAGAATATATATTCTTATCTCTGATAAGTATCAGATGTTTGGGAGCTGACTTTTGGAGGCAAGGGTCTGAAAAATAGTAAGCACTGAACCACAATCAAAAAACTTTATATCACCATGGTCAGGGCAAAGGTAATCAAATTCTTGTTATATTTCCCAGCTCCCTCGTTCATCAGAATATATATTCTTATCTCTGATAAGTATCAGATGTTTGGGAGCTGACTTTTGGAGGCAAGGGTCTGAAAAATAGTAAGCACTGAACCACAATCAAAAAACTTTATATCACCATGGTCAGGGCAAAGGTAATCAAATTCTTGTTATATTTCCCAGCTCCCTCGTTCATCAGAAAATATATTCTTATCTCTGATAAGAATCAGAGGTTTCGGAGCTGACTTTTGGAGGCAAGGGTCTGAAAAATAGTAAGCACTGAACCCCAATCAAAAAACTTTATATCACCATGGTCAGGGCAGAGTAGTCAAATTCTTGTTATATTTCCCAGCTCCCTCGTTCATCAGAAAATATATTCTTATCTCTGATAAGAATCAGAGGTTTGGGAGCAGACTTTTGGAGGCAAGGGTCTGAAAAATAGTAAGCACTGAACCCCAATCAAAAAAGTTTATATCACCATGGTCAGGGCTAGGGTAGTCAAATTCTTGTTATACTTCCCAGCTCCCTCGTTCATCAGAAAATATATTCTTATCTCTGATAAGAATCAGAGGTTTCGGAGCTGACTTTTGGAGGCAAGGGTCTGAAAAATAGTAAGCACTGAACCCCAATCAAAAAACTTTATATCACCATGGTCAGGGCAGAGTAGTCAAATTCTTGTTATATTTCCCAGCTCCCTCGTTCATCAGAAAATATATTCTTATCTCTGATAAGAATCAGAGGTTTGGGAGCAGACTTTTGGAGGCAAGGGTCTGAAAAATAGTAAGCACTGAACCCCAATCAAAAAACTTTATATCACCATGGTCAGGGCAAGGGTAGTCAAATTCTTGTTATATTTCCCAGCTCCCTCGTTCATCAGAAAATATATTCTTATCTCTGATAAGAATCAGAGGTTTGGGAGCAGACGTTTGCAGACAAGGGTCTGAAAAATAGTAAGCACTGAACCCCAATCAAAAAACATTATATCACCATGGTCAGGGCTAGGGTAGTCAAATTCTTGTTATACTTCCCAGCTCCCTCGTTCATCAGAAAATATATTCTTATCTCTGATAAGAATCAGAGGTTTGGGAGCTGACTTTTGGAGGCAAGGGTCTGAAAAATAGTAAGCACTGAACCCCAATCAAAAAACTTTATATCACCATGGTCAGGGCAGAGTAGTCAAATTCTTGTTATATTTCCCAGCTCCCTCGTTCATCAGAAAATATATTCTTATCTCTGATAAGAATCAGAGGTTTGGGAGCAGACTTTTGGAGGCAAGGGTCTGAAAAATAGTAAGCACTGAACCCCAATCAAAAAAGTTTATATCACCATGGTCAGGGCTAGGGTAGTCAAATTCTTGTTATACTTCCCAGCTCCCTCGTTCATCAGAAAATATATTCTTATCTCTGATAAGAATCAGAGGTTTCGGAGCTGACTTTTGGAGGCAAGCGTCTGAAAAATAGTAAGCACTGAACCCCAATCAAAAAACTTTATATCACCATGGTCAGGGCAGAGTAGTCAAATTCTTGTTATATTTCCCAGCTCCCTCGTTCATCAGAAAATATATTCTTATCTCTGATAAGAATCAGAGGTTTGGGAGCAGACTTTTGGAGGCAAGGGTCTGAAAAATAGTAAGCACTGAACCCCAATCAAAAAAGTTTATATCACCATGGTCAGGGCAGGGTAGTCAAATTCTTGTTATATTTCCCAGCTCCCTCGTTCATCAGAAAATATATTCTTATCTCTGATAAGAATCAGAGGTTTGGGAGCAGACTTTTGGAGGCAAGGGTCTGAAAAATAGTAAGCACTGGACCCCAATCAAAAAACATTATATCACCATGGTCAGGGCTAGGGTAGTCAAATTCTTGTTATACTTCCCAGCTCCCTCGTTCATCAGAAAATATATTCTTATCTCTGATAAGAATCAGAGATTTGGGAGCAGACTTTTGGAGGCAAGGGTCTGAAAAATTGTAAGCACTGAACCCCAATCAAAAAACTTTATATCACCATGGTCAGGGCAAAGGTAATCAAATTCTTGTTATATTTCCCAGCTCCCTCGTTCATCAGAAAATATATTCTTATCTCTGATAAGAATCAGAGGTTTGGGAGCTGACTTTTGGAGGCAAGGGTCTGAAAAATTGTAAGCACTGAACCCCAATCAAAAAACTTTATATCACCATGGTCAGGGCATGGGTAGTCAAATTCTTGTTATATTTCCCAGCTCCCTCGTTCATCAGAAAATATATTCTTATCTCTGATAAGAATCAAAGGTTTGGGAGCTGACTTTTGGAGGCAAGGGTCTGAAAAATAGTAAGCACTGAACCCCAATCAAAAAACTTTATATCACCATGGTCAGGGCAGGGTTGTCAAATTCTTGTTATATTTCCCAGCTCCCTCGTTCATCAGAAAATATATTCTTATCTCTGATATGAATCAGAGGTTTGGGAGCTGACTTTTTGAGGCAAGGGTCTGAAAGATAGTAAGCACTGAACCCCAATCAAAAAACTTTATATCACCATGGTCAGGGCAAGGGTAGCCAAATTCTTGTTATATTTTCCACCTCCCATGTTCATCAGAAAATATATTTTCTTATAAGGATCAAGGCTTTGATTTGAAATCAGCGGTGAACTTCGAGGCAAAGATCAGATAAGGGTAGAGGGTTAGCCCAACCCATAGTTAACCCTAACCCAAAGATCAGAATAGGTTAAAACATAAACTTGTAAAACACTGAATCCATGAATAAATCTAACCAATCCCACTGCAAGGGCCTAAAAATGAGGAAACAACACCAGCTTGAAATTCTGATTCTGGAGGCTTTAGGATGTATAGAATCCTATTATCAAATTTAATAAAAATTTTAAAACTTGCTTTCAATGAGCAAGTACATTTTTCTGAAGTTTATAAAAGGGAACTTAATGACAATGAGCAAGTTTCAACTGAAGTAATCTAACCCATCCTACCAGAAAAAGGAATAGATACATTAAAATTAAGTTTACAATTAAGCTTATAACATATTCAGGTCCGAAAGTTCTATGACTTTGTGGACTGAGAATCAACGAGTCAATACCACAACCATTCTAAAATTCTCTGATTTTGGAGGCTCTGGCATACAAATCCCCTCAATGATGCCTAGTAAATTGATGTTTATGTTTCTACCAGAGCAGTTAGAAGCCATACCCAGGTCACTGGTGCAGTTTAATGTCATGCCCAGGATGAACACTTGGTTGCAGTTTAGTGTCATGCCCAGGACACCCTTGACTGCAGTTTAATATGATACCCAGGATGCTGGTGCAGTTTAATGTGATGGCCAGGATGCTGGTGCAATTTAATGTGATGGCGAGGATGCTGGTGCAGTTTAATGTGATGCCCAGTACTCTGCTTGGTTGCAATTTAACATCATACCTAGGTCATTGGTGCAGTTTAATGTCATGCCCAGGACACAGTTTGTTACCTTAGTACCAAAGATAGGGATCATTAGGATTAGATCCCTTTGGTTTTGTTGACAATAATAATCTTTTGGGTCTATTGGAAACACACTTAACCTTCTTAGCAGGAGAAGAGTTTTAATCAGTAGGGGTAACAGCAGAATTGTAGACAGGAGATTCTGTCTATATCATTAGGAAGTGCTTTTGAATTCTGGGTGATGGATAACTTCAACAGGTGTAAATGCTCAAGTGAATGGACGTTCACATTTCCATCTCCTTTCCTAATCTCATCCAACTGAATGCTATTATCATCACCCATGATCAGCCTTTGAACTCTACCCAAAGACCAATAAGGTCTGGATTTGGTAGGATTTTTGATGAGTACTATATCATCAATCTTAATCATGTTCTCAAAATTCCTGTCATACAAAGCCTTGTACTGTGCCCCCAAATCCAAGAGATATTCCTGATACTATAAATCCTCAAATCTATTTAATAAACAATCTCTAGCTTCTATAGACTTGATAATATCAGTTCTAGCTGACGGATCCGAGCACACAGCCATTTCTTTGTTTACAGTGAGTAACAAATATTCATTTACATAAGGACAAAGGAAGGAGTTTGGAGTAACAATCTGCAGATCAGAATCAGAGGAGCAACGGTAAGTAAGGAGTCTGGAATTTATGACTGTAAGAGTTGTAAGTAGTTCAAAATAGTTTACCTAAGATCTACCAATGGTCTTATATAAGACACAACTTGATAGTTTTAATCATAGGTTCCCACACACTGCCCATCCAAACAGAGTACAAGGGAATTGTTAGATGTTTGATGTTAAATACACCAAATCTGTCCACAAACTCATTGGAAGTCAGGAATTCATTTACAAAATTGCAACCTGCAATGAATGGCTGAGTATTATCACTATAAATGTGGACAGGAGTACTTTAGATGTTAGTAAATCAAATAAAGGCAAACACAAAGGCAACAATTCTACTATGAACTGCCCAATGTTTATACTAGTAAAAACCAATATGTTTTTCACTCTCTCACTACTACCAACCCATACATGCCCAGTCTATTCCAGTGTGCAAGTAGGGTTGAACCAAGTTAACCCTGTGCTTAGGTAGGTTAGTAAGCTTAGGGTACTTAAAGGCAAGAGCATGTTACTTCTTAAAGAGGTAACAGCTAGAGATGCATTTCTTAATAGTCTGTCAAACCTTAGCTACCCAAAACCGGACAATCTTGGTTTGTTCAGAATGGCAGCAATATCCAGATGTTTGTATCTTTCGTGACAATCAAAGATAATGAAATTGGTTAAGGGGTGACTTTTAGATAGCAATATAGGATAAATAACTTCAAACTGATACATATCTGCTTTGGCATACCTAGTCAGCTTAAGCAAGTGGATGACAGAACGTGGTCTGGGAGAGGTGGCAGAGGGACAAAACTTATTGAGAGCTACAAGAGATAGGATGAAAGGGGAGAGCCATGATTGCCTATGTCCTGAAGAGACACAGCACATAAAAGAAAGATATGTCATCTGATATTAAGTACAAAAATTCTCCAAACTCTTCAAAATATATCTAGAAAGGAAAAGAGAACCAAATCAATTGTTCACTTGAAGGAAAGAAAAGAAAGAAAAGACGTATATCACTTTAAAAAACAAAAACAAATTCTTCCATTTAACATACATACTAAAAGCACTAGAGTCTTTTGGAAGAAAATAAATGTGTTGATCTTAGGAAAATGTGGGAAATTTGTCCTGAATTTCCCACATGAAAGGGTTAAGGTTAAAGGTAATGAAACTGATAAAAGCAACAACAGCTGGAAAGTTTACCGCTGACAATTCTCTCTTTTAGGTGGAAGAATAAAGACTCAAACCCCTGCTTGGGGTGTGACATTAGGATAAGAACATTTTTATTTACATACAAACAAAAAAAGGTAAAGTGATATACACAAATATGAGAGAAAAAAAAGGAGAAAATTACTTTAACTTAAAGGAAAAAAAAGGTGTTCATGTAAAGGCTTGAACTTGAAGGTGTTCATGTAAAGGTGTTCATGTAAAGGCTTGAACTTGAAGGTGTTCATGTAAAGGTGTTCATGTAAAGGCTTGAACTTGAAGGTGTTCATGTAAAGGTGTTCATGTAAAGGCTTGAACTTGAAGGTGTTCATGTAAAGGTGTTCATGTAAAGGCTTGAACTTGAAGGTGTTCATGTAAAGGTGTTCATGTAAAGGCTTGAACTTGAAGGTGTTCATGTAAAGGTGTTCATCCGAGCAAAGTAAGGAAGCTTCCACATGCTACAATAGCCAAGGGGCAACATACTTATTATATTTTCTCCTCAGCAATAAAGAATTTATTGTGTACAACACATTATTGTAACCACACCAGACAATGTAGAAACAAATGTGTATGTAGTTCCACAGCTGAAAGTTTATTGGTAACAAATTTGAAGAAAAGCATGTTATGAAGATTTAACAGAATCAACAGTTCACTAGGGTAATCTTTTTAGTACATTTTCAACTAAGTGCACTAAAATAGTCATATTAAAATGAATCATTAAAAGACAACATCTAGTAAAATATATAAGGATCATCTACAGATTGATTTCTTTTTCAACTGGCTCTTTTAATCTTCATACGGATTCTGCTGCTGCTTTAACTTTTTACAACTCCATTCTGTACAAAAAAGCTAAATTATGTTATGAAGTGACAGATTTAGTGTTTTCCTCCTATCAACTTTCCATGATAATGACATTCCACAGGATATTCAAACAGTTCAATTTCTCTTTGTCATAAGCCCTAACAGGGTTTTCTTCATTTAAGTCATTTCATCATTTCTCACTCTCAATTAAATATCCATCAATGGATATGATTATTGCTCAACAGATTAGACGAACAACGAGAGTTTGAAATTTCTGAATTCTCATTTTCAATAAAGTTACTTCATATATTATTATCATTTTCATAAAAATAGCTATTACTGTTAGATATAAAAATATCTCTCAAGGTAGTATCACAGAAAGAGTCTGAAATTTTAGAAGTTTCATTTGCAACAAAATCAATAGGTGTTTTATCAGTTTCAAGGAAATATTCATTTTATATGACATTAATTCAATCAAATATAATTATTAAATAGAGGCATTTCTACAATTGCGAAATGAATTGTATATGAGCTATACTCAAACAAGACTTACTACTTTGTATCATATACAATTTCGTATGATATTATTTCAATAAAATATGATGTTTAAGTAGAGATTTTACTAAAATCATCAAATGTATTTTATGGGAACAATACTGAAAAATGTCTTTTTACCTTGTGCCTGACCTAAGTGGAATTAATAATTTTATATGAGATTATTTCAATAAAATATAATTCTTATGTTGAGACTTTGCTATACTCATAAAAATTAATTATATGAACTATTTTGAAAAACTCTTTTTAAATTATGCCTGACCTAAGTGTTATTAATAATGTCATATGAGATCATTTCAATGAAATATAATTCTTATATTGAGACTTTGCTATACTCATGAAATGAATTATATGAACTATTTTGAAAAAACTCTTTTCACCTTGTGCCTGACATAAGTGTCATTAATAATTGCATATGAGATTATTTCAATGAAATATAATTCTTATGTTGAGACTTTGCTATACTCATGAAATGAATTGAATATGAACTATTTTGAAAAAACTCTTTTCACCTTGTGCCTGACATAAGTGTCATTAATAATTTCATATCAGATTATTTCAAAGAAATATAATTCTTATGTTGAGACTTTGCTATACTCATGAAATGAATTGAATATGAACTATTTGGAAAAAACTCTTTTCACCTTGTGCCTGACATAAGTGTCATTAATAATTTCATATCAGATTATTTCAATGAAATATTCTTATGTTGAGACTTTGCTATACTCATGAAATGAATTGAATATGAACTATTTTGAAAAAACTCTTTTCACCTTGTGCCTGACATAAGTGTCATTAATAATTTCATATGAGATTATTTCAAAGAAATATAATTCTTATGTTGAGACTTTGCTATACTCATGAAATGAATTGAATATGAACTATTTTGAAAAAACTCTTTTCACCTTGTGCCTGACATAAGTGTCATTAATAATTTCATATCAGATTATTTCAAAGAAATATAATTCTTATGTTGAGACTTTGCTATACTCATGAAATGAATTGAATATGAACTATTTTGAAAAAACTCTTTTCACCTTGTGCCTGACATAAGTGTCATTAATAATTGCATATGAGATTATTTCAAAGAAATATAATTCTTATGTTGAGACTTTGCTATACTCATGAAATGAATTGAATATGAACTATTTTGAAAAAACTCTTTTCACCTTGTGCCTGACATAAGTGTCATTAATAATTTCATATCAGATTATTTCAAAGAAATATAATTCTTATGTTGAGACTTTGCTATACTCATGAAATGAATTGAATATGAACTATTTTGAAAAAACTCTTTTCACCTTGTGCCTGACATAAGTGTCATTAATAATTTCATATCAGATTATTTCAAAGAAATATAATTCTTATGTTGAGACTTTGCTATACTCATGAAATGAATTGAATATGAACTATTTTGAAAAAACTCTTTTCACCTTGTGCCTGACATAAGTGTCATTAATAATTTCATATCAGATTATTTCAAAGAAATATAATTCTTATGTTGAGACTTTGCTATACTCATGAAATGAATTATATGAACTATTTTGAAAAAACAATTTTTACCTTATGCCTGACCTAAGTGTCATTAATAATTTCATATGAGATTATTTCAAAGAAATATAATTCTTATGTTGAGACTTTGCTATACTCATGAAATGAATTGAATATGAACTATTTTGAAAAAACACTTTTTACCTTGTGCCTGACCTAAGTGTCATTAATAATTGCATATGAGATTATTTCAATGAAATATAATTCTTATGTTGAGACTTTGCTATATTCATGAAATGAATTATATGAAGCATTTTGAAAAAAATTTTACCTTATGCCTGACCTAAGTGTCATTATTAATTTCATATGAGATTATTTTAATGATTTATAATTCTTATGTTGAGACTTTGCTATACTCAAGAAATGAATTGTATGAACTATTTTGAAAAAACTTTTTTACCTTATGCCTGACCTAAGTGTCATTAATAATTTCATATGAGAATATTTCAATGAAATATAATTCTTATGTTGAGACTTTGCTATACTCATGAAATGAATTGAATATGAACTATTTTGAAAAAACTCTTTTCACCTTGTGCCTGACATAAGTGTCATTAATAATTGCATATGAGATTATTTCAAAGAAATATAATTCTTATGTTGAGACTTTGCTATACTCATGAAATGAATTATATGAACTATTTTGAAAAAACTATTTTTACCTTATGCCTGACCTAAGTGTCATTATTAATTTCATATGAGATGATTTCAATGAAATATAATTCTTATGGTGAGACTTTGCTATATTCATGAAATGAATTGGATATGAAATATTTTGAAAAAACTCCTTTCACCTTGTGCCTGACCTAACTGTCATTAATAGTTTTATATGAGATTATTTTAATGATTTATAATTCTTATGTTGAGACTTTGCTATACTCAAGAAATGAATTGAATATGAACTATTTTGAAAAAACTCTTTTTACCTTATGCCAGACCTAAGTGTCATTAATAATTTCATATGAGATTATTTCAATGAAATATAATTCTTATGTTGAGACTTTGCTATACACATGAAATGAATTATATGAACTATTTTGAAAAAAATATTTTTACCTTGTGCCTGACCTAAGTGTCATTAATAGTTTCATATGAGATTATTTCAAAGAAATATAATTCTTATGTTGAGACTTTGCTATACTCATGAAATGAATTGAATATGAACTATGTTGAAAAAACTCTTTTTACCTTGTGCCTGACATAAGTGTGATTAATAATTGCATATGAGATTATTTCAATGAAATATAATTCTTATGTTGAGACTTTGCTATACTCATGAAATGAATTGAATATGAACTATTTTGAAAAAACTCCTTTCACCTTGTGCCTGACCCAAGTGTCATTAATAGTTTCATATGAGATTATTTTAATGATTTATAATTCTTATCTTGAGACTTTGCTATACTCAAGAAATGAATTATATGAACTATTTTGAAAAAAACTCTTTTCACCTTGTGCCTGACCTAAGTGTCATTAATAATTTCTTATGAGAATATTTCAATGAAATATAATTCTTATGTTGAGACTTTGCTATACTCATGAAATGAATTGAATATGAACTATGTTGAAAAAACTCTTTTTACCTTGTGCCTGACATAAGTGTGATTAATAATTGCATATGAGAATATTTCAATGTAATATAATTCTTATCTTGAGACTTTGCTATACTCATGAAATGAATTGTATATGAACTATTTTGAAAAACTATTTTTACCTTGTGCCTGACCTAAGTGTGATTAATAATTACATATGAGATTATTTCAATGAAATATAATTCTTATCTTGAGACTTTGCTATACTCATAAACTGAATTGCATACGAAATAATTTGAAAATAGTCCTTTGACATTATGCCTGACCTAAGTGTCATTAATAATTTCATATGAGATTATTTCAATGAAATATAATTCTTATGTTGAGACTTTGCTATACTCATGAAATGAATTGAATATGAACTATTTTGAAAAAACTCTTTTCACCTTTTGCCTGACCTAAGTGTCATTAATAATTTCATATGACATTATTTCAATGAAATATTATTCTTATGTAAAAACTTTGCTATTCTTGTAAAATGAATTGTATATGAACTATTTTGAAAAAAGCGTTTTTACCTTGTTTCTGACCAAGGTGTTATTAATAATGTCATATCACGTTATTTCATGAAGTATAATTCCTAAGTAATGACATTGCTAAACTAATGAAATGAATTGTATACAAAATAATTTGGAAAAGTCTTTTTCCTTGTGCCTGACCTTAGTGTCATTAATAAATTCATATGACATTATTTATCAAAGATAATTCTTAAGCATGGATTTTTCTAAACTCTTGACATGATCTCTATATCAACTTGTTTGAAAAATGTCTTAACCCTTGCCTGGATTTAGTGCAATTAATAATTGTATATAAAATTATATCAATCTAAAATAATTCAGGAATAGAGAGTTTGCTAATCATGTAAAAGAATCTGTTTATTATCCACTTTTCTTAATAGTCACCTTTTTTTACCTTGTACATGAATCAACTGTAATTTATAAATTGAAATTACATTCTCTATCTACTTTAATTCTTATGTAGATTGTTTGTGCTAATTCCTGAAATGTATTGCGTATTACCTAATTTGATAATAGTTTTTTTATCTTGTGCCTGGCTAGACTTTATTTACTAAGCTCATATGAAATTATTATAATCGCCTATGAATTTTGAAAAGCGTTTTCGCTACACACGTGGAATGTATTGTATATAAACTACTTTGATAATACTCCTTTTTTTTTACTTTGTGCAGGACTTAACTGTAATCAGTCAATTTATTTCAATGTAATGTAATTCTTAAGTGGAGACTTTGCTAAACTCATGAAATGAATTACACATGGATTATTTTGTAAAAAATCTCTTTATGCCTTGTGCCAGACTTAATTAGTAAATTAATATTCAAGTATGTGACTCGGCAATAATTTCTCACTTAATGTCTGGTGAAAAGTGTATTCTAAATTATCTATAATCACAGCAGCCTTTTTATATTTTACCTCCTAACTGTTATAGGTCCTTACACTGTTCTGTAAATAATGTGGTCTCATGCATTTTTGTAAAATTTTTGCATGTGTGTGAATGTGTGTTTGCGATTGATAAAATATCAAGGAATTCTTTTCTGTATTTTTTTATGTTTTGTTTTAATTCAGTGGTGTAGCTAGTGGTTATGGAGTGGGTGGTCCGCCCAGGCAGTACATTTGGTCTGTAGAGAATTTTTCAGGAAAAAGTCAACAATAATAACAATAACATAATTTCAATAATTCTTGCAAAAAAAAAAAATAAAAAAAAAAAAAAAAATAAAATAAATAAAGCAGCATTAAAGAAGAGGATAGGTTTCAAATGAAGCCAATTTGTTTTCGAAGTGGCTGGGTTCACCCAGCAATATAAAAAAAAAATTGTCTCCAAAACGCGCTGTCAGTTGGTGGGGATAAAAAAAAAAAAAAAACCATTACAAGATGTGAGCGAAAGGTGTGAAAAAAAAATTTAGACCTTTTGAAAGGGCTTCATGTTGGTTTGGATAAAGTGAATTTTTTTTTTTTTTGCTTTTGGATTTTTTTTCTGTTTAAATAATGAGAGTAGGTAGAGGGTAAACAAAAACCGAGTTATCTTTTTTTTAATATCATAGAAAGTTTTTTTCTCAATTTAGAAAAAAAGAAGTAACGTCTTCGTTTTTTACAATAATACATATTCCCAGTTTTATTAAAGGAAAATTAAACACAATTGTTATAAAGACCAGGCTAACGGAAACATGAAAATAACCTGGCATCATACTGGAATTAGATTCTGAGAAATGGTAAAAATATTAAAAGTTGATGGGTGTATGTTGTATGAATAATTTCATCGTTGACTATACAGGACTTTATGGAACCCTTCAAAAAGGAGAAGAGGGCTCATTTTATATTCAACTGGAGTGGAGTGTAAAGCAGCTCTATTTGGGAGTAAAGGGGGGGGGCTTTGCGCTCCTTCGCTCCAAAATTATTTGAATTTTTTAAACATTAGTTTGTATTATTCAACGACAAAAAAGAAACTAAAGGAAAATCTAAGCTAAACTTTTTGAGTTTTTTTTTTATTATTATTATATCTATGGTAAATATATGAAAGAGAGAGAGAGAGAGAGAGAATATGAGTGAAGAAGTGTGTGTGTGTGTGTGTGTGTGTGTGTGTGTGTGTGTGTGTGTGTGTGTGTGTGCGTGTGTGTGCGTGTGCGCGCGTGTGTGTGTGTGTGAGAGCGAGAGATAGAGAGCGCGCGCGTGTGCGTGCGCACATGTCTGTTAGTTTCCATTTTCACGTATCTGTTCAACTATTTCAACTTCTACTCGGGTTTGGTAAAGAAACAAATGACTTTGACACCTAGGTGTTACCATTCTGATAATTTACTTTTTTAATGTATATAACTTGTTCTGTTTAAAAATTTCTTAAAATTAAGAAAATGGCCGCTTTTAAGAAAATTTTTTAAACCGGCCAAGAAGTTGAGATTCCGATCTATATGATTTTTATTTAAAATACACCAGAACATTTTACTGACTGGAAATAATAAATTTAATCATTTAGCTTTCAATTAATGTAAAAATAAAATCTTCAAGAATGCCTTTTCATTTTGAAATTGGAGGAGAATTTTTTTGAAAGACGGAAATTTTCGAAAAACAACTATTAATAAAGTTAAAGTCCAGTTTTTTATGATAAAATAAAATTTGTAAAACTAAATTTGCTGTTTGTTGAGGTAATTCTTTTGGAGTTTTTTTTTTTGTGGGGGGGGGGACATATGTCTTAGAAGGACATTGACAGGCTGCCGCTAAAATAAATGTTGGATGTTATTAAATTTGTTGAGTGTCGAAATATCTCATACCCAGCTTATTAATTGCAAAAATGTTCAACGTTTATGAAAGAAGATA
>OZ038520.1:53185236-53262736 GCA_964036315.1 Acanthosepion esculentum | reverse complement strand
CATAGCCGTCAGGTTTCAAACCCTCCTTTAGGCAATTGGATGTCAAGCCACACTGATGAGCTGTAAAACAACAAAATTGTCAGTCTGTGTATGATAGCATAAATATATATATAGGAAGACTAATATTTCTTTATTTTTGCGTTTGAAATGTTGTTATGCACATAGGAATGTGAACTCACAACTGTATGTATACAGTAATATGTAATTGAACTAAAACATTTTGACATGTATATGTATATGTTTTTTTTATATAGAAAAAGAGGCATACTTTGGTGTAATTGTATATTGTGAACAGATATTTGTAGTTAGCATGTATGAATATCGATATGTACATATATACGTGTAGGTATATAGGTAGCCCCCCCCCCATTTTTTAAAATGAATTACCATTTAATAATCATTATTAACGATAAAATAGTTAGATTTTTGATAATTTACCCATGTATATCGGTACATGTATATATGTATGAGTGACTGCAGATGTAAAGGAACGTATGTATATGAAATTCGCATGGATGTGTTTACAATATATGATAGAGCAAGATCTCTAATATTACCTTCAAATATCACTCCATATTAACTTAAAACTAAATTTTAAGTAAGAGAAATTACCAATCTAAAAATAGTCGCAAATTAAACTCATGAATAAAATTCAAACTGATAGAGATATCACCTCAATAATCAATTACAACTAGAAGTAAACTTATATTTGAAAATAACATTTTTAGTGTTTTAATGTAAATTCTATGAATATTTTTCTAATCGACTACTTCATATTAACTCCCCAAAATTTTTGTAATAAAGTTTTTTTTAAAAAACTTTAACTAACATATAATTAAATTCCTTAGAATGTTTAAAAAAAAAAAAAAATTATTTATGAACTCTCGAAATAAAGCAAAAAACAGCACCCATTACAAAGAAAACTAATGACACCTTATCACAACTTCTTTCTCTCTCTTTCTCTTTATGCCTTTTTGACCTATCCCCCTCCCATATCAATATATAACTTCCGTTAACAGATTTAATGTGTCAATGTCTGTTTTTTTTCCTCAAACAATTTAAAGTTGAAAGAGTAGAAGTGTTACCCCTAACTCAATCATGACTCTCTTCCCCCCCTTCACCCTCCTAACTCCCTTACTTCGTTAGTTCACTTATTACTGCCAGTCATAAATGTGTACATTTCTTTTCATTTTAACCTTTGGAAATAAAATCTGATGATCCGCTGTCCTTTAAAAGGGCTGTGGTGAAATAATTTATTATATGGAATCTTAAAGTGGTCTGTTTTTATTTAAATTTTAGCTCTCACCGGGAGTATAAATTCGGCCTGACCTTTCGACTCTTTCTCTTTCCACGGCTTCGCACACGTGCGGCCAAACTGCCTCTCCTGGGGCGAGGTACAAAAAATTTTCTCTAAAAATTTCCAATATGTGAACTCTTATACACAACCAGCGTTTCCCAACACGCTAAAACAAAATTCACCCGTACGGACATTCAACTAAAAACAACACATACACAACTTTCCATACAGACACTGTAACATTTTATTCATGTCTTCAATGTATTGTAACCAGTGATTTAATCTATTTGTAATTCACGTATTAATATATATTTGTTTTGTACATATATATCGGTCTCGTTTGTTTTCTTTTGTTTTCATTGGACTCCATTAAAGTGGAACATTTTTATGTAGCTGTACCGGCCAGTGGAAGCCTTAACCTAGAGATAACTCATCTTCTCTTCTTCCATTCACACACCGCATGGTCCACACTACATATTTATTAAATTTTGTTCATATCAATCTACACATCTACCTAACTTTATTCTTATCTATCTATCTATTTTCTATCGCTCTCCATTCAAATCTATCTGTCTATAACCCTCTGGTCATATTTATCTTAAACTATTAATATATGTCTCTGTCTGTTCATTGTTATTCATATCTATCTCAATTTCTTCATATATTTGTCTTCTATCTCACACACACACACACACACACACACACACACACACACACACACACACACACACACACAAACATACACACACACACACACATACATACATGCATACATATATACATATATATATATATATATATATATATATATATATGGAGGCACGGTGGAGTAATGGATAACGGGTTGGATTATATATATATATATATATATATATATATATATATATATATATATATATATATATATATATATATATTCCTGTCAACCACAAATTGGAGGTCCTTCTTGAGGCGTACCGCCTGGTTAATTTTGTCAACGATGCTGGATCTACTATTAAGGCAGGAGTAATTGTATTAAGTCAAATAATCGTCCTGTAATTCCGTATCCCTGAAGCTTACGAAGAAGGCCAGAGAGCCAGACCCTATCAAACGTTTTAGAGATATCTAAAGTTACGATTTGAGCTTCTTCGTTATTGTCAAGTGCTTGGTATATAAATTCAGTTATGGTCGTGAGCATTGTCAGCGGTGGACCGGGCAAAGCGGAAACCATATTGCTTGTCTGAGAGCAGATCATGGGATGTAAGGTGCATAACCACTTCGGCGTTGATTAAAGCCTCGAAGACTTTGCCGAAGAGTGGTAGGAAACTGATAGGACGGTAGTTAGATGGGCCAGAAGGGTCACCAGTCAGGGTCACCAGTCAGGGACAACAGATAAGGACTTCCAACAGGCTGGAAAGCAAATCAAATGAGGCAATAGTTATATAGTTTGGAGAGAACTGGTGCCAATTCAGGAGCACATTTCTTCAGGACAACGGCTGGTATCTCGTCCCCACCGATAGCCTTATGGAAGTCTAATTTGACGATGTCAAAAACCATAGATGGTGTTATGTCTATGTCACTCAACAGAGCCTCAGTTCTAGGAGGCAAATCAGGTGTTGGTACTCCGGATGAGTCGAACGTTAAATTCGATGAGAATTTCCGAGTAAAGCATTCAGCCTTATCAGCTGAGGAAACCAGGACCTCAAATTGATTGAATAGAGGGGAGGTATTGAGGATTTGCTGTTGTTCAGCACGCTGGGCCGCCAATAATCTGTAGAACCAAACTCGCGAGATGCAATACGTTGTTTCATTTTTCCAGCAAATAATAGCTTTGCTTCATCGAGGACACGCTTACACTCATTATGGACAGAGACAAAGAAACGTCTGTTGCGATCAGACATGTCACTTCGGTACAGATGGAAGAAGTGATTCCAATGGCCAATAGCTGCTGAGCCAGCGGCTGTGAACCAAGGAGATGAGAGAGATTTAACTTTGTATTCTATTGAGGGTTTGAAAGCCTCGATTCCAGCTTTTGCCCAGAAGGAGACCTCCGACGCATTTATGAACGGGGAAATTAAAGCCCACATTCCAGGGGACATCGCGAAGGAAATCACGGAACGAGTCCCAGTCTGTGCGTTGATAACAGAAAGATATTTTGTTAGTAGAAGGTTCTTTGCTGGGAGAGGAGTAGGAGATCTTAACAGACACTACGGCATGATCAGAGTTGCCAAGAGGGCAGAGCTGCGTCGGGGATGGAGGAGTTGGGGGTTGACGGAGTCGGGGATGGAGGTAAAACAGAGATCGAGAAGGGAAGCCCTACTGACAGGGTTGCAGGGGAAAAGAGTAGGAAAGTCAACCACTTGTCTGAGGGATTGAGTGATTGAAAAGTTAAGGGTTTGTATGCCAGGGAGGTCAGTTATAGAGTTTTTAAGCCACGTGGCATGGTGGGCGTTAAAGTCACCGAACAAGAATACATGAGGAAACGGATATAGAGAGATAGCCTTGTCTATACAGTGTGTCCATAAAGTTGGTGTGCATTTTATAAAGTTTAATGTACCTAGTTTTAAGTATATCTAAAATAACTAATGTGATTTCAGGTATTATTGTAAATCAGTAGGCAAATGTTTTCCGTGAACTGCAAAATCGTATTAGCCTTTGTATTGCTAATGATGGAGGACATGTGGAAACTTAAATAAAATTTCAATAAACCTTAAAAAATATAGATTTACTTCTTTCTAATCCTTTTTACAAATTATTTCTATCGCAAATACAAATAAAGTTATAATTTTTTAAAAGTGCGCACAAACTTTATATTAGTTTTCCACATTGTTCATGGTCTTCTCGTATTCTACTTATTTATCTTTCTTTGTCTTGTGCTTTTAATTTTTTTCTTCTTCGTGCGTTTAGGGGCTCATCCCGCGTTTCTTGTTTAAGATGGCGTTCCCGGATCTTTTCTTTTTCTCTGGTCTCCGTCATAGAACTAACATGAATCGCATTATTATCTTTGTCACTTGTAACCTTTTTTTGTTAATACATTACCATTTTTATATATATGCTGCGGTGATATCGGTTATTAGATGAAGTATATGTATATTAGAAGGTGTATTTTGTTAGCTGCATGCAAATAAACTTCTCCAGAAACATTTTTTGAGTATGACACGAGGTCATTAACAACGAAGTAATAAATAACAATATTTCTTTTTTAGAAAACAATGATAAAGCATTTATATTACAAACGTTTCTAGGATAGATAAAAAGTTTGTTCTGTGTTCCTGTTAATAAAAGGATTAAGGAATCGATCAGTTCAAATGAAATTATATTTTACATTCAAATTTTATGTTACAGTTGATGTTTGAGTAAAAGTTGTCTCCCTTTAACTGTGGAATCTTGAATTGTAAAGAATATAAATTTTGGCACAAATATTAAGCCTTTAAAGAGAAATTTTTCATCTGGACCCACAGAAAAGTTTTCAGTTCACGAAATAATAATAAGTTTCATTGGAAATAATGTTCTTTGATAAGAAGGTGTTGTAGGCTGAAATTCGGTGGAATATGAGTTCAAATAAACTTGTTGATTGAGAGAACATGTAAATGTTTACTTGAATATCGAAAACTTGAATAAGCTTGCCGCTTATTGAATATGTTTGTTTGGCAAACTGTATTTTCTTTGAGTAGAATTCTTGTAGTTCTGATAAAAGTCGTTGATGTTATAAGTGAAATGAAATTTGGTGAGTGAATGAATTTGAAGTTTGCACGTAGAAAATATAACGTAGAAATTTCAAAGATTTGAGCGATGTGAATTTGTTTAGCACATTGTTTGATGCCGTGAAGCTTAATATTATTTGTAAAATATACAACTATGGCAACAAGGCCGAAAAGGAGGAAGGATTGAGGCTGGAATTCACTGACAAAATATCTATTCACGACCCGTACTCGTTACAATTCGCCTATTCACCAATCAATCCTCCATATACCATAATACCGCATCCTCTCAGGGGCACCTACATAACTCACCTCGTAATATAGAAATTAGATGATGATAAAAATTTATACATAAAATTTTATGGCTTATTTACAATAAGAGGGGAGGTGATGAACCCCAAAGCAAACTAAATATCAAAACAAAGTAAAGTAAATATTGTACTGATCATCATCATCACACACATACATACATACATACATACTTACACAAATTCAAATTATACAACAACAAGCATTCATTGGATAATAAATCAACACAACTTTGTAATAGACAATTTATAAATCTCAGCTATGCAACAATTTTATAATCGCTATATTTTCATGTCGATTTTGTGCACTTTTGGGAGAACGGATCCCAAGAGCCTTCTCAGCTTAGTAAATATTTTCAGGAAATATCAGCTTCTTATTGGTCAATAAACACACAAGTGGGCGTTGCAATCCACCCACGCACAATATATTTTTCCAGCGCGTGACTCAGTCAAGTTTCCCGCCAAGGCGCTGTGAGCCTGTCATGTGATTACATTATCTATAAATAACAGACACGAGTTCGCTCATTCTCTCTTTCTTCTCTCTTCTTGCTGCAAAATGTAGTCCCAGAGAATTATTGTCTTGACCTTGCGGTCAGACGTTAAAGAACATTACCAACATACACGTAGGTACGAACATTCACCATAATACGAACTCTTACGCACATTCACCAAATAACTCTTACAAACGTTCACGTACACACATACAAAAATGTTCACACACAAACACAATGTTAACGGTCTGTGTGCTTTGTAAATGTTTTGTTTAATACATATATTTGTTTATATATATATATATATATATATATATATATATATATATATATATATATCGGTCTTGTTTATTTATCTTCCTTATCTTCAGTTGGACTTAATCCAAGCGAAGTTTCGAGATCCAAACGTGTCGTCAACTCGCTGACATGGTCCCATAGGAGGCGGACCCGAGGACAATTGTAGAAGGCGTGCGAAGCTGTTTCCTCTAGACCAAGGTCACATCGCTCACAGTCTGGCAAATCCGCCAAGCCCCATATAAATGCTTTGTCATTGAGAGATAGCCTATTCCGAGCCAGTCGCCAGGTAAGCGAAAACTCGGGGTTACTGAGGTAATCTGCTGCTGGCGCCCAAGACGAGAAGGACCGAAACTCCTCCTCCGAAAAGCCGAGCCGGTCACATAGTGGATCCTTCGCGGCCCTCTCCACTAGTTTCCGATAGAAGAGCTTCCTAGGCCTAGAAAGGTCACTGGACCGAGGAATGATCGTCAAGGCATATCGACACTCGCGAAGGAAATCTGATTTATCCCTGGGTTTACGACGGCGCTTAGCCCGATGGTAGGACTGATAGTAAGGAAAGGGAAGGCGTCCTTACAATCCCCACCATAATTGAGTCCCCTATTAATGCACGATGTAGGAAAGCCAATCTCGAGGTGAGCTTGTGACTCGCCAAGTGCGGCATTCCCACCCATCCCCACAACACGGACGTTGTGCATAGAATTCTGTCGACATGATGCTTGCGTCCCCTCCACAAAGTGGAGGATAGCTAGCGCCCGATCGCCTTCTTATGTTCATTATAGAGAGGAAGTACAGAAAAGCGGTAAAGCACAAGAGGAAAGACAAGCGGCACACGTGTCGGCCCTGCCCTTCACGAACAACAACCTTGGACGCCAAGTCTGACCGGCCGCGTTGACCTTTGCCTGTACTTCTGACAATTTTTTCTCTAGCTGGAGGTCGGGTTAAAACCACATTCCAAGAATGCGGGCAGGACCTCCGTCCAACCAAAGGGCCCCGGAAGCTCGACCCCCTTCCAGGCACCTAACCGCAAGCTAGAAGACTTGTCGTGGTTAATTTTGGCCCCTGTCACCTTTTCGTACCGATCGAGCGCCTTCAGTACCTCCTCAATGTCGCTGTGGGACGACACGAAAGTAGATACGTCATCGGCATACGCGGAAACGCTGGCTCGAGGCCCCCCAGGGACAGCGATTCCATATAGGGCCGTAGGATTGCACGCCCTGTCCCTTAGCCGGCGAAGGAGAGGCTCCAGCCCCAAAGCATAGAGTAGGGGTGACAGTGGACAACCCTGACGAACCGACTGAGACAGCGCAAAAGTGCCCGACAGCTACCCGTCCACCTGTAGCCCAGTACTGGGGGTGCGATACAGCAGGTTAATCCAGCGGCAGAAGTCGGGTTCGAATCCGGCGGCCCGCGAGACAGCAGCAAGGTAGCGATGGTCAACCCTATCAAATGCCTTGGACTGATCTATATTGATCAGCGCGGCCTCATCGTCGTCTTTTACACCCTCTATGATCGTGCAGATCAGATGCAGGTTGCTCTGAATTGTTCGGTCCTTCACAGCGCAAGTCTGCTCAGGACCCAACAGAGACTCGGCAACTGACTGCAAACGCTCCTTCGGGATCTTGGCCAAAATCTTTAACTCTGTGTTTAGCAGAATTATGGGCCTATAGCCATGTACATCCCGCCCGACACCTTTGCTTTTTTCAAAAGCGTGACAACACCCCTAGTGAATCGGTTGATGTCGCGAAGCTCACTGAAGATTAGCGTGGCGTTTTCGTATTTATTTACTTTCAAGTCACGAGATAGGATCGAAAAACAGATTTTGGGCGGAAATATTTTCGTTCAAGTCAGAAACTAGGTCGATACAATTCGGACGTAGCTGGAAACATGATATTAGGATTAATTGACCAATGAGGAGTCAGAGAAATAGTAAGGTAGGATTTAAACTCTGCGATCCACTTTTTGCACAGATTTTGTGTCGACCGCAGTACTGTTACGTACGAAATGTATTGGAATCTTTTTAAACCAATGGAATTAGATCCAAATAAAATATTTTTAAATTGAGGTAGGACACTATATATCGATTCTTGTCGTTTCTTTACGTGGACTCATATCCCGAGTCTGCTATGTTTGTTGTGGGCATTTCAGGAGACACACGTGTTTATCTCTCAACGCATACACCGGCCCACAACACGTATTTCATATATGTAGGCTTCTGAACCAGAAATAGATATGATTAATTAGCTTCTCGAACAAAGAAAAAAAAACAGATCACCAACCATAAAGTGCTTTTCGATTTGAGCCTGGATTTTTAAGTTCCAAAATTTTCATTGAAATCAGCATGAAAGGGTTACTAAATAAACAAACCATAAAGTTACTAAAATTCCTACAAACTTTCGACAAACTCATTCGTCATGTTATATAAACTTTTTTGTGTGTTATAGAATTGGGCTGGGGGTATCAGTTATGCTGAATCTGACTTATTTTAATTTGAATTCAAAATCTTCCGATGCCCATGGGTTTTAATTAATATTTTGAAACTGGATATTTTATTCATCAAACTCCAATACGATTAACCACTCTACCATATTTTCTCCTTCTGATATCACTACTTCTTCACTCATAATTATCAAGTCTCTCAATTCCTCGTCACTATCCATTTTTAATGTTCTAAAATATGGCATTGCCCTGTTACAAATGTTAATATTGAAAAAAGGTATGCAAATAATTTTGTTTCACAAAGACGAAAATACATCGTTTCTGTTTCTCTGTAAAATAATATTTTAAAACTCTTTCTTAATCTGCTTTCATATAGGCTTAATTTCTCAAACAATGCGTTACATAAATCATAATGGATCTAGATATTTGTTCTTGGACTACAACCTCTGCTACTCATGACAGAAATGTACTGTTAAGGAAGTGTTTGCTAGACTTGCAAAACATGTGCTAAACAGGGGCGTAATTGGCTTATTTACCTATAAATGAATATATTTTCTTGTTATGACGTAGTAAATAAGATGTGAGGCAGATAATAGGAAAGAAAGAAAGAAAGAAAGAAAGAAAGAAAGACTGAGGAATATAAAAAGGTTTAGAAAGAAAGAAAGAAAGAAAGAAAGAAAAAACATAAGGAAGATAACAAGGTTGAGAAAGAAAGAAAGAAAGACTGAGGACTATAAAAGTTTAGAAAGAAAGAAAGAAAGAAAGAAAGAATGAAAGAAAGAAAGAAAAAAGACTAAGGAAGATAACAAGGTTGAGAAAGAAAGAAAGAAAGAAAGAAAGAAAGAAAGAAAGAAAGAAAGAAAGAAAGAAAGAAAGACTGAGGACTATAAAAGTTTAGAAAGAAAGACAGAAAGAAAGAAAGAAAGAAAGAAAGAAAGAAAGAAAGAAAGAAAGAAAGAAAAAAGACTAAGGAAGATAACAAGGTTGAGAAAGAAAGAAAGAAAGAAAGAAAGAAAGACTGAGGACTATAAAAGTTTAGAAAGAAAGACAGAAAGAAAGAAAGAAAGAAAGAAAGAAAAAAGACTAAGGAAGATAACAAGGTTGAGAAAGAAAGAAAGAAAGAAAGAAAGAAAGAAAGAAAGACTGAGGACTATAAAAGTTTAGAAAGAAAGAAAGAAAGAAAGAAAGAAAGAAAGAAAGAAAGAAAGAAAGAAAGAAAGAAAGAAAAAAGACTAAGGAAGATAAGGTTGAGAAAGAAAGAAAGAAAGAAAGAAAGAAAGACTGAGGACTATAAAAGTTTAGAAAGAAAGACAGAAAGAAAGAAAGAAAGAAAGAAAGAAAGAAAGAAAGAAAGAAAGACTGAGGACTATAAAAGTTTAGAAAGAAAGAAAGAAAGAAAGAAAGAAAGAAAGAAAGAAAGAAAGAAAGAAAGAAAAAAGACTAAGGAAGATAACAAGGTTGAGAAAGAAAGAAAGAAAGAAAGAAAGAAAGAAAGAAAGACTGAGGACTATAAAAGTTTAGAAAGAAAGACAGAAAGAAAGAAAGAAAGAAAGAAAGACTGAGGACTATAAAAGTTTAGAAAGAAAGAAAGAAAGAAAGAAAGAAAGAAAGAAAGAAAGATAGAAAGAAAAAAGACTAAGGAAGATAACAAGGTTGAGAAAGAAAGAAAGAAAGAAAGAAAGAAAGAAAGAAAGAAAGACTGAGGACTATAAAAGTTTAGAAAGAAAGACAGAAAGAAAGAAAGAAAGAAAGAAAGAAAGAAAGAAAAAAGACTAAGGAAGATAACAAGGTTGAGAAAGAAAGAAAGAAAGACTGAGGACTATAAAAGTTTAGAAAGAAAGACAGAAAGAAAGAAAGAAAGAAAGAAAGAAAGAAAGAAAGAAAGAAAGACTGAGGACTATAAAAGTTTAGAAAGAAAGACAGAAAGACAGAAAGAAAGAAAGAAAGAAAGAAAGAAAGAAAGAAAGAAAGAAAAAAGACTAAGGAAGATAACAAGGTTGAGAAAGAAAGAAAGAAAGAAAGAAAGAGAGAAAGACTGAGGACTATAAAAGTTTAGAAAGAAAGACAGAAAGAAAGAAAGAAAGAAAGAAAGAAAGAAAGAAAAAAGACTAAGGAAGATAACAAGGTTGAGAAAGAAAGAAAGAAAGAAAGAAAGAAAGACTGAGGACTATAAAAGTTTAGAAAGAAAGACAGAAAGAAAGAAAGAAAGAAAGAAAGAAAGAAAAAAGACTAAGGAAGATAACAAGGTTGAGAAAGAAAGAAAGAAAGAAAGAAAGAAAGAAAGAAAGAAAGAAAGAAAGAAAGAAAGACTGAGGACTATAAAAGTTTAGAAAGACAGAAAGAAAGAAAGAAAGAAAGAAAGAAAGAAAGAAAAAAGACTAAGGAAGATAAGGTTGAGAAAGAAAGAAAGAAAGAAAGAAAGACTGAGGACTATAAAAGTTTAGAAAGAAAGAAAGAAAGAAAGAAAGAAAGAAAGAAAGAAAGAAAGACTGAGGACTATAAAAGTTTAGAAAGAAAGAAAGAAAGAAAGAAAGAAAGAAAGATAGAAAGAAAAAAGACTAAGGAAGATAACAAGGTTGAGAAAGAAAGAAAGAAAGAAAGAAAGAAAGAAAGACTGAGGACTATAAAAGTTTAGAAAGAAAGACAGAAAGAAAGAAAGAAAGAAAGAAAGAAAGAAAGAAAGAAAGAAAAAAGACTAAGGAAGATAACAAGGTTGAGAAAGAAAGAAAGAAAGACTGAGGACTATAAAAGTTTAGAAAGAAAGACAGAAAGAAAGAAAGAAAGAAAGAAAGAAAGAAAGAAAGACTGAGGACTATAAAAGTTTAGAAAGAAAGACAGAAAGACAGAAAGAAAGAAAGAAAGAAAGAAAGAAAGAAAGAAAGAAAGAAAGAAAGAAAAAAGACTAAGGAAGATAACAAGGTTGAGAAAGAAAGAAAGAAAGAAAGAAAGAAAGAGAGAAAGACTGAGGACTATAAAAGTTTAGAAAGAAAGAAAGAAAGAAAGAAAGAAAGAAAGAAAGAAAGAAAAAAGACTAAGGAAGATAACAAGGTTGAGAAAGAAAGAAAGAAAGAAAGACTGAGGACTATAACATGTTTACCAATATAAGCAAGATAAAAACGGATGACAGTAAGATTTATTCTACTTGGTTACAATTTTATCTATAGCATCTGACATAATAATCAGGACTAAGTAAATATCAATAACTATAAGTACAAATTGTAATGAGAGAAAAATAGTAATACTGACATTTCATTTTAATGGGTATATTTACCTAAATTACACAAAAATATCTTGAAAGACTAAAGAGCAAATTTATTCAATAAAATCGCCATTGGCTTCAACCACTGCCTCGAGACGACTTCGGAATCTCCTGTAACTCTTCTGGGTGGTTGGTGAATGTTACATAATCCTTTCCTTCAGTTCATCTTTGGTATTACAAGGAATTTTGTTGGTCTCTCAATCAACTGCGCCCAACATATAATAATCAAGGGGTTGTACTTTGGGGAGTGTGATAGCCATATATAAGAGGTGATGTTGTTGCAGAAATTGCCTGACACCCATGACTGGGTTATCCCTTTTTATGTGGCATGGTGCAGAGACCTGTCGCCAGACATAGGGTCTTCCAGCAGCCACCCTCTTGACCCATGGTAACACTACCTCCTCAAGGCACTTGATGTAGGCCTCTGTGTTGAGTCTGAGGCGCACACCAACAAATTTTGGAATTCAGAATGATCAGAGTGAGTTTTTCGAGCTGCATATCTTCGTAATGACCATCAGACTCATCCAACTCTTTCCGAATCCTCTGCTAAGATTGACACCCAAACACTCCGAAATGTTCGTATCTGTACAAATGCCAAGCAGTACAGCAAGCTGTTTCCAACTTTCTGGCAGAGTAAATTGCGTAAGGGGGCTCTTTTTCTCACAGACAGTGCCCAACTGACCCTACTATATGTGCAGTCGACAAAATCAAAAACAAACAAAACGCAATCGCCAAATTAAGAATATAAAATGGCGATAATTTACCCATCACATATTAGATAGATAGATAGATAGATAGATAGATAGATAGATAGATAGATAGATAGATAGATTTGTGTTGAAATATATGCTGGTAGCAAGTAGTGTGAAATCATGAAAAGAAAGACTGTAAGGTAAGTGAAAGAAATGAAGAAAATGTATATAATTATAGGGAGGGAGAAGGAAATCACGTAGAGAAAGACTGTAAGGTAAGTGAAAGAAATGAAGAAAATGTATATAATTATAGGGAGGGAGAAGGAAATCACGTAGAGAAAGACTGTAAGGTAAGTGAAAGAAATGAAGAAAATGTATATAATTATAGGGAGGCAGAAGGAAATCACGTAGAGAAAGAATGTAAGGTAAGTGAAATAAATGGAGAAAATGTATATAATTATAGGGAGGCAGAAGGAAATCACGTAGAGAAAGAATGTAAGGTAAGTGAAATAAATGGAGAAAATGTATATAATTATAGGGAGAGAGAAGGAAATCACGTAGAGAAAGAATGTAAGGTAAGTGAAATAAATGGAGAAAATGTATATAATTATAGGGAGAGAGAAGGAAATAACGTAGAGAAAGAATGTAAGGTAAGTGAAATAAATGGAGAAAATGTATATAATTATAGGGAGAGAGAAGGAAATCACGTAGAGAAAGGCATAGTATGGTTATGTGAGATATACAGTAAACACATAGAAAAAATATAAAAGAGACAATGAAAGAACGTGCAACAAGACCATTTCAGAATAGTGCAACTGATATCTTCGAATTTAACGGTCAACAAATCCTACTTGTTACTTATCAACCGGACCATTCCAGAATATTGCAGCTGATATCATCGAATTTAACGGTCAACGAATCCTACTTGTTGCTTGTCAAACGGGCTATTCCAGAATATTGCAGCTGATATCTTCAAATTTAACGGTCAACAAATCCTACTTGTTGCTTGTCAAACGGGCTATTCCAGAATATTGCAGCTGATATCTTCGAATTTAACGGTCAACAAATCCTACTTGTTGCTTGTCAAACGGGCTATTCCAGAATATTGCAGCTGATATCTTCGAATTTAACGGTCAACAAATCCTACTTGTTACTGATCAACCGGACCATTCCAGAATATTGCAGCTGATATCATCGAATTTAACGGTCAACGAATCCCACTTGTTGCTGATCAACCGGACCATTCCAGAATATTGCAGCTGATATCATCGAATTTAACGGTCAACGAATCCCACTTGTTGCTGATCAACCGGACCATTCCAGAATATTGCAGCTGATATCATCGAATTTAACGGTCAACAAATCCTACTTGTTGCTTATCAACCGGACCATTCCAGAATATCCCAGCTGATATCTTCGAATTTAACGGTCAACAAATCCTACTTGTTGCTGGTCAATATATTAAAATACTATTCATCAATACGTTGAAGAACGTTACACGCATAAAGAACTGCAATGAATATTTCAAAGCAATTTTTGCCTTTCGTAGCATACCAGAACACGCCTATACATAGACAATGCCAGGTACTTAGAGTCCAATGCTTCAATTTAAATTCAAAATTCAGATTTTTGATGTCTGATGTGTTTAGAAACAATGTTTTTTATGAATGGTATCATATATAATTAGGTGTAAGGGAGAAAATGCCAAAAAAACGCTGCTTATAATTTTAGATCAACGGAAACATAAAAGATGCAGTCATGCTTCAATTTAAATTCAAAATTCAGATTTTTGATGTCTGATGTGTTTAGAAACAATTTTTTTATGAATGATATCATATATAATTAGGAGTAAGGGACAAAATGCCAAAAAGCGCTGTCATAATTTTAGATCAACAGAAACACAAAATATACAGGGATGCTTCAATTTATTTTCAAAATTCCGATTTTTGATGTGTAGATACAGAAACTTACTAACTTCAATCACATTTTTATTGCTTTTGTTTTTCTCTCTCAATTTATTCATTCAATTACTCACCATTAGTCTGATATATAGACTTAGTATATCATATTCCCTCCCCATAAATCACACACAAACATGTGTGTGTGTGTGTGTGTGCGTGTGTGTGAAGAAAGAGAAAGTCAAATTTACCAATTTTGTAAAGGAATCCTCTTGAATAAATCAACAGGTGTTTAATAAAAGAATTTAAATCAAGATTAAGTTGTTATTTTGAGACAAGTAATCCACTGAGAAGTAATTAACCTAATCCTTGAGATTAACATATACTCTGTAATCATTGATTCAATGAAAATTCATAGGAATATATGAAAAATTTGACTGAAATCTTAAAATAGGTTAAAGAAATACCAGGTGCAAATCCCCAAAGAGTTTTTAGTCTATGTTAAATAGTTCATGTTGAAAGATGGTAATTAACTTTTATAACTTAAATGCTATAAAGGAATCTAAATTAAAAAAATGTTTATTCTGTCATTAGTTTTGTAGAAACTTTGCCTTCTTTAAAAGATTGTATTTTGTTTATTTTTCCTCCCTAATTACAAACAGAAGACCTTGAGATTTCTCCTGTAAAAATAAAGTGATTCTAATTTATAAATTCAAATCAATTTCCAATAACTGAATCCATTAACTGAAATTGTTTATTTTCAATAATTGAAACTGTGCCTCTTTGTAACGTCAACGTTAAAAAATAATGAACATTTATATGAACAAGAAGCAGTTCTTAAATCTTGCCTTAGGTCAATAACAATTCAAATTCTAATACATAGAAACTGGACTGGGGGAAGGGGATTGGTCAAAAGAAAATCTTGATTCTAATATCCACAATCATGGCACCAAATTAATTCTCTCTGCCCTCAAGAGTTAATAAAGATTCTTACGGAAGCAAGTTAATAGATGGATAATGGAATTTGCAGGATCATCCCTTGAAACTATTTAACGGTTATCAACATTGACAAAGTTCACAATTAAATGCCTAAATTATTATCCAGATTCCATTAAAATGTTGAACTGATATTTTGAGGAAACTCTCTCTTTTGTATAATCACTTCAATCTTTGTTTCAAACTTTTATTGCATTTTTTTAGCACCCAAGGGCATAGTTTTTGTGCTATTTTATCTGTTAAGTACCAAAAAAAGATAAAAAGAAAACATTGGCAATGAAGGTGTTAAGACTCTTTTTTAATGATTGTCTTTATCACTTAGCCAGAATGTTTAGCAAATTGCAATGTTTTTGTAATGGAGATTCAAGGATAGTGTAGCGGACCGTGATGTGAAGATGTGAAGAGATATCATAAAAGGTTAAACTTTCCTGCTGGCCGGTCCAGCTACATGGGAATGTCAGACTTTAATTAAGTCCAAAGAAGACAAAGAAAGCAAACAAGACCGATATACATGGGTAAACAAATATATATAAACGAGTTACACAAAGACATGAAAAGTTACATAGTGTTTGTATGGAGAAGTTATGTGTGTGTGTTGTGTTGACTGTTCGTACGTACGTGTATTGTTCTTAGCGCTTTCCCGGAATTTGGGAAACGCTGTATCTGTGAGAGGTCACATATTGGAGTAAGTGAAAAAGAGAAAGTTTTACCTCGTCTCCGCGCGAGGTAGCGGCCCAAGGCCTGAGTCGAAAAAGAGAGAGAGAGAGAGAGAAGGGTCAGCCAGTATTTATAGTCAGGGGAGAGAGACCCCTGTTGAAGGATTAAGGAACTGAGGAGGAGCTAACTCCGACAATAGTACATACTGCATCAAAAGTTGGTTTTAGTAATTTTCTACCAAAATATTGCACTTTAATGATTAGAAAATCTTTGCAATTAAAAATCTAGTTAATTAGTAATTAGACTTTGAGTCTAAAGTTTAAAAAAAATTAAAAAGTGTTTTTTTTAGTTTAGAGAATTGAATTTTAAAGAGAAGAAAAAGTTATATAAATTCATTATTTTTACCTGCCATATATACTTGTGTATAACTCTACTTCATGTTTAGTGTAACCCCTGATTTTTTTTCTTTGTGAAAAACCTTATTTGTTTTTATATAGTTTGTGTAATGCGTCCCCAGCTTCTGGGCAATACTAGTAGGCCTACCGTAGTCAAATATTACAATACCGAGATCCGGGAGATAGACTAAAGGAGCTTATCTGTACCGTTCTATGTATATTCAATATTTCGGTAAAAAAAAGAGTATACCCTGATGAAAAACGGCCCCAAACTTGATTAAACAATTTTTTATCGTCTAAATGTTTATGTTTATGAGGAAAGACCAAAGTATTTTTTGAATCCGAAATTTTAATTAAAAATCTTCTTTTTTTAGGCTTCAAAATTTAAAATCAGTCATTTTTGACAGTTTTATAAACAAAAGTGAAATTCTCCTTTTAAAAATCTTGTAAAATTCAATTATACTTTTTCAAAAGTTATTTTAGGAAAATTAGAAAATTTAAAGTATACTTAATGTAATTAGAAACAAACATTACTTAATTTTTTAGCAGAAAAAATTTAGTTGGAAATAAGAGAAGCATGTCTAACCGTGGTGATTGGTTTTGGAGGTATGAATTGACCTTTACGTCAACATATCGACAACTAACGCCAAGGTAATTTATCGGACGGAAGGGTAAAAGTAACAGTATTTTCGAATTTTAAGTGAACCGACTTAGTTAACTATGAAGTAATTCTTTAAAATTAAATACTTTCAAAAGTCTAATATTCTATTGATTTTTAAGGTACTTTTTAAAGGAAGATATATCCAAAGCCTGTACCATTTCTGTCCTTAAAATTGAATATAAAAAAGAAAGAAATAATTTCTAGCAGAAAAAGAAAAAAATAGATTATATTAAAAAAAAACAGAAAATAAAAAATTTTGAAAACGCGACGATAATAGTTGGTCTCTGACTGACCAACTATTATCGTCGCGTTTTCAAATTTTTTAATTCAGAGAATTTGATACAAAATCAACGCAATTTATAAGGACGGATCCTCGCTATCAGAAGAAACAACTCTTAAAACACGGGGCATTAATTCTGAATTGTGCTTCCGTAGCTTTATTAGAAACAGTTTTAATACATGTTTTGGTATATTAAAAATTATTGTAAAAATTTCTATTTTTACAATAATCTTCGCAGATTGTAATAAGCTTTCAAATTTATGATCTGTAAAAATAAATCTTTTAAAAAGGCATTTTTAGAGATACGCATATTCAAAGTATTTTAAATTATTTAACAACTTTATTACATTTTATATTTAAAATTGAAAAAAAGAAACATTTCTAGTAGAAATTCATTTTTTATCGAAAAAATATTTCGGCTTCAGACAAAAAAATGTCCTTATTATTCATAAAAGCCATTAAAAACAATGTGTTGCGGAGAAGAAGGTGAAATAAGTTTGAAAAGTGATTAGAAGTCTTTTTAGTTAAGTCGGCTGCGTGTGTAAGCTTTTAATTTTTGATGCATGGCTGTTGTGTCGGAAACCTACCACCCCTCTTGAAGATGAACTTGTCTGCGTCTAAAGACTTTAAATAGCGGCACGTCGAGAGACAGAGTGCGAGAAAGTTCCTGGCTGAGTTAGTTATAGACTACTCAGGCGATTTCTGTACCTTTTACCAACCAATAAAACCCTTTTTATTGTTACGTGTTATTTGTCGTTTGTCTCTACAAACCCCAAACCAACATCATAACAATGGCGACGGAAGATTCGTTCATCACGCTGAGTGGAGAATTTTTCAACTCTAGGTGGACTATATAAATTTGTTTTTCTTACTCTGAAAAAAAAAAATACGTCGAACTTTGTTCTTCACGAAGAAATGGGATTTCAACATGCCAAAAAGAAGTAAGACTTGTGCTTATTTTGGATATATACGTGTTTTTCCCTTTGTGACTATTTTTGAAAAGTGTTTTGTGTAATATATTACGCATAATGGAAGATTTGATTGCATTAACGAAAACTCTAGTGCAAAATCAAATTCAGCAACAAGAGCAACAAAAATTGTTTCGGGAACAACTATTGGGTTTACAAGTTCAGCAGCGAAATGACACAAAGGCTTTGAAGCGATTTTACTTAAGAATCCAGTAAATTCGTCATTCACGACCGAAGGTATTGCGAATTCTATTGAGTTCAAAATTTAACCCAGAGGAGAGCATAACATTTCCTGCGTATTTCAAAAGATTTGGAACAATATTTGAAAAAGAATGCGAAGGTTGGACTGACGAACAAAAAGTGAGTTTACTTTTACAAAAGTTGGGTACAGATGAAAATAATAAGTATACGAATTTTGTCCTTCCAAGAAAAACTGGTGACATTTCTTTCGAAGAAACTGTTAATACTTTATCTAGTATTTTTGGCGAGCGAGTTAGTTTGTTTCATACTCGTTTCTCGTGTTTGAATATGGTAAAGCGTGACGATGAGGATATTGTTACGTATGCTGGAAATGTTAACAAGAAGCGAGAGCATGATCTAAAAGGTCAGCCAATCTAACAGTGATCTCATCCCACAATCCTCACCCTTGCTCCATATGTGGCCTCCTTTGTAAATCACTAGCGGGTCTTAAATGCCACTTAAGATTATCACACAAAATTTCATAACTGAATCAACTAATCTGTCAGATCCTCATACGTCGAAACCGACACGAGAGTCCATTATTGTATACATATATACACATATACATATATATACATATATATATACATATATATGCATATATATTTACATATATATATACACATATATATACACATATTTATATACATATATATACATATGTATACATATATATACATACATATATATATATACATATATACATACATATATATACATACCGATATATATACATATATATACACACATATATATATACATATGTATACATATATATACATACATATATATATACATATATACATACATATATATACATACCGATATATATACATACACATATACATATATATAAACACACACACACACACACACACACATATATATATATATATACGCACACACATACATACATACATACATATATACACATACACATTAATTCCCATTAAGGAATTGTATTCCTGACGAATCAAAATTCGTAAATAATTATATGGGCCAAACTACAACATGTTTGACACGCATGCTCACTCTACACCTTTCTGATCATAGCTCAATTAGATCTCATTTAAATATTCATGGAGACCTAACGGAACTTATTTGTAACATACTTCTTGACAACACTAATAGAATCATCTACATGCAAAAAAAGTCTAAATGTAATGGAAGCCTTACTAATAAAAACAAAGAAACCAACACTTAATCATATTAACTTTGAACATGGACACAATATTTTGACCGTGGTTTGAAAAATGAAAATATTATATAAATACATACATGCAACAAACTATTTCTTATTTAACAATTAAAAAATTTCATCCTTGAAAATGGCTAAATGTATAGCCAAAAGCGTTCGGATAAAAAGAACATTCGGACAGTTTTTATATAATTTATCATCTGAAAGGAAAAACATTAGATCGCACGAGAAATTATATAAAACACTAAATAAAAGCACCTTGTCAGTCGTTTTTAATAAAATGCGCATGAAAGGATTACTGGCTAAATACACAAATATACACATACGTATACATACCTATATATATATACATATATATATATATACATATATATATATATATATATATATATATATATATATATACATACATATATAGAGAGATAAGAAGTCAATTATCATGTTTACCAATCACATTTTTCCAGACATGGACTCGCTTAAAAACCGCACATTAAAATTAACATATAAGATAATTTTGACATTCGAAGTTGTTTTCTGCCCACACAATCCAGTTCCTTAAGAAAGGCTTCTTTCTCCAGACCAGTATGAATCATGTAAACGCTAAATATGGCTGTATAATGCCCTTTTGACATTCTTATGCAGGCATATTAAATTCTTTCCCTGATAGCTTTTGCTAATAGTTTTCTTCGTGAGTTTTGCCGCGCGCAGAATCTGGGGATTACAAATAAAATATATGCCGACATGCTAATAAATATAAGTTCACCTGGATACACCTGCGATCCAAAAACTGGTATATTCTCAACTACGTATGTATGTACAACAAACGGATGTCAATGATATTCAACTAAAAAGATCAATGCGGGGTGCTATTTGCGTGTATATATATATATATATATATATATATATATATATATATATATATATATGTATATATATATATATATATATATATATATATATATATATAGTTATTTACTCGAAAATTATAACATAAACATGTTATAAAATCACTACAAAAATAGTCATTATGTTTCAACAGTTCTGGTGTCTTATCAAGCGATGGTGTTTTTAAAACACTTTATTCTAAATTCAACACTTATTTATGAAATGAAGAGGTTATAATGGTTCCAACGAGAGAAAAGTGTGTATATTAAAAAGAAGAGAGGTACCGCAAACTTTTTTGGTTGTAATGTGGGTTTTTTAAAAAAAATATTATTCTTTATTTTTCATAGTTTTACATGGTATGGGCAGGTAGTTTTTGTTTCACACCTTTGACTTGCTTAGGTGTAGGCCTTGGTTGAGGGACAACTTCAGTTTTCTTCATGCTTATAGTTAATCCGAATGCGTAGCAATCGGTGGAAAAATGATTGACGAGTGCTTGAGCTTCTTCGTTTGTGGTGGCCATGATTGCAGCCTCATCGGAAAACAAAAGATCCCCAATAATGCTTGCTCAAATCAGCAATAGACTGCTCAATAGTCAAAGATTTTCGTTTGCTGCCAACAGTAATGGGAACGATTGGAAAGGTATGGGCAGGTAGTTTTTGTTTCACACCCACCTTTGACTTGCTTAGGTGTAGGCCTTGGTTGAGGGACAACTTCAGTTTTCTTCATGCTTATAGTTAATCCGAATGCGTAGCAATCGGTGGAAAAATGATTGACGAGTGCTTGAGCTTCTTCGTTTGTGGTGGCCATGATTGCAGCCTCATCGGAAAACAAAAGATCCCCAATAATGCTTGCTCAAATCAGCAATAGACTGCTCAATAGTCAAAGATTTTCGTTTGCTGCCAACAGTAATGGGAACGATTGGAAAGGTATGGGCAGGTAGTTTTTGTTTCACACCTTTGACTTGCTTAGGTGTAGGCCTTGGTTGAGGGACAACTTCAGTTTTCTTCATGCTTATAGTTAATCCGAATGCGTAGCAATCGGTGGAAAAATGATTGACGAGTGCTTGAGCTTCTTCGTTTGTGGTGGCCATGATTGCAGCCTCATCGGAAAACAAAAGATCCCCAATAATGCTTGCTCAAATCAGCAATAGACTGCTCAATAGTCAAAGATTTTCGTTTGCTGCCAACAGTAATGGGAACGATTGGAAAGGTATGGGCAGGTAGTTTTTGTTTCACACCTTTGACTTGCTTAGGTGTAGGCCTTGGTTGAGGGACAACTTCAGTTTTCTTCATGCTTATAGTTAATCCGAATGCGTTGCAATGGGTGGAAAAACGATTTTTTTTTATGCGTATCACCTCAAGCAAGGCTGGATGCCACTGTCACGCAAGGGGGTACAGAAGATTTGGAGGAAGGGCAGATAGGAGTGATAAAGGAGAGGATGTGGAGAAAGAGAAAGACAGTGGGTCGATCAAGGCAAGGGGGTTACAGAAGATTTGGAGCGAGAGCAGATAGGAATGAAAGATGAAAGGATGTGGAGAAGGGAAGTGGATAGATCAAGGCAACTGGAGATGTCGATTGACACTACACTTGAACCGTTGGAGATTGTATTTGTCTGGGAAACAGTAATAGGGAAGGGAGTTCCATAGGCGAGATGTGCGAGACATGAAGCTATTGGAGTAGAAGAGACGTCTACATCTAACAGTTTCAACGGTGAAGGGGTGGGAACGGGATGCCAGCCTCGTAGGACGTTTAAATTCACGAGGCCTAGGGACAAGCGAAAGCAGCTCCTCGGAGCAATTACCGTGAAAGTACTTGTAAAAAGGCAGAGCGAGGCAACATCGCGTCTGTGAGAGAGCGACTGCAGACGAGATGACAAATCAGGGCCAATCACATTGCATATCCGTCTCTGGATCTTATCAAGAACCCTGAGGCAAACAGCAGGGGCTCCAGACCATATATGGCAGCAATACTCCATGCAAGGGCGAATGGTCGATTTATAGATTTGGAGGATCGATTCCGGGGAGAAAAAGTTCCTGGCTCGGCACAGGGAGCCAACTTTTCTTGCGGTGGATGATGCAACAGAAGTTGGTTCTAATGCCACGGATGTTGGAGAAGGAGATATTTAAAGGTTTGGGTGATTTTTGGAAGGCTGGTTTAGGTTTATATTTCTGGTTTTTGTAATTCATGTGGGTAATTAGTGTTGGAAAAAGAGAAGGCCTGAGTTAAAGGAAAGCCGACGGGTATCACCCATGACGCGGGCAGAGAGGGGGTTTGGCACAGCCTGAATCATAATGTGGCCTCAGGGTTGCCCACCGGAGATGACTGCAGGGAAACCTATCCATGCGCGACATGGCACTACAGACACCCCGATATTATGCAACTGTTGATCAGAGCGGCCGCTCAAGGAGCTACGCAAGAGTTAGGGCTCCTAACTACCAGTCGGAAACAGCAACCAGGGAACTGTCAACCGTGTACCCTCAGAATGAACAGGCAATGCCACAGACTACACGCATCACGGGAGAAACACAGCGGCACCAGTACAGAGGCCAGAGAGAGAGAGAGAGAGAGAGAGAGAGAGAGAGAGAGATCAGGGAACCCCTTCCTAAATACGAAACAAGGTTTGGGCCTCTAATCGTGTCCAATAGAGTGGGGAGGAGTGTAGAGCGGGCGGTAGGAAAGCCTACCTGCTCCTATTACATATAACATATACAACGACGACAAAACAAAACAATACAGGGGATGTAGTTGGGATAGTCGCAGGGCTTACACTAGTTGAGAGTACAGGGGGATAGGAATGACATACTATTATAAATTTGTACAATACTAAGTTTTAACCTATTGACGTATATTAGAGAGAAAAAAACAAAATGAATAGAAAATATGGTTAGCAAGCTTTGTGGTTAAGAAAAACCAGGTAAAAAAAAATTAAAAAATTTACTCACTGACGATAAGTTTCAATGCCTGCTACCCATTTCACAGAAAAACACTAGAGAAAATTTTCGGCGTGCCCTCGAACGCCGGGCTTCAAGTGACAATGAACGCAGTGCTGGTGGTGGGCGGAGGGTCACACGGCCATTCTACCCTCCCGCCCACAACCAGCAGTGGGCCGGGGATCGCATGCTTTTCGTAAAAGAATATTCAAATCAACAGGAGAAAGAACGGTCAGCCAACTACTGGTGAAAAAATATCTCAGACAAGCACGCTGTCGAGAGCCAGCTAGGTTTCCGGAGAAGGAGACGAAAAACAAACTAAAATCTCAGAGACTGTCTATTCTGTGGACTAAGATATGTTAGTCCCATTGACGTATATTAGAAAAAAAAACAAAAAACAAAATGAATAGAAAATATGGTTAGCTAGCTTTGTGGTTAAGAAAAACCAGGTAAAAAAAAAAAAAAAAAAAAAAAATTACTCACTGACGATAAGTTTCAAAGCCAAAGATCACGAATAATGCTTGCTCAAATCAGCAATTTTTATTCAATCCGAATGCATTGTAATCGGTGGAAAAACGAATGACGAGTGCTTGAGCTTCTTCAATTGTGGTGCCAATGATCACAGCGTCATCAGCAAGCCAAAGATCACGAATAATGTTTGCTCAAATCAACAATTGACTGCTCAATAGACAAAGATTTTCGTTTGCGGCCAACCGTAATGGGAACGATTGGAAAGGTATGGGCAGGTAGTTTTTGTTTCACACCATTGACTTGCTTAAATGCAGGCCTTGGTTGAAGGAAAGCTTCAGTTTTCTTTATGTTTATAGTTAATCCGAAAGGCATTGTTTCCTTTGAGATTTGGTTAATTATCTCGTCATCCAAAGAGTCACTTGTATTGACTTTGCTTTCTAAGTACAAGAATGATTTCACATACTTCAGGTTTTTGCTGCCAACAGTAATGGGAATGATTGGAAATGTATGGGCAGGTGGTTTCTGTTTCAGACCTTTGACTTGCTTAGGTGTAATCCTTGGTTGAAAGAAAACTTCTGTTTTTTTCATGCTTATAGTTAATCCGAATGCGTTGTAATCGCTGGAAAAATGTTTTGCGTCATCAGAAAACACAATATCACAAATAATGCTTGCTCAAATCAGCAATTTTTATTTAAAATGTTGATGGTTAAAGAGGCTGCCAGTTGTGAGGAATTCAAATTTCACACACCCATGTCAAGATCACTAAAAGCATGGTGCAGCTTGACCGAAAAGAAAAGAGCGAAAATTACAGGAGCATAAATTTCATTGATTTGTGTCCCGTATCACGTCCACGATTCTTACTCATAAACAAGTGTGGTGAGAATGACTGCTCAATAGACAAAGATTTTCGTTTGCTGCCAACAGTAATCGGAACGAATGGAAAGGTATGGGCAGGTAGTTTTTTTTTCACACATTTGACTTGCTTAGGTGTAGGCCTTGGTTGAGGGACAACTTCAGTTTTCTTTATGCTTATAGTTAATCCGAATGCTTTGCAATCGGTGGAAAAACGATTTTTTAAGCGTATCACCTCAAGCAAGGCTGCAGGCCACTATCACGCAAGGGGTTATAGAAGGGTTGGAGGAAGAGCAGATAGGAGTGGTAAAGGAGAGGATGTGGAGAAAGAGAAAGACAGTGGGTCGATCAAGGCAAGGGGGTTACAGAAGATTTGGAGCGAGAGCAGATAGGAATGAAAGGTGAAAGGATGTGGAGAAGGGAAGTGGATAGATCAAGGCAACTGGAGATGTCGATTGATGCTACACTTAAACCGTTGGAGATTGTATTTGTCAGGGAAACAGGAATAGGGAAGGGAGTTCCATAGGCGAGATGTGCGAGATATGAAGCTATTGGAGTAAAAGAGACGTCTACATCTAAGTTTCAACGGTGTAGGGGTGGGAACGGGATACCAGCCTCGTAGGACGTTTAAATTCACGAGGCCTAGGGACAAGCGAAAGCAGCTCCTCGGAGCAATTACCGTGAAAGTACTTGTAAAAAGGCAGAGCGAGGCAACATCGCGTCTGTGAGAGAGCGACTGCAGACGAGATGACAGATCAGGGCCAATCACATTGCATATCCGTCTCTGGATCTTATCAAGAACCCTGAGGCAAACAGCAGGGGCTCCAGACCATATATGGCAGCAATACTCCATGCAAGGGCGAATGGTCGATTTATAGATTTGGAGGATCGATTCCGGGGAGAAAAAGTTCCAGGCTCGGCACAGGGAGCCAACTTTTCTTGCGGTGGATGATGCAACTGATTCGATGTATTTGTTCCATCTCAGATCAGCGGACAGCGTGAGACCGAGCAGCCGCAGAGAGGAGCTCTCGAGAAGTTTGTCTTCAGACATTCTAATGGGATGCAGGGATGGATCCTTGTGGTGGTTAATAGAGAGCAGTTTTGTTTTAGAGACGTTAAAGTTAACCATCCATTTCTCGCCCCAGTTCACAAACGATTGGATGTCCTTTTCAATTTGAGCCGCCAGGTTAACTTTGTCAGCATCACTAGATTTGTGTTTGGGGCAGGAGTAAATTGTGGTGTCGTCAGCGTAGATTCCGACTTAGGAGTGTATGGCGTCAGGAAGGTCGTTTATAAATATGAGGAACAGAGTAGGGCCTAGGTCGGAGCCTTGAGAAACACCTGCGTTAGTGAGATAGGAGCTGGAGATGAATCCACTGAGAACGACCTTCAATTGCCGGTTTGACAGGAATTATTGTATCAGGTCAAACAATCGACCTGTGATACCATAACCCTGGAGCTTTCGAAGAAGGCCGGCATGCCAAACTCTATCAAATGCTTTGGAGATGTCAAGGGCCACGGCACGAGCTTCACCGTTATTATGGATAGCTTGGTAGACAAATTCAGTGATGGCCGTAAGCACATCGGCAGTAGATCGGGCAAAGCGGAAACCATACTGCTTGTCTGAGAGCAGATCATGGGATATCAGATGATTAATCACTTCGGTGTTGATAATGGCCTCGAAGAATTTGCCGAAGAGGGGTAGGAGACTGATAAGACGGTAATTGGAAGGGTCGGGGGGGGGGGGGGGTCACCAGAGTTCTTAAAGACAGGAACAATGGATGAGGACTTCCAGCAGGCAGGAAAACAGGACTCCTTGAGGCAGCGGTTGTATAATTTAGAGAGAGCAGGCGTCAGTTCAGGTGCGCATTTCTTCAGGACAATGGCTGGTATCTCCTCACCACCAGTAGCCTTGTGGTGATCTAAGTTAGAAATAATGCCCAATACCGACGACGGGGTTATGTGCAATCCGTCCAAGAGGGCCTCAGTTCTGGAAGGGAAATCGGGCAAGAGTACCCCGGAAGAGTCTAGCGTAGAATTGGAAGAAAACTTCCGAGCAAAGCATTCGGCCTTGTCGGCAGAGGTGGCCAGGACCTCAAACTGATTGAACAGGGGAGGAATGGAGGGTTTGTTATTGTTCAGAACGCTCTCGCAGAGGCGCCAATAATCTTTGGAGCCAAATTTGCGGGATGCAATACGTTCCTTCATCCGAGCAGCAAATAGTGACTTGGCATCGTCGAGGATACGCTTACACACGTTACGGGCAGAGGTAAATAGACGTCTGTTGGAGTCGGACATATCACTACGAAAACGGTGGAAGAAGTGGTTCCTATGGGCAATGGCGGCTAAGCAAGCAGCTGGGAACCAGGGGGAGGAGCGCGGTTTGACATTGAATTTCCTGGAGGAGATGAAAGCGTCGATTCCGGCTTTAACCCAGGAAGAGAACTCTGAAGCACAATCTTGAATGGGGAGCTTAAATACAGCATCCCAGGGGACATCGCGGAGGAACTCACGAAACGAGTCCCAGTCAGCGCGTTGGTAGCAGAATGTGGTTCTGGTGGTAGGAGGCTCCTTGCAGGGGGTGGGGCTGAGGAGATGTTAAGACACTACAGCATGATCGGAGTTACCGATAGGACAGAGCTGCGTGGCACCACAAGATTCAGGGATGGAGGTAAAACACAGGTCGAGGACTGAAGCCTTACAGTCTCGGTTGTAAGCAAAACGCGTGGGGAAATCGATTATCTGAGTGAGGGATTGAGAGACTGAAAAGTTGAGAGTGTGAATGCCTGCGAGGTCGGTAGTAGCGTTCTTAGGCCATTTGTTGTGATGGGCGTTAAAATCGCAAAAACACAAATATGTGAGCGTACAGAGAGGGCCCTATCTATGCTGTCAGGAATGACATCGAGTAACCCACAGTCCTGAGATGATGGAGAGCGGTAGAGGAAGAAAAGATAGCTTACAGCATTGAGAAGAGATAGCCGGAGACACAAATACGAATGATCGAGAGAGCACTCTCTAGCCAGAGGGAGATGGTCCTTGACGTAGACACCCAGGCCATGCATGTGGGTTAGAGAGTCTTTTCTGAGGAGAGGAAGATATCCAGGGATCGAGAGATCAGAGGAAGGGATAGAGGAGTCAAGATTGATCTCACACAGAGCCAGTATATCCGGGCACTTAGCAATGAGGAAAGACTCAACGCTGCAGAAGTTGGTTCTAATGCCACGGATGTTGGAGAAGGAGATATTTAAAGGTTTGGGTGATTTTTGGAAGGCTGGTTTAGGTTTATATTTCTGGTTTTTGTAATTCATGTGGGTAATTAGTGTTGGAAAAAGAGAAGGCCTGAGTTAAAGGAAAGCCGACGGGTATCACCCATGACGCGGGCAGAGAGGGGGTTTGGCACAGCCTGAATCATAATGTGGCCTCAGGGTTGCCCACCGGAGATGACTGCAGGGAAACCTATCCATGCGCGACATGGCACTACAGACACCCCGATATTATGCAACTGTTGATCAGAGCGGCCGCTCAAGGAGCTACGCAAGAGTTAGGGCTCCTAACTACCAGTCGGAAACAGCAACCAGGGAACTGTCAACCGTGTACCCTCAGAATGAACAGGCAATGCCACAGACTACACGCATCACGGGAGAAACACAGCGGCACCAGTACAGAGGCCAGAGAGAGTGAGAGAGAGAGAGAGAGAGAGAGAGAGAGAGAGAGATCAGAGAACCCCTTCCTAAACACGAAACAAGGTTTGGGCCTCTAATCGTGTCCAATAGAGTGGGGAGGAGTGTAGAGCGGGCGGTAGGAAAGCCTACCTGCTCCTATTACATATAACATATACAACGACGACAAAACAAAACAATACAGGGCATGTAGTTGGGATAGTCGCAGGGCTTACACTAGTTGAGAGTACAGGGGGATAGGAATGACATACTATTATAAATTTGTACAATACTAAGTTTTAACCTATTGACGTATATTAGAGAGAAAAAAACAAAATGAATAGAAAATATGGTTAGCAAGCTTTGTGGTTAAGAAAAACCAGGTAAAAAAAAATTAAAAACATTACTCACTGACGATAAGTTTCAATGCCTGCTACCCATTTCACAGAAAAACACTAGAGAAAATGTTCGGCGTGCCCTCGAACGCCGGGCTTCAAGTGACAATGAACGCAGTGCTGGTGGTGGGCGGAGGGTCACACGGCCATTCTACCCTCCCGCCCACAACCAGCAGTGGGCCGGGGATCGCATGCTTTTCGTAAAAGAATATTCAATCAACAGGAGAAAGAAACGGTCAGCCAACTACTGGTGAAAAAATATCTCAGACAAGCACGCTGTCGAGAGCCAGCTAGGTTTCCTGAGAAGGAGACGAAAAACAAACTAAAATCTCAGAGACTGTCTATTCTATGGACTAAGATATGTTAGTCCCATTGACGTATATTAGAAAAAAAAAAACAAAAAACAAAATGAATAGAAAATAGGGTTAGCAAGCTTTGTGGTTAAGAAAAACCAGGTAAAACAAAAAATAAAAAAATAAAAAAACATTACTCACTGACGATAAGTTTCAATGCCTGCTACCCATTTCACAGAAAAACACTAGAGAAAATGTTCGGCGTGCCCTCGAACGCCGGGCTTCAAGTGACAATGAACGCAGTGCTGGTGGGGTGGAGGGTCACACGGCCATTCTACCCTCCCGCCCACAACCAGCAGTGGGCCGGGGATCGCATGCTTTTCGTAAAAGAATATTCAATCAACAGGAGAAAGAAACGGTCAGCCAACTACTGGTGAAAAAATATCTCAGACAAGCACGCTGTCGAGAGCCAGCTAGGTTTGCGGAGAAGGAGACGAAAAACAAACTATAATCTCAGAGACTGTCTATTCTATGGACTAAGATATGTTAGTCCCATTGACGTATATTAGAAAAAAAACAAAAAACAAAATGAATAGAAAATAGGGTTAGCAAGCTTTGTGGTTAAGAAAAACCAGGTAAAACAAAAAATAAAAAAATAAAAAAACATTACTCACTGACGATAAGTTTCAATGCCTGCTACCCATTTCACAGAAAAACACTAGAGAAAATGTTCGGCGTGCCCTCGAACGCCGGGCTTCAAGTGACAATGAACGCAGTGCTGGTGGGGTGGAGGGTCACACGGCCATTCTACCCTCCCGCCCACAACCAGCAGTGGGCCGGGGATCGCATGCTTTTCGTAAAAGAATATTCAAATCAACAGGAGAAAGAACGGTCAGCCAACTACGGGTGAAAAAATATCTCAGACAAGCACGCTGTTGAGAGCCAGCTAGGTTTGCGGAGAAGGAGACGAAAAACAAACTATAATCTCAGAGACTGTCTATTCTATGGACTAAGATATGTTAGTCCCATTGACGTATATTAGAAAAAAAAACAAAAAACAAAATGAATAGAAAATATGGTTAGCAAGCTTTGTGGTTAAGAAAAACCAGGTAAAAAAAATTAAAAAAATTTTAAAAAATTACTCACTGACGATAAGTTTCAAAGCCAAAGATCACGAATAATGCTTGCTCAAATCAGCAATTTTTATTCAATCCGAATGCATTGTAATCGGTGGAAAAACGAATGACGAGTGCTTGAGCTTCTTCAATTGTGGTGCCAATGATCACAGCGTCATCAGCAAGCCAAAGATCACGAATAATGTTTGCTCAAATCAACAATTGACTGCTCAATAGACAAAGATTTTCGTTTGCGGCCAACCGTAATGGGAACGATTGGAAAGGTATGGGCAGGTAGTTTTTGTTTCACACCATTGACTTGCTTAAATGCAGGCCTTGGTTGAAGGACAACTTCAGTTTTCTTTATGTTTATAGTTAATCCGAAAGGCATTGTTTCCTTTGAGATTTGGTTAATTATCTCGTCATCCAAAGAGTCACTTGTATTGACTTTGCTTTCTAAGTACAAGAATGATTTCACATACTTCAGGTTTTTGCTGCCAACAGTAATGGGAATGATTGGAAATGTATGGGCAGGTGGTTTCTGTTTCAGACCTTTGACTTGCTTAGGTGTAATCCTTGGTTGAAAGAAAACTTCTGTTTTTTTCATGCTTATAGTTAATCCGAATGCGTTGTAATCGCTGGAAAAATGTTTTGCGTCATCAGAAAACACAATATCACAAATAATGCTTGCTCAAATCAGCAATTTTTATTTAAAATGTTGATGGTTAAAGAGGCTGCCAGTTGTGAGGAATTCAAATTTCACACACCCATGTCAAGATCACTAAAAGCATGGTGCAGCTTGACCGAAAAGAAAAGAGCGAAAATTACAGGAGCATAAATTTCATTGATTTGTGTCCCGTATCACGTCCACGATTCTTACTCATAAACAAGTGTGGTGAGAATGACTGCTCAATAGACAAAGATTTTCGTTTGCTGCCAACAGTAATCGGAACGAATGGAAAGGTATGGGCAGGTAGTTTTTTTTTTCACACATTTGACTTGCTTAGGTGTAGGCCTTGGTTGAGGGACAACTTCAGTTTTCTTCATGCTTATAGTTAATCCGAATGCGTTGCAATCGGTGGAAAAACGATTGACGAGTGCTTGAGCTTCTTCGTTTGTGGTGGCCATGATTGCAGCCTCATCGGAAAACAAAAGATCCCCAATAATGCTTGCTCAAATCAGCAATAGACTGCTCAATAGTCAAAGATTTTCGTTTGCTGCCAACAGTAATGGGAACGATTGGAAAGGTATGGGCAGGTAGTTTTTGTTTCACACCTTTGACTTGCTTAGGTGTAGGCCTTGGTTGAGGGACAACTTCAGTTTTCTTCATTCTTATAGTTAGTCCGAATGCTTTGCAATCGGTGGAAAAAACGATTTTTTTAAGCGTATCACCTCAAGCAAGGCTGGAGGCCACTGTCACGCAAGGGGGTACAGAAGATTTGGAGGAAGGGCAGATAGGTGTGATAAAGGAGAGGATGTGGAGAAAGAGAAAGACAGTGGGTCGATCAAGGCAAGGGGGTTATAGAAGGGTTGGAGGAAGAGCAGATAGGAGTGGTAAAGGAGAGGATGTGGAGAAAGAGAAAGACAGTGGGTCGATCAAGGCAAGGGGATTACAGAAGATTTGGAGCGAGAGCAGATAGGAATGAAAAATGAAAGGATGTGGAGAAAGGAAGTGGATAGATCAAGGCAACTGGAGATATCGATTGACGCTACACTTAAACCGTTGGAGATTGTATTTGTCAGAGAAACAGTAATAGGGAAGGGAGTTCCATAGGTGAGATGTGCGAGACATGAAGCTATTGGAGTAGAAGAGATGTCTACATCTAACAGTTTCAACAGTGTATGGGTGGGATCGGGTTGCCAGCCTCGTAGGACGTTTAAATTCATTAGGCCTAGGGACAAGCGAAAGCAGCTCCTCGGAGCAATTACCGTGAAAGTACTTGTAAAAAGGCAGAGCGAGGCAACATCGCGTCTGTGAGAGAGCGACTGCAGACGAGATGACAGATCAGGGCCAATCACATTGCATATCCGTCTCTGGATCTTATCAAGAACCCTGAGGCAAACAGCAGGGGCTCCAGACCATATATGGCAGCAATACTCCATGCAAGGGCGAATGGTCGATTTATAGATTTGGAGGATCGATTCCGGGGAGAAAAAGTTCCTGGCTCGGCACAGGGAGCCAACTTTTCTTGCGGTGGATGATGCAACTGATTCGATGTATTTGTTCCATCTCAGATCAGCGGACAGCGTGAGACCGAGCAGCCGCAGAGAGGAGCTCTCGAGAAGTTTGTCTTCAGACATTCTAATGGGATGCAGGGATGGATCCTTGTGGTGGTTAATAGAGAGCAGTTTTGTTTTAGAGACGTTAAAGTTAACCATCCATTTCTCGCCCCAGTTCACAAACGATTGGAGGTCCTTTTCAATTTGAGCCGCCAGGTTAACTTTGTCAGCATCACTAGATTTGTGTTTGAGGCAGGAGTAAATTGTGGTGTCGTCAGCGTAGATGCCGACTTAGGAGTGTATGGCGTCAGGAAGGTCGTTTATAAATATGAGGAACAGAGTAGGTCCTAGGATGGAGCCTTGAGAAACACCTGCGTTAGTGGGATAGGAGCTGGAGATGAATCCACTGAGAACGACCTTCAATTGCCGGTTTGACAGGAATTATTGTATCAGGTCAAACAATCGACCTGTGATACCATAACCCTGGAGCTTGCGAAGAAGGCCGGCATGCCAAACTCTATCAAATGCTTTGGAGATGTCAAGGGCCACGGCACGAGCTTCACCGTTATTATGGATAGCTTGGTAGACAAATTCAGTGATGGCCGTAAGCACATCGGCAGTAGATCGGGCAAAGCGGAAACCATACTGCTTGTCTGAGAGCAGATCATGGGATATCAGATGATTAATCACTTCGGTGTTGATAATGGCCTCGAAGAATTTGCCGAAGAGGGGTAGGAGACTGATAGGACGGTAATTGGAAGGGTCGGGGGGGGTCAACAGAGTTCTTAAAGACAGGAACAATGGATGAGGACTTCCAGCAGGCAGGAAAACAGGACTCCTTGAGGCAGCGGTTGTATAATTTAGAGAGAGCAGGCGTCAGTTCAGGTGCGCATTTCTTCAGGACAATGGCTGGTATCTCCTCACCACCAGTAGCCTTGTGGTGATCTAAGTTAGAAATAATGCCCAATACCGACGACGGGGTTATGTGCAATCCGTCCAAGAGGGCCTCAGTTCTGGAAGGGAAATCGGGCAAGAGTACCCCGGAAGAGTCTAGCGTAGAATTGGAAGAAAACTTCCGAGCAAAGCATTCGGCCTTGTCGGCAGAGGTGGCCAGGACCTCAAACTGATTGAACAGGGGAGGAATGGAGTGTTTGTTATTGTTCAGAACGTTCTCGCAGAGGCGCCAATAATCTTTGGAGCCAAATTTGCAGGATGCAATACGTTCCTTCATCCGAGCAGCAAATAGTGACTTGGCATCGTCGAGGATACGCTTACACTCGTTACGGGCAGAGGTAAATAGACGTCTGTTGGAGTCGGACATATCACTACGAAAACGGTGGAAGAAGTGGTTCCTATGGGCAATGGCGGCTAAGCAAGCAGCTGGGAACCAGGGGGAGGAGCGCGGTTTGACATTGAATTTCCTGGAGGGGATGAAAGCGTCGATTCCGGCTTTAACCCAGGAAGAGAACTCTGAAGCACAATCTTGAATGGGGAGCTTAAATACAGCATCCCAGGGGACATCGCGGAGGAACTCACGAAACGAGTCCCAGTCAGCGCGTTGGTAGCAGAATGTGGTTCTGGTGGTAGGAGGCTCCTTGCAGGGGGTGGGGCTGAGGAGATGTTAAGACACTACAGCATGATCGGAGTTACCGATAGGACAGAGCTGCGTGGCACCACAAGATTCAGGGATGGAGGTAAAACACAGGTCGAGGACTGAAGCCTTACAGTCACGGTTGTAAGCAAAACGCGTGGGGAAATCGATTATCTGAGTGAGGGATTGAGAGACTGAAAAGTTGAGAGTGTGAATGCCTGCGAGGTCGGTAGTAGCGTTCTTAAGCCATTTGTTGTGATGGGCGTTAAAATCGCCAAACACAAATATGTGAGCGTACAGAGAGGGCCCTACCTATGCTGTCAGGAATGACATCGAGTATCCCACAGTCCTGAGATGATGGAGAGCGGTAGAGGAAGAAAAGATAGCTTACAGCATTGAGAAGAGATAGCCGGAGACACAAATACGAATGATCGAGAGAGCACTCTCTAGCCAGAGGGAGATGGTCCTTGACGTAGACACCCAGGCCATGCATGTGGGTTAGAGAGTCTTTTCTGAGGAGAGGAAGATATCCAGGGATCGAGAGATCAGAGGAAGGGATAGAGGAGTCAAGATTGATCTCACACAGAGCCAGTATATCCGGGCACTTAGCAATGAGGAAAGACTCAACGCTGCAGAAGTTGGTTCTAATGCCACGGATGTTGGAGAAGGAGATATTTAAAGGTTTGGGTGATTTTTGGAAGGCTGGTTTAGGTTTATATTTCTGGTTTTTGTAATTCATGTGGGTAATTAGTGTTGGAAAAAGAGAAGGCCTGAGTTAAAGGAAAGCCGACGGGTATCACCCATGACGCGGGCAGAGAGGGGGTTTGGCACAGCCTGAATCATAATGTGGCCTCAGGGTTGCCCACCGGAGATGACTGCAGGGAAACCTATCCATGCGCGACATGGCACTACAGACACCCCGATATTATGCAACTGTTGATCAGAGCGGCCGCTCAAGGAGCTACGCAAGAGTTAGGGCTCCTAACTACCAGTCGGAAACAGCAACCAGGGAACTGTCAACCGTGTACCCTCAGAATGAACAGGCAATGCCACAGACTACACGCATCACGGGAGAAACACAGCGGCACCAGTACAGAGGCCAGAGAGAGAGAGAGAGAGAGAGAGAGAGAGATCAGGGAACGCCTTCCTAAATACGAAACAAGGTTTGGGCCTCTAATCGTGTCCAATAGAGTGGGGAGGAGTGTAGAGCGGGCGGTAGGAAAGCCTACCTGCTCCTATTACATATAACATATACAACGACGACAAAACAAAACAATACAGGGGATGTAGTTGGGATAGTCGCAGGGCTTACACTAGTTGAGAGTACAGGGGGATAGGAATGACATACTATTATAAATTTGTACAATACTAAGTTTTAACCTATTGACGTATATTAGAGAGAAAAAAACAAAATGAATAGAAAATATGGTTAGCAAGCTTTGTGGTTAAGAAAAACCAGGTAAAAAAAAAAAAATTACTCACTGACGATAAGTTTCAATGCCTGCTACCCATTTCACAGAAAAACACTAGAGAAAATTTTCGGCGTGCCCTTGAACGCTGGGCTTCAAGTTACAATGAACACAGTGCTGGTGGTGGGTGGAGGGTCACACGGCCATTCTACCCTCCCGACCACAAACAGCAGTGGGCCTGGGATCGCATCCTTTTCGTAAAAGAATATTCAAATCAACAGGAGAAAGAAACGGTCAGCCAACTACTGGTGAAAAAATATCTCAGACAAGCACGCTGTTGAGAGCCAGCTAGGTTTGCGGAGAAGGAGACGAAAAACAAACTATAATCTCAGAGACTGTCTATTCTATGGACTAAGATATGTTAGTCCCATTGACGTATATTAGAAAAAAAAACAAAAAACAAAATGAATAGAAAATATGGTTAGCTAGCTTTCTGGTTAAGAAAAACCAGGTAACAAAAAGAAAAAAATTTTTTAAAAATTACTCACTGACGATAAGTTTCAAAGCCAAAGATCACGAATAATGCTTGCTCATATCAGCAATTTTTATTCAATCCGAATGCATTGTAATCGGTGGAAAAACGAATGACGAGTGCTTGAGTTTCTTCAATTGTGGTGCCAATGATCACAGCGTCATCAGCAAGCCAAAGATCACGAATAATGTTTGCTCAAATCAACAATTGACTGCTCTATAGACAAAGATTTTCGTTTGCGGCCAACCGTAATGGGAACGATTGGAAAGGTATGGGCAGGTAGTTTTTGTTTCACACCATTGACTTGCTTAAATGCAGGCCTTGGTTGAAGGACAACTTCAGTTTTTCTTTATGCTTATAGTTAATCCGAATGCGTTACAATCGGTGGAAAAACGATTGACGAGTGCTTGAGCTTCTTCGATTGTGGTGGCCATGATCGCAGCGTCAGCAGCAAACAAATAATTACAAATAATGCTTGCCCGAATCAGTGATTTTGATTTCTAAAATTTTAGCAGACCGTGTGTGGTGAAGAGATATCAGAAGGTTAAAGCAAACAAAGAAAACAAACAAGACCGATATACATGGTTAAACAAATATAAATTAATAATGAGTTACACAAAACATATACAGTTCCATAGAGTGTTTTTCATAGCGCGTTCCCAGAATTTGGGAAACGCATTATCTGTGAGAGGTCACATATGGGGTTAAGTTGAAAAAGTACGATTTTACCACGTCTCCGTGAGAGGTAGCGGCCCTTGGCCTGAGTCGAAGACGAGAGAGGGAGAAGTGTCAGCCAGTATTTATAGCCAGGGGAGAGAGACCCCTGTTGAAGGATTAAAGAACTGAGGAGGAGCTAACTTCGACATGATGTAGCATGACTGGAAAGAAGAGTGTGAAAAGTACAGGAGCCATAACACAAAATTGTTTTCTGCCATTTGTTACAACAAAGGTTTCGGAAAATTCTCATTAGATAGAACAGATGTTTTAATTCCTTCATGAGACGATAACATTTAGCATATTTTCAGGTATACTATCGATTTGAGTAATTTCCAGAGGGAACCGCTATTTACAGTGTCAAACACTTCGGTCAGATGGATAAAGATGGTATAAAGTTCATGGCTATTATCGCAAAATTTCTCAGCCAGCTGACAAAGTGAAAAAATCATAGCAATTGTTCCACGACATGAACGAAAACCACACTGTGATTCGGGATAGATGTCATCAATAAGATATTTGATTATCCTGTTGAGAATTTTACCAGCGATACTTAGAAATGCAGATGCTTCCATTCCTTCATGAAATGAGATGATAACATTTAGCATGCTTTAATAGAGTTTATGGATCGTCTCCACAAACTTTCCTGACAAAGTAAAAAAATCATAGCAATTGTTCCACGACCTGAACGAAAACCACACTGTGATTCGGGATAGATGTCATCAATAAGATATTTGATTATCCTGTTGAGAATTTTACCAGCGATACTTAGAAATGCAGATGCTTCCATTCCTTCATGAAATGAGATGATAACATTTAGCATGCTTTAATAGAGTTTATGGATCGTCTCCACAAACTTTCCTGACAAAGTAAAAAAATCATAGCAATTGTTCCACGACCTGAACGAAAACCACACTGTGATTCGGGATAGATGTCATCAATAAGATATTTGATTATCCTGTTGAGAATTTTACCAGCGATACTTAGAAATGCAGATGCTTCCATTCCTTCATGAAATGAGATGATAACATTTAGCATGCTTTAATAGAGTTTATGGATCGTCTCCACAAACTTTCCTGACAAAGTAAAAAAATCATAGCAATTGTTCCACGACCTGAACGAAAACCACACTGTGATTCGGGATAGATGTCATCAATAAGATATTTGATTATCCTGTTGAGAATTTTACCAGCGATACTTAGAAATGCAGATGCTTCCATTCCTTCATGAAATGAGATGATAACATTTAGCATGCTTTAATAGAGTTTATGGATCGTCTCCACAAACTTTCCTGACAAAGTAAAAAAATCATAGCAATTGTTCCACGACCTGAACGAAAACCACACTGTGATTCGGGATAGATGTCATCAATAAGATATTTGATTATCCTGTTGAGAATTTTACCAGCGATACTTAGAAATGCAGATGCTTCCATTCCTTCATGAAATGAGATGATAACATTTAGCATGCTTTAATAGAGTTTATGGATCGTCTCCACAAACTTTCCTGACAAAGTAAAAAAATCATAGCAATTGTTCCACGACCTGAACGAAAACCACACTGTGATTCGGGATAGATGTCATCAATAAGATATTTGATTATCCTGTTGAGAATTTTACCAGCGATACTTAGAAATGCAGATGCTTCCATTCCTTCATGAAATGAGATGATAACATTTAGCATGCTTTAATAGAGTTTATGGATCGTCTCCACAAACTTTCCTGACAAAGTAAAAAAATCATAGCAATTGTTCCACGACCTGAACGAAAACCACACTGTGATTCGGGATAGATGTCATCAATAAGATATTTGATTATCCTGTTGAGAATTTTACCAGCGATACTTAGAAATGCAGATGCTTCCATTCCTTCATGAAATGAGATGATAACATTTAGCATGCTTTAATAGAGTTTATGGATCGTCTCCACAAACTTTCCTGACAAAGTAAAAAAATCATAGCAATTGTTCCACGACCTGAACGAAAACCACACTGTGATTCGGGATAGATGTCATCAATAAGATATTTGATTATCCTGTTGAGAATTTTACCAGCGATACTTAGAAATGCAGATGCTTCCATTCCTTCATGAAATGAGATGATAACATTTAGCATGCTTTAATAGAGTTTATGGATCGTCTCCACAAACTTTCCTGACAAAGTAAAAAAATCATAGCAATTGTTCCACGACCTGAACGAAAACCACACTGTGATTCGGGATAGATGTCATCAATAAGATATTTGATTATCCTGTTGAGAATTTTACCAGCGATACTTAGAAATGCAGATGCTTCCATTCCTTCATGAAATGAGATGATAACATTTAGCATGCTTTAATAGAGTTTATGGATCGTCTCCACAAACTTTCCTGACAAAGTAAAAAAATCATAGCAATTGTTCCACGACATGAACGAAAACCACACTGTGATTCGGGATAGATGTCATCAATAAGATATTTGATTATCCTGTTGAGAATTTTACCAGCGATACTTAGAAATGCAGATGCTTCCATTCCTTCATGAAATGAGATGATAACATTTAGCATGCTTTAATAGAGTTTATGGATCGTCTCCACAAACTTTCCTGACAAAGTAAAAAAATCATAGCAATTGTTCCACGACCTGAACGAAAACCACACTGTGATTCGGGATAGATGTCATCAATAAGATATTTGATTATCCTGTTGAGAATTTTACCAGCGATACTTAGAAATGCAGATGCTTCCATTCCTTCATGAAATGAGATGATAACATTTAGCATGCTTTAATAGAGTTTATGGATCGTCTCCACAAACTTTCCTGACAAAGTAAAAAAATCATAGCAATTGTTCCACGACCTGAACGAAAACCACACTGTGATTCGGGATAGATGTCATCAATAAGATATTTGATTATCCTGTTGAGAATTTTACCAGCGATACTTAGAAATGCAGATGCTTCCATTCCTTCATGAAATGAGATGATAACATTTAGCATGCTTTAATAGAGTTTATGGATCGTCTCCACAAACTTTCCTGACAAAGTAAAAAAATCATAGCAATTGTTCCACGACCTGAACGAAAACCACACTGTGATTCGGGATAGATGTCATCAATAAGATATTTGATTATCCTGTTGAGAATTTTACCAGCGATACTTAGAAATGCAGATGCTTCCATTCCTTCATGAAATGAGATGATAACATTTAGCATGCTTTAATAGAGTTTATGGATCGTCTACACAAACTTTCCTGACAAAGTAAAAAAATCATAGCAATTGTTCCACGACCTGAACGAAAACCACACTGTGATTCGGGATAGATGTCATCAATAAGATATTTGATTATCCTGTTGAGAATTTTACCAGCGATACTTAGAAATGCAGATGCTTCCATTCCTTCATGAAATGAGATGATAACATTTAGCATGCTTTAATAGAGTTTATGGATCGTCTCCACAAACTTTCCTGACAAAGTAAAAAAATCATAGCAATTGTTCCACGACCTGAACGAAAACCACACTGTGATTCGGGATAGATGTCATCAATAAGATATTTGATTATCCTGTTGAGAATTTTACCAGCGATACTTAGAAATGCAGATGCTTCCATTCCTTCATGAAATGAGATGATAACATTTAGCATGCTTTAATAGAGTTTATGGATCGTCTCCACAAACTTTCCTGACAAAGTAAAAAAATCATAGCAATTGTTCCACGACCTGAACGAAAACCACACTGTGATTCGGGATAGATGTCATCAATAAGATATTTGATTATCCTGTTGAGAATTTTACCAGCGATACTTAGAAATGCAGATGCTTCCATTCCTTCATGAAATGAGATGATAACATTTAGCATGCTTTAATAGAGTTTATGGATCGTCTCCACAAACTTTCCTGACAAAGTAAAAAAATCATAGCAATTGTTCCACGACCTGAACGAAAACCACACTGTGATTCGGGATAGATGTCATCAATAAGATATTTGATTATCCTGTTGAGAATTTTACCAGCGATACTTAGAAATGCAGATGCTTCTATTCCTTCATGAAATGAGATGATAACATTTAGCATGCTTTAATAGAGTTTATGGATCGTCTCCACAAACTTTCCTGACAAAGTAAAAAAATCATAGCAATTGTTCCACGACATGAACGAAAACCACACTGTGATTCGGGATAGATGTCAGAAATAAGGTATTTGATTATCCTGTTGAGAATTTTACCAGCGATACTTAGAAATGCAGATGCTTCCATTCCTTCATGAAATGAGATGATAACATTTAGCATGCTTTAATAGAGTTTATGGATCGTCTCCACAAACTTTCCTGACAAAGTAAAAAAATCATAGCAATTGTTCCACGACCTGAACGAAAACCACACTGTGATTCGGGATAGATGTCATCAATAAGATATTTGATTATCCTGTTGAGAATTTTACCAGCGATACTTAGAAATGCAGATGGTTTCATTCCTTCATGAAATGAGATGATAACATTTAGCATGCTTTAATAGAGTTTATGGATCGTCTCCACAAACTTTCCTGACAAAGTGCAAAAATCATAGCAATTGTTCCACGACATGAACGAAAACCACACTGTGATTCGGGATAGATGTCAGCAATAAGATATTTGATTATCCTGTTGAGAATTTTACCAGCGATACTTAGAAATGCAGATCGTCTCATTCCTTCATGAAATTAGTTGATAACATTTAGCATGCTTTAATAGAGTTTATGGATCGTCTCCACAAACTTTCCTGACAAAGTGAAAAAATCATAGCAATTGTTCCACGACCTGAACGAAAACCACACTGTGATTCGGGATAGATGTCAGCAATAAGATATTTGATTATCCTGTTGAGAATTTTACCAGCGATACTTAGAAATGCAGATCGTCTCATTCCTTCATGAAATTAGTTGATAACATTTAGCATGCTTTAATAGAGTTTATGGATCGTCTCCACAAACTTTCCTGACAAAGTGAAAAAATCATAGCAATTGTTCCACGACATGAACGAAAACCACACTGTGATTCGGGATAGATGTCAGCAATAAGATATTTGATTATCCTGTTGAGAATTTTACCAGCGATACTTAGAAATGCAGATCGTCTCATTCCTTCATGAAATTAGTTGATAACATTTAGCATGCTTTAATAGAGTTTATGGATCGTCTCCACAAACTTTCCTGACAAAGTGAAAAAATCATAGCAATTGTTCCACGACCTGAACGAAAACCACACTGTGATTCGGGATAGATGTCAGCAATAAGATATTTGATTATCCTGTTGAGAATTTTACCAGCGATACTTAGAAATGCAGATCGTCTCATTCCTTCATGAAATTAGTTGATAACATTTAGCATGCTTTAATAGAGTTTATGGATCGTCTCCACAAACTTTCCTGACAAAGTGAAAAAATCATAGCAATTGTTCCACGACATGAACGAAAACCACACTGTGATTCGGGATAGTTGTCAGCAATAAGATATTTGATTATCCTGTTGAGAAATTTTACCAGCGATACTTAGAAATGCAGACGGTTTCATTCCTTCATGAAATTAGTTGATAACATTTAGCATGCTTTAATAGAGTTTATGGATCGTCTCCACAAACTTTCCTGACAAAGTGAAAAAATCATAGCAATTGTTCCACGACATGAACGAAAACCACACTGTGATTCGGGATAGATGTCAGCAATAAGATATTTGATTATCCTGTTGAGAATTTTACCAGCGATACTTAGAAATGCAGACGGTTTCATTCCTTCATGAAATTAGTTGATAACATTTAGCATGCTTTAATAGAGTTTATGGATCGTCCCCACAAACTTTCCTGACAAAGTGAAAAAATCATAGCAATTGTTCCACGACCTGAACGAAAACCACACTGTGATTCGGGATAGATGTCAGAAATAAGATATTTGATTATCCTGTTGAGAATTTTACCAGCGATACTTAGAAATGCAGATCGTCTCATTCCTTCATGAAATTAGTTGATAACATTTAGCATGCTTTAATAGAGTTTATGGATCGTCTCCACAAACTTTCCTGACAAAGTGAAAAAATCATAGCAATTGTTCCACGACCTGAACGAAAACCACACTGTGATTCGGGATAGATGTCATCAATAAGATATTTGATTATCCTGTTGAGAATTTTACCAGCGATACTTAGAAATGCAGATGGTTTCATTCCTTCATGAAATGAGATGATAACATTTAGCATGCTTTAATAGAGTTTATGGATCGTCTCCACAAACTTTCCTGACAAAGTGCAAAAATCATAGCAATTGTTCCACGACATGAACGAAAACCACACTGTGATTCGGGATAGATGTCAGCAATAAGATATTTGATTATCCTGTTGAGAATTTTACCAGCGATACTTAGAAATGCAGATCGTCTCATTCCTTCATGAAATTAGTTGATAACATTTAGCATGCTTTAATAGAGTTTATGGATCGTCTCCACAAACTTTCCTGACAAAGTGAAAAAATCATAGCAATTGTTCCACGACATGAACGAAAACCACACTGTGATTCGGGATAGATGTCAGCAATAAGATATTTGATTATCCTGTTGAGAATTTTACCAGCGATACTTAGAAATGCAGATCGTCTCATTCCTTCATGAAATTAGTTGATAACATTTAGCATGCTTTAATAGAGTTTATGGATCGTCTCCACAAACTTTCCTGACAAAGTGAAAAAATCATAGCAATTGTTCCACGACATGAACGAAAACCACACTGTGATTCGGGATAGATGTCAGCAATAAGATATTTGATTATCCTGTTGAGAATTTTACCAGCGATACTTAGAAATGCAGATCGTCTCATTCCTTCATGAAATTAGTTGATAACATTTAGCATGCTTTAATAGAGTTTATGGATCGTCCCCACAAACTTTCCTGACAAAGTGAAAAAATCATAGCAATTGTTCCACGACCTGAACGAAAACCACACTGTGATTCGGGATAGATGTCAGCAATAAGATATTTGATTATCCTGTTGAGAATTTTACCAGCGATACTTAGAAATGCAGATCGTCTCATTCCTTCATGAAATTAGTTGATAACATTTAGCATGCTTTAATAGAGTTTATGGATCGTCTCCACAAACTTTCCTGACAAAGTGAAAAAATCATAGCAATTGTTCCACGACCTGAACGAAAACAACACTGTGATTCGGGATAGATGTCAGAAATAAGATATTTGATTATCCTGTTGAGAATTTTACCAGCGATACTTAGAAATGCAGATCGTCTCATTCCTTCATGAAATTAGTTGACAACATTTAGCATGCTTTAATAGAGTTTATGGATCGTCTCCACAAACTTTCCTGACAAAGTGAAAAAATCATAGCAATTGTTCCACGACCTGAACGAAAACCACACTGTGATTCGGGATAGATGTCAGCAATAAGATATTTGATTATCCTGTTGAGAATTTTACCAGCGATACTTAGAAATGCAGATCGTCTTATTCCTTCATGAAATTAGTTGATAACATTTAGCATGCTTTAATAGAGTTTATGGATCGTCTCCACAAACTTTCCTGACAAAGTGAAAAAATCATAGCAATTGTTCCACGACATGAACGAAAACCACACTGTGATTCGGGATAGATGTCATCAATAAGATATTTGATTATCCTGTTGAGAATTTTACCAGCGATATTTAGAAATGCAGATGGTTTCATTCCTTCATGAAATGAGGTGATAACATTTAGCATGCTTTAATAGAGTTTATGGATCGTCTCCACAAACTTTCCTGACAAAGTGAAAAAATCATAGCAATTGTTACACGACATGAACGAAAACCACACTGAGATTCGGGATAGATGTCATCAATAAGATATGTGATTATCCTGTTGAGAATTTAACCAGCGATATTTAGAAATGCAGATGGTTTCATTCCTTCATGAAATGAGGTGATAACATTTAGCATGCTTTAATAGAGTTTATGGATCGTCTCCACAAACTTTTCTGACAAAGTGAAAAAATCATAGCAATTGTTCCACGACATGAACGAAAACCACACTGTGATTCGGGATAGATGTCATCAATAAGATATTTGATTATCCTGTTGAGAATTTTACCAGCGATATTTAGAAATGCAGATGGTTTCATTCCTTCATGAAATGAGGTGATAACATTTAGCATGCTTTAATAGAGTTTATGGATCGTCTCCACAAACTTTCCTGACAAAGTGAAAAAATCATAGCAATTGTTCCACGACATGAACGAAAACCACACTGTGATTCGGGATAGATGTCATCAATAAGATATTTGATTATCCTGTTGAGAATTTTACCAGCGATATTTAGAAATGCAGATGGTTTCATTCCTTCATGAAATGAGGTGATAACATTTAGCATGCTTTAATAGAGTTTATGGATCGTCTCCACAAACTTTCCTGACAAAGTGAAAAAATCATAGCAATTGTTCCACGACATGAACGAAAACCACACTGTGATTCGGGATAGATGTCATCAATAAGATATTTGATTATCCTGTTGAGAATTTTACCAGCGATATTTAGAAATGCAGATGGTTTCATTCCTTCATGAAATTAGATGATAACATTTAGCATGCTTTAATAGAGTTTATGGATCGTCTCCACAAACTTTCCTGACAAAGTGAAAAAATCATAGCAATTGTTCCACGACATGAACGAAAACCACACTGTGATTCGGGATAGATGTCATCAATAAGATATTTGATTATCCTGTTGAGAATTTTACCAGCGATATTTAGAAATGCAGATGGTTTCATTCCTTCATGAAATGAGGTGATAACATTTAGCATGCTTTAATAGAGTTTATGGATCGTCTCCACAAACTTTCCTGACAAAGTGAAAAAATCATAGCAATTGTTCCACGACATGAACGAAAACCACACTGTGATTCGGGATAGATGTCATCAATAAGATATTTGATTATCCTGTTGAGAATTTTACCAGCGATATTTAGAAATGCAGATGGTTTCATTCCTTCATGAAATGAGGTGATAACATTTAGCATGCTTTAATAGAGTTTATGGATCGTCTCCACAAACTTTCCTGACAAAGTAAAAAAATCATAGCAATTGTTCCACGACCTGAACGAAAACCACACTGTGATTCGGGATAGATGTCATCAATAAGATATTTGATTATCCTGTTGAGAATTTTACCAGCGATACTTAGAAATGCAGACGGTTTCATTCCTTCATGAAATGAGATGATAACATTTAGCATGCTTTAATAGAGTTTATGGATCGTCTCCACAAACTTTCCTGACAAAGTGAAAAAATCATAGCAATTGTTCCACGACCTGAACGAAAACCACACTGTGATTCGGGATAGATGTCATCAATAAGATATTTGATTATCCTGTTGAGAATTTTACCAGCGATACTTAGAAATGCTGATGGTTTCATTCCTTCATGAAATGATAATGATAACATTTAGCATGCTTTAATAGTGTTTATGGATCGTCTCCACAAACTTTCCTGACAAAGTGAAAAAATCATAGCAATTGTTCCACGACATGAACGAAAACCACACTGTGATTCGCGATAGATGTCATCAATAAGATATTTGATTATCCTGTTGAGAATTTTACCAGCGATATTTAGAAATGCAGACGGTTTCATTCCTTCATGAAATTAGATGATAACATTTAGCATGCTTTAATAGAGTTTATGGATCGTCTCCACAAGCTTTCCTGACAAAGTGAAAAAATCATATCAATTGTTCCACGACATGAACGAAAACCACACTGTGATTCGGGATAGATGTCATCAATAAGATATTTGATTATCCTGTTGAGAATTTTACCAGCGATATTTAGAAATGCAGATGGTTTCATTCCTTCATGAAATTAGATGATAACATTTAGCATGCTTTAATAGAGTTTATGGATCGTCTCCACAAACTTTCCTGACAAAGTGAAAAAATCATAGCAATTGTTCCACGACATGAACGAAAACCACACTGTGATTCGGGATAGATGTCATCAATAAGATATTTGATTATCCTGTTGAGAATTTTACCAGCGATACTTAGAAATGCAGACGGTTTCATTCCTTCATGAAATGAGATGATAAAATTTAGCATGAGATTCAGGATAGATGTCGTTAATGAGATATTTGATTATCCTGTTGAGAATTTTACCAGCGATACTTAGAAATGCAGATGGTTTCATTCCTTCATGAAATGAGATGATAACATTTAGCATGCTTTAATAGAGTTTATGGATCGTCTCCACCAACTTTCCTGACAAGGTAAAAAAATCATAGCAATTGTTCCACGACCTGAACGAAAACCACACTGTGATTCGGGATAGATGTCATCAATAAGATATTTTATTATCCTGTTGAGAATTTTACCAGCGATACTTAGAAATGCAGATGGTTTCATTCCTTCATGAAATGAGATGATAACATTTAGCATGCTTTAATAGAGTTTATGGATCGTCTCCACAAACTTTCCTGACAACGTAAAAAAAATCATAGCAATTGTTCCACGACCTGAACGAAAACCACACTGTGATTCGGGATAGATGTCATCAATAAGATATTTGATTATCCTGTTGAGAATTTTACCAGCGATACTTAGAAATGCAGATGGTTTCATTCCTTCATGAAATGAGATGATAACATTTAGCATGCTTTAATAGAGTTTATGGATCGTCTCCACAAACTTTCCTGACAAAGTAAAAAATCATAGCAATTGTTACACGACCTGAACGAAAACCACACTGTGATTCGGGATAGATGTCATCAGTAAGATATTTGATTATCCTGTTGAGAATTTTACCAGCGATACATAGAAATGCAGATGGTTTCATTCCTTCATGAAATGAGATGATAACATTTAGCATGCTTTAATAGAGTTTATGGATCGTCTCCACAAACTTTTCTGACAAATTAAAAAAATCATAGCAATTGTTCCACGACCTGAACGAAAACCACACTGTGATTCAGGATAGATGTCATCAATAAGATATTTGATTATCCTGTTGAGAATTTTACCAGCGATACTTAGAAATGCAGATCGTCTCATTCCTTCATGAAATTAGATGATAACATTTAGCATGCTTTAATAGAGTTTATGGATCGTCTCCACAAACTTTCCTGACAAAGTAAAAAAATCATAGCAATTGTTCCACGACCTGAACGAAAACCACACTGTGATTCGGGATAGATGTCATTAATGAGATATTTGATTATCCTGTTGAGAATTTTACCAGCGATACTTAGAAATGCAGATGGTTTCATTCCTTCATGAAATGAGATGATAACATTTAGCATGCTTTAATAGAGTTTATGGATCGTCTCCACCAACTTTCCTGACAAGGTAAAAAAATCATAGCAATTGTTCCACGACCTGAACGAAAACAACACTGTGATTCGGGATAGATGTCATCAATAAGATATTTTATTATCCTGTTGAGAATTTTACCAGCGATACTTAGAAATGCAGATGGTTTCATTCCTTCATGAAATGAGATGATAACATTTAGCATGCTTTAATAGAGTTTATGGATCGTCTCCACAAACTTTCCTGACAACGTAAAAAAAATCATAGCAATTGTTCCACGACCTGAACGAAAACCACACTGTGATTCGGGATAGATGTCATCAATAAGATATTTGATTATCCTGTTGAGAATTTTACCAGCGATACTTAGAAATGCAGATGGTTTCATTCCTTCATGAAATGAGATGATAACATTTAGCATGCTTTAATAGAGTTTATGGATCGTCTCCACAAACTTTCCTGACAAAGTAAAAAATCATAGCAATTGTTACACGACCTGAACGAAAACCACACTGTGATTCGGGATAGATGTCATCAGTAAGATATTTGATTATCCTGTTGAGAAATTTACCAGCGATACTTATAAATGCAGATGGTTTCATTCCTTCATGAAATGAGATGATAACATTTAGCATGCTTTAATAGAGTTTATGGATCGTCTCCACAAACTTTCCTGACAAAGTAAAAAAATCATAGCAATTGTTCCACGACCTGAACGAAAACCACACTGTGATTCGGGATAGATGTCATCAATGAGATATTTGATTATCCTGTTGAAAATTTTACCAGCGATACGTAGAAATGCAGATGTTTCATTCCTTCATGAAATGAGATGATAACATTTAGCATGCTTTAATAGAGTTTATGGATCGTCTCCACAAACTTTCCTGACAAAGTGAAAAAATCATATAAATTTTTCCACGACCTGAACGAAAATCACACTGTGATTCGGGATAGATCCCATCAATAAGATATTTGATTATCCTGTTGAGAATTTTACCAGCGATATTTAGAAATGCAGATGGTTTCATTCCTTCATGAAATGAGATGATAACATTTAGCATGCTTCAATAGAGTTTATCGATCGTCTCCACAAACTTTACTGACAAAGTAAAAAAATCATATCAATTGTTCCACGACCTGAACGAAAACCACACTGTGATTCGGGATAGATGTCATCAATAAGATATTTGATTATCCTGTTGAGAATTTTACCAGCGATACTTAGAAATGCAGACGGTTTCATTCCTTCATGAAATGAGATGATAACATTTAGCATGCTTTAATAGAGTTTATGGATCGTCTCCACAAACCTTCCTGACAAAGTAAAAAAATCATAGCAATTGTTCCACGACCTGAACGAAAACCACACTGTGATTCGGGATAGATGTCATCAATAAGATATTTGATTATCCCGTTGAGAATTTTACCAGCGATACTTAGAAATGCAGATGGTTTCATTCCTTCATGAAATGAGATGATAACATTTAGCATGCTTTAATAGAGTTTATGGATCGTCTCCACAAACTTTCCTGACAAAGTAAAAAAATCATAGCAATTGTTCCACGACCTGAACGAAAACCACACTGTGATTCGGGATAGATGTCATCAATAAGATATTTGATTATCCCGTTGAGAAATTTACCAGCGATACTTAGACATGCAGACGGTTTCATTCCTTCATGAAATGAGATGATAACATTTAGCATGCTTTAATAGAGTTTATGGATCGTCTACACAAACTTTCCTGACAAAGTAAAAAAATCATAGCAATTGTTCCACGACCTGAACGAAAACCACACTGTGATTCGGGATAGATGTCATCAATAAGATATTTGATTATCCTGTTGAGAATTTTACCAGCGATACTTAGAAATGCAGATGCTTCCATTCCTTCATGAAATGAGATGATAACATTTAGCATGCTTTAATAGAGTTTATGGATCGTCTCCACAAACTTTCCTGACAAAGTAAAAAAATCATAGCAATTGTTCCACGACCTGAACGAAAACCACACTGTGATTCGGGATAGATGTCATCAATAAGATATTTGATTATCCTGTTGAGAATTTTACCAGCGATACTTAGAAATGCAGATGCTTCCATTCCTTCATGAAATGAGATGATAACATTTAGCATGCTTTAATAGAGTTTATGGATCGTCTCCACAAACTTTCCTGACAAAGTAAAAAAATCATAGCAATTGTTCCACGACCTGAACGAAAACCACACTGTGATTCGGGATAGATGTCATCAATAAGATATTTGATTATCCTGTTGAGAATTTTACCAGCGATACTTAGAAATGCAGATGCTTCCATTCCTTCATGAAATGAGATGATAACATTTAGCATGCTTTAATAGAGTTTATGGATCGTCTCCACAAACTTTCCTGACAAAGTAAAAAAATCATAGCAATTGTTCCACGACCTGAACGAAAACCACACTGTGATTCGGGATAGATGTCATCAATAAGATATTTGATTATCCTGTTGAGAATTTTACCAGCGATACTTAGAAATGCAGATGCTTCTATTCCTTCATGAAATGAGATGATAACATTTAGCATGCTTTAATAGAGTTTATGGATCGTCTCCACAAACTTTCCTGACAAAGTAAAAAAATCATAGCAATTGTTCCACGACATGAACGAAAACCACACTGTGATTCGGGATAGATGTCAGAAATAAGATATTTGATTATCCTGTTGAGAATTTTACCAGCGATACTTAGAAATGCAGATGCTTCCATTCCTTCATGAAATGAGATGATAACATTTAGCATGCTTTAATAGAGTTTATGGATCGTCTCCACAAACTTTCCTGACAAAGTAAAAAAATCATAGCAATTGTTCCACGACCTGAACGAAAACCACACTGTGATTCGGGATAGATGTCATCAATAAGATATTTGATTATCCTGTTGAGAATTTTACCAGCGATACTTAGAAATGCAGATGGTTTCATTCCTTCATGAAATGAGATGATAAAATTTAGCATGCTTTAATAGAGTTTATGGATCGTCTCCACAAACTTTCCTGACAAAGTGCAAAAATCATAGCAATTGTTCCACGACATGAACGAAAACCACACTGTGATTCGGGATAGATGTCAGCAATAAGATATTTGATTATCCTGTTGAGAATTTTACCAGCGATACTTAGAAATGCAGATCGTCTCATTCCTTCATGAAATTAGTTGATAACATTTAGCATGCTTTAATAGAGTTTATGGATCGTCTCCACAAACTTTCCTGACAAAGTGAAAAAATCATAGCAATTGTTCCACGACATGAACGAAAACCACACTGTGATTCGGGATAGATGTCAGCAATAAGATATTTGATTATCCTGTTGAGAATTTTACCAGCGATACTTAGAAATGCAGATCGTCTCATTCCTTCATGAAATTAGTTGATAACATTTAGCATGCTTTAATAGAGTTTATGGATCGTCTCCACAAACTTTCCTGACAAAGTGAAAAAATCATAGCAATTGTTCCACGACATGAACGAAAACCACACTGTGATTCGGGATAGATGTCAGCAATAAGATATTTGATTATCCTGTTGAGAATTTTACCAGCGATACTTAGAAATGCAGATCGTCTCATTCCTTCATGAAATTAGTTGATAACATTTAGCATGCTTTAATAGAGTTTATGGATCGTCTCCACAAACTTTCCTGACAAAGTGAAAAAATCATAGCAATTGTTCCACGACCTGAACGAAAACCACACTGTGATTCGGGATAGATGTCAGCAATAAGATATTTGATTATCCTGTTGAGAATTTTACCAGCGATACTTAGAAATGCAGATCGTCTCATTCCTTCATGAAATTAGTTGATAACATTTAGCATGCTTTAATAGAGTTTATGGATCGTCTCCACAAACTTCCCTGACAAAGTGAAAAAATCATAGCAATTGTTCCACGACATGAACGAAAACCACACTGTGATTCGGGATAGTTGTCAGCAATAAGATATTTGATTATCCTGTTGAGAAATTTTACCAGCGATACTTAGAAATGCAGACGGTTTCATTCCTTCATGAAATTAGTTGATAACATTTAGCATGCTTTAATAGAGTTTATGGATCGTCTCCACAAACTTTCCTGACAAAGTGAAAAAATCATAGCAATTGTTCCACGACATGAACGAAAACCACACTGTGATTCGGGATAGATGTCAGCAATAAGATATTTGATTATCCTGTTGAGAATTTTACCAGCGATACTTAGAAATGCAGACGGTTTCATTCCTTCATGAAATTAGTTGATAACATTTAGCATGCTTTAATAGAGTTTATGGATCGTCCCCACAAACTTTCCTGACAAAGTGAAAAAATCATAGCAATTGTTCCACGACCTGAACGAAAACCACACTGTGATTCGGGATAGATGTCAGAAATAAGATATTTGATTATCCTGTTGAGAATTTTACCAGCGATACTTAGAAATGCAGATCGTCTCATTCCTTCATGAAATTAGTTGATAACATTTAGCATGCTTTAATAGAGTTTATGGATCGTCTCCACAAACTTTCCTGACAAAGTGAAAAAATCATAGCAATTGTTCCACGACCTGAACGAAAACCACACTGTGATTCGGGATAGATGTCATCAATAAGATATTTGATTATCCTGTTGAGAATTTTACCAGCGATACTTAGAAATGCAGATGGTTTCATTCCTTCATGAAATGAGATGATAACATTTAGCATGCTTTAATAGAGTTTATGGATCGTCTCCACAAACTTTCCTGACAAAGTGCAAAAATCATAGCAATTGTTCCACGACATGAACGAAAACCACACTGTGATTCGGGATAGATGTCAGCAATAAGATATTTGATTATCCTGTTGAGAATTTTACCAGCGATACTTAGAAATGCAGATCGTCTCATTCCTTCATGAAATTAGTTGATAACATTTAGCATGCTTTAATAGAGTTTATGGATCGTCTCCACAAACTTTCCTGACAAAGTGAAAAAATCATAGCAATTGTTCCACGACATGAACGAAAACCACACTGTGATTCGGGATAGATGTCAGCAATAAGATATTTGATTATCCTGTTGAGAATTTTACCAGCGATACTTAGAAATGCAGATCGTCTCATTCCTTCATGAAATTAGTTGATAACATTTAGCATGCTTTAATAGAGTTTATGGATCGTCTCCACAAACTTTCCTGACAAAGTGAAAAAATCATAGCAATTGTTCCACGACATGAACGAAAACCACACTGTGATTCGGGATAGATGTCAGCAATAAGATATTTGATTATCCTGTTGAGAATTTTACCAGCGATACTTAGAAATGCAGATCGTCTCATTCCTTCATGAAATTAGTTGATAACATTTAGCATGCTTTAATAGAGTTTATGGATCGTCCCCACAAACTTTCCTGACAAAGTGAAAAAATCATAGCAATTGTTCCACGACATGAACGAAAACCACACTGTGATTCGGGATAGATGTCAGAAATAAGATATTTGATTATCCTGTTGAGAATTTTACCAGCGATACTTAGAAATGCAGATCGTCTCATTCCTTCATGAAATTAGTTGATAACATTTAGCATGCTTTAATAGAGTTTATGGATCGTCTCCACAAACTTTCCTGACAAAGTGAAAAAATCATAGCAATTGTTCCACGACCTGAACGAAAACAACACTGTGATTCGGGATAGATGTCAGAAATAAGATATTTGATTATCCTGTTGAGAATTTTACCAGCGATACTTAGAAATGCAGATCGTCTCATTCCTTCATGAAATTAGTTGACAACATTTAGCATGCTTTAATAGAGTTTATGGATCGTCTCCACAAACTTTCCTGACAAAGTGAAAAAATCATAGCAATTGTTCCACGACCTGAACGAAAACCACACTGTGATTCGGGATAGATGTCAGCAATAAGATATTTGATTATCCTGTTGAGAATTTTACCAGCGATACTTAGAAATGCAGATCGTCTTATTCCTTCATGAAATTAGTTGATAACATTTAGCATGCTTTAATAGAGTTTATGGATCGTCTCCACAAACTTTCCTGACAAAGTGAAAAAATCATAGCAATTGTTCCACGACATGAACGAAAACCACACTGTGATTCGGGATAGATGTCATCAATAAGATATTTGATTATCCTGTTGAGAATTTTACCAGCGATATTTAGAAATGCAGATGGTTTCATTCCTTCATGAAATGAGGTGATAACATTTAGCATGCTTTAATAGAGTTTATGGATCGTCTCCACAAACTTTCCTGACAAAGTGAAAAAATCATAGCAATTGTTACACGACATGAACGAAAACCACACTGAGATTCGGGATAGATGTCATCAATAAGATATGTGATTATCCTGTTGAGAATTTAACCAGCGATATTTAGAAATGCAGATGGTTTCATTCCTTCATGAAATGAGGTGATAACATTTAGCATGCTTTAATAGAGTTTATGGATCGTCTCCACAAACTTTTCTGACAAAGTGAAAAAATCATAGCAATTGTTCCACGACATGAACGAAAACCACACTGTGATTCGGGATAGATGTCATCAATAAGATATTTGATTATCCTGTTGAGAATTTTACCAGCGATATTTAGAAATGCAGATGGTTTCATTCCTTCATGAAATGAGGTGATAACATTTAGCATGCTTTAATAGAGTTTATGGATCGTCTCCACAAACTTTCCTGACAAAGTGAAAAAATCATAGCAATTGTTCCACGACATGAACGAAAACCACACTGTGATTCGGGATAGATGTCATCAATAAGATATTTGATTATCCTGTTGAGAATTTTACCAGCGATATTTAGAAATGCAGATGGTTTCATTCCTTCATGAAATGAGGTGATAACATTTAGCATGCTTTAATAGAGTTTATGGATCGTCTCCACAAACTTTCCTGACAAAGTGAAAAAATCATAGCAATTGTTCCACGACATGAACGAAAACCACACTGTGATTCGGGATAGATGTCATCAATAAGATATTTGATTATCCTGTTGAGAATTTTACCAGCGATATTTAGAAATGCAGATGGTTTCATTCCTTCATGAAATTAGATGATAACATTTAGCATGCTTTAATAGAGTTTATGGATCGTCTCCACAAACTTTCCTGACAAAGTGAAAAAATCATAGCAATTGTTCCACGACATGAACGAAAACCACACTGTGATTCGGGATAGATGTCATCAATAAGATATTTGATTATCCTGTTGAGAATTTTACCAGCGATATTTAGAAATGCAGATGGTTTCATTCCTTCATGAAATGAGGTGATAACATTTAGCATGCTTTAATAGAGTTTATGGATCGTCTCCACAAACTTTCCTGACAAAGTGAAAAAATCATAGTAATTGTTCCACGACATGAACGAAAACCACACTGTGATTCGGGATAGATGTCATCAATAAGATATTTGATTATCCTGTTGAGAATTTTACCAGCGATATTTAGAAATGCAGATGGTTTCATTCCTTCATGAAATGAGGTGATAACATTTAGCATGCTTTAATAGAGTTTATGGATCGTCTCCACAAACTTTCCTGACAAAGTAAAAAAATCATAGCAATTGTTCCACGACCTGAACGAAAACCACACTGTGATTCGGGATAGATGTCATCAATAAGATATTTGATTATCCTGTTGAGAATTTTACCAGCGATACTTAGAAATGCAGACGGTTTCATTCCTTCATGAAATGAGATGATAACATTTAGCATGCTTTAATAGAGTTTATGGATCGTCTCCACAAACTTTCCTGACAAAGTGAAAAAATCATAGCAATTGTTCCACGACCTGAACGAAAACCACACTGTGATTCGGGATAGATGTCATCAATAAGATATTTGATTATCCTGTTGAGAATTTTACCAGCGATACTTAGAAATGCTGATGGTTTCATTCCTTCATGAAATGATAATGATAACATTTAGCATGCTTTAATAGTGTTTATGGATCGTCTCCACAAACTTTCCTGACAAAGTGAAAAAATCATAGCAATTGTTCCACGACATGAACGAAAACCACACTGTGATTCGCGATAGATGTCATCAATAAGATATTTGATTATCCTGTTGAGAATTTTACCAGCGATATTTAGAAATGCAGACGGTTTCATTCCTTCATGAAATTAGATGATAACATTTAGCATGCTTTAATAGAGTTTATGGATCGTCTCCACAAGCTTTCCTGACAAAGTGAAAAAATCATATCAATTGTTCCACGACATGAACGAAAACCACACTGTGATTCGGGATAGATGTCATCAATAAGATATTTGATTATCCTGTTGAGAATTTTACCAGCGATACTTAGAAATGCAGACGGTTTCATTCCTTCATGAAATGAGATGATAAAATTTAGCATGAGATTCAGGATAGATGTCGTTAATGAGATATTTGATTATCCTGTTGAGAATTTTACCAGCGATACTTAGAAATGCAGATGGTTTCATTCCTTCATGAAATGAGATGATAACATTTAGCATGCTTTAATAGAGTTTATGGATCGTCTCCACCAACTTTCCTGACAAGGTAAAAAAATCATAGCAATTGTTCCACGACCTGAACGAAAACCACACTGTGATTCGGGATAGATGTCATCAATAAGATATTTTATTATCCTGTTGAGAATTTTACCAGCGATACTTAGAAATGCAGATGGTTTCATTCCTTCATGAAATGAGATGATAACATTTAGCATGCTTTAATAGAGTTTATGGATCGTCTCCACAAACTTTCCTGACAACGTAAAAAAAATCATAGCAATTGTTCCACGACCTGAACGAAAACCACACTGTGATTCGGGATAGATGTCATCAATAAGATATTTGATTATCCTGTTGAGAATTTTACCAGCGATACTTAGAAATGCAGATGGTTTCATTCCTTCATGAAATGAGATGATAACATTTAGCATGCTTTAATAGAGTTTATGGATCGTCTCCACAAACTTTCCTGACAAAGTAAAAAATCATAGCAATTGTTACACGACCTGAACGAAAACCACACTGTGATTCGGGATAGATGTCATCAGTAAGATATTTGATTATCCTGTTGAGAATTTTACCAGCGATACATAGAAATGCAGATGGTTTCATTCCTTCATGAAATGAGATGATAACATTTAGCATGCTTTAATAGAGTTTATGGATCGTCTCCACAAACTTTTCTGACAAATTAAAAAAATCATAGCAATTGTTCCACGACCTGAACGAAAACCACACTGTGATTCAGGATAGATGTCATCAATAAGATATTTGATTATCCTGTTGAGAATTTTACCAGCGATACTTAGAAATGCAGATCGTCTCATTCCTTCATGAAATTAGATGATAACATTTAGCATGCTTTAATAGAGTTTATGGATCGTCTCCACAAACTTTCCTGACAAAGTAAAAAAATCATAGCAATTGTTCCACGACCTGAACGAAAACCACACTGTGATTCGGGATAGATGTCATTAATGAGATATTTGATTATTCTGTTGAGAATTTTACCAGCGATACTTAGAAATGCAGATGGTTTCATTCCTTCATGAAATGAGATGATAACATTTAGCATGCTTTAATAGAGTTTATGGATCGTCTCCACCAACTTTCCTGACAAGGTAAAAAAATCATAGCAATTGTTCCACGACCTGAACGAAAACAACACTGTGATTCGGGATAGATGTCATCAATAAGATATTTTATTATCCTGTTGAGAATTTTACCAGCGATACTTAGAAATGCAGATGGTTTCATTCCTTCATGAAATGAGATGATAACATTTAGCATGCTTTAATAGAGTTTATGGATCGTCTCCACAAACTTTCCTGACAACGTAAAAAAAATCATAGCAATTGTTCCACGACCTGAACGAAAACCACACTGTGATTCGGGATAGATGTCATCAATAAGATATTTGATTATCCTGTTGAGAATTTTACCAGCGATACTTAGAAATGCAGATGGTTTCATTCCTTCATGAAATGAGATGATAACATTTAGCATGCTTTAATAGAGTTTATGGATCGTCTCCACAAACTTTCCTGACAAAGTAAAAAATCATAGCAATTGTTACACGACCTGAACGAAAACCACACTGTGATTCGGGATAGATGTCATCAGTAAGATATTTGATTATCCTGTTGAGAAATTTACCAGCGATACTTATAAATGCAGATGGTTTCATTCCTTCATGAAATGAGATGATAACATTTAGCATGCTTTCATAGAGTTTATGGATCGTCTCCACAAACTTTCCTGACAAAGTAAAAAAATCATAGCAATTGTTCCACGACCTGAACGAAAACCACACTGTGATTCGGGATAGATGTCATCAATGAGATATTTGATTATCCTGTTGAAAATTTTACCAGCGATACGTAGAAATGCAGATGTTTCATTCCTTCATGAAATGAGATGATAACATTTAGCATGCTTTAATAGAGTTTATGGATCGTCTCCACAAACTTTCCTGACAAAGTGAAAAAATCATATAAATTTTTCCACGACCTGAACGAAAATCACACTGTGATTCGGGATAGATCCCATCAATAAGATATTTGATTATCCTGTTGAGAATTTTACCAGCGATACTTAGAAATGCAGACGGTTTCATTCCTTCATGAAATGAGATGATAACATTTAGCATGCTTTAATAGAGTTTATGGATCGTCTCCACAAACCTTCCTGACAAAGTAAAAAAATCATAGCAATTGTTCCACGACCTGAACGAAAACCACACTGTGATTCGGGATAGATGTCATCAATAAGATATTTGATTATCCCGTTGAGAATTTTACCAGCGATACTTAGAAATGCAGATGGTTTCATTCCTTCATGAAATGAGATGATAACATTTAGCATGCTTTAATAGAGTTTATGGATCGTCTCCACAAACTTTCCTGACAAAGTAAAAAAATCATAGCAATTGTTCCACGACCTGAACGAAAACCACACTGTGATTCGGGATAGATGTCATCAATAAGATATTTGATTATCCCGTTGAGAAATTTACCAGCGATACTTAGACATGCAGACGGTTTCATTCCTTCATGAAATGAGATGATAACATTTAGCATGCTTTAATAGAGTTTATGGATCGTCTCCACAAACTTTCCTGACAAAGTAAAAAAATCATAGCAATTGTTCCACGACCTGAACGAAAACCACACTGTGATTCGGGATAGATGTCATCAATAAGATATTTGATTATCCTGTTGAGAATTTTACCAGCGATACTTATAAATGCAGACGATTTCATTCCTTCATGAAATGAGATGATAACATTTAGCATGCTTTAATAGAGTTTATGGATCGTCTCCACAAACTTTCCTGACAAAGTAAAAAATCATAGCAATTGTTCCACGACCTGAACGAAAACCACACTGTGATTCGGGATAGATGTCATCAATAAGATATTTGATTATCCTGTTGAGAATTTTACCAGCGATACTTAGAAATGCAGACGGTTTCATTCCTTCATGAAATGAGATGATAACATTTAGCATGCTTTAATAGAGTTTATGGATCGTCTCCACAATCTTTCCTGACAAAGTAAAAAAATCATAGCAATGGTTCCATGACCTGAACGGAAACAACACTGTGATTTGGGATAAATGTCATCAATAAGATATTTGATTATCCTGTTGAGAATTTTACCAGCGATACTTACAAAAGCAGATGTTTTCATTCCTTCATGAAATGAGATGATAACATTTAGCATGCTTTAATAGAGTTTATGGATCGTCTCCACAAACTTTCCTGACAAAGTAAAAAAATCATAGCAATTGTTCCACGACCTGAACGAAAACCACACTGTGATTCGGGATAGATGTCATCAATGAGATATTTGATTATCCTGTTGAAAATTTTACCAGCGATACGTAGAAATGCAGATGGTTTCATTCCTTCATGAAATGAGATGATAACATTTAGCATGCTTTAATAGAGTTTATGGATCGTCTCCACAAACTTTCCTGACAAAGTGAAAAAATCATATAAATTTTTCCACGACCTGAACGAAAATCACACTGTGATTCGTGATAGATCCCATCAATAAGATATTTGATTATCCTGTTGAGAATTTTACCAGCGATATTTAGAAATGCAGATGGTTTCATTCCTTCATGAAATGAGATGATAACATTTAGCATGCTTTAATAGAGTTTATGGATCGTCTCCACAAACTTTCCTGACAAAGTGAAAAAATCATAGCAATTGTTCCAAGACCTGAACGAAAACCACACTGTGATTCGGGATAGATGTCATCAATAAGATATTTGATTATCCTGTTGAGAATTTTACCAGCGATACTTAGAAATGCAGATCGTCTCATTCCTTCATGAAATTAGATGATAACATTTAGCATGCTCTAATAGAGTTTATGGATCGTCTCCACAAACTTTCCTGAAAAAGTGAAAAAATCATATCAATTTTTCCACGACCTGAAGGAAAACCACACTGTGATTCGGGATAGATGCCATCAATAAGATATTAGATTATCCTGTTGAGACTTTTTCCAGCGATATTTAGAAATGGAGATGGTTTCATTCCTTCATGAAATGAGATGATATCATTTAGCATGCTTTAATAGAGTTTATGGATCGTCTCCACAAACTTTCCTGACAAAGTAAAAAAATCATAGCAATTGTTCCACGACCTGAACGAAAACCACACTGTGATTCGGGATAGATGTCATCAATAAGATATTTGATTATCCTGTTGAGAATTTTACCAGCGATACTTAGAAATGCAGATGGTTTCATTCCTTCATGAAATGAGATGATAACATTTAGCATGCTTTAATAGAGTTTATGGATCGTCTCCACAAACTTTCCTGACAAAGTAAAAAAATCATAGCAATTGTTCCACGACCTGAACGAAAACCACACAGTGATTCGGGATAGATCTCATCAATAAGATATTTGATTATCCTGTTGAGAATTTTACCAGCGATACTTAGAAATGCAGACGGTTTCATTCCTTCATGAAATGAGATGATAACATTTAGCATGCTTTAATAGAGTTTATGGATCGTCTTCACAAACTTTCCTGACAAAGTAAAAAAATCATAGCAATTTTTCCACGACCTGAACGAAAACCACACTGTGATTCGGGATAGATGTCATCAATAAGATATTTGATTATCCTGTTGAGAATTTTACCAGCGATACTTAGAAATGCAGATGGTTTCATTCCTTCATGAAATGAGATGATAACATTTAGCATGCTTTAATAGAGTTTATGGATCGTCTCCACAAACTTTCCTTACAAAATAAAAAATTCATATCAATTGTTCCACGACCTGAACGAAAACCACACTGTGATTCGGGATAGATGTCATCAATAAGATATTTGATTATCCCGTTGAGAATTTTACCAGCGATACTTAGACATGCAGACGGTTCCATTCCTTCATGAAATGAGATGATAACATTTAGCATGCTTTAATAGAGTTTATGGATCGTCTCCACAAACTTTCCTGACAATGTAAAGAAATCATAGCAATTGTTCCACGACCTGAACGAAAACCACACTGTGATTCGGGATAGATGTCATCAATAAGATATTTGATTATCCTGTTGAGAATTTTACCAGCGATACTTAGAAATGCAGATGGTTTCATTCCTTCATGAAATGAGATGATAACATTTAGCATGCTTTAATAGAGTTTATGGATCGTCTCCACAAACTTTCCCGACAAAGTAAAAAATCATAGCAATTTTTCCACGACCTGAACGAAAACCACACTGTGATTCGGGATAGATGTCATCAATAAGATATTTGATTATCCTGTTGAGAATTTTACCAGCGATACTTAGAAATGCAGATGGTTTCATTCCTTCATGAAATGAGATGATAACATTTAGCATGCTTTAATAGAGTTTATGGATCGTCTCCACAAACTTTCCTGACAATGTGAACAAATCATAGCAATTGTTCCACGACCTGAACGAAAACCACACTGTGATTCGGGATAGATGTCATCAATAAGATATTTGATTATCATGTTGAGAATTCTACCAGCGATACTTAGAAATGCAGACGGTTTCATTCCTTCATGAAATGAGATGATAACATTTAGCATGCTTTAATAGAGTTTATGGATCGTCTCCACAAACTTTCCTGACAAAGTGAAAAAATCATATCAATTGTTCCACGACCTGAACGAAAACCACACTGTGATTCGGGATAGATGTCATCAATAAGATATTTGATTATCCTGTTGAGAATTTTACCTGCGATACTTAGAAATGCAGATGGTTTCATTCCTTCATGAAATGAGGTGATAACATTTAGCATGCTTTAATAGAGTTTATGGATCGTCTCCACAAACTTTCCTGACAAAGTAAAAAAATCATATCAATTGTTCCACGACCTGAACGAAAACCACACTGTGATTTGGGATAGATGTCATCAATAAGATATTTGATTATCCTGTTGAGAATTTTACCAGCGATACTTAGAAATGCAGATGGTTTCATTCCTTCATGAAATGAGATGATAACATTTAGCATGCTTTAATAGAGTTTATGGATCGTCTCCACAAACTTTCCTGACAAAGTGAAAAAATCATATCAATTGTTCCACGACCTGAACGAAAACCACACTGTGATTCGGGATAGATGTCATCAATAAGATATTTGATTATCCTGTTGAGAATTTTACCTGCGATACTTAGAAATGCAGATGGTTTCATTCCTTCATGAAATGAGATGATAACATTTAGCATGCTTTAATAGAGTTTATGGATCGTCTCCACAAACTTTCCCGACAAAGTAAAGAAATCATAGCAATTGTTCCACGACCTGAACGAAAACCACACTGTGATTCGGGATACATGTCATCAATAAGATATTTGATTATCCTGTTGAGAATTTTACCAGCGATACTTAGAAATGCAGATGGTTTCATTCCTTCATGAAATGAGATGATAACATTTAGCATGCTTTAATAGAGTTTATGGATCGTCTCCACAAACTTTCCCGACAAAGTAAAGAAATCATAGCAATTTTTCAACGACCTGAACGAAAACCACACTGTGATTCGGGATAGATGTCATCAATAAGATATTTGATTATCCTGTTGAGAATTTTACCAGCGAAACTTAGAAATGCAGATAGTTTCATTCCTTCATGAAATGAGATGATAACATTTAGCATGCTTTCATAGAGTTTATGGATCGTCTCCTCAAACTTTCCCGACAAAGTAAAGAAATCATAGCAATTTTTCCACGACCTGAACGAAAACCACACTGTGATTCGGGATAGATGTCATCAATAAAATATTTGATTATCCTGTTGAGAATTTTACCAGCGATACTTAGAAATGCAGATGGTTTCATTCCTTCATGAAATGAGATGATAACATTTAGCATGCTTTAATAGAGTTTATGGATCGTCTCCACAAACTTTCCTGACAAAGTAAAAAAATCATAGCAATTGTTCCACGACCTGAACGAAAACCACACTGTGATTCGTGATAGATGTCATCAATAAGATATTTGATTATCCTGTTGAGAATTTTACCAGCGATACTTGGTAATGCAGATGGTTTCATTCCTTCATGAAATGAGATGATAACATTTAGCATGCTTTAATAGAGTTTATGGATCGTCTCCACAAACTTTCCTGACAAAGTGAAAAAATCATAGGAATTGTTCCACGACCTGAACGAAAACCACACTGTGATTCGGGATAGATGTCATCAATAAGATATTTGATTATCCTGTTGATAATTTCACCAGCGATACTTAGAAATGCAGATGGTTTCATTCCTTCATGAAATGAGATGATAACATTTAGCATGCTTTAATAGAGTTTATGGATCGTCTCCACAAACTTTCCCGACAAAGTAAAGAAATCATAGCAATTTTTCCACGACCTGAACGAAAACCACACTGTGATTCGGGATAGATATCATCAATAAGATATTTGATTATCCTGTTGAGAATTTTACCAGCGATACTTAGAAATGCAGATGGTTTCATTCCTTCATGAAATGAGATGATAACATTTAGCATGCTTTAATAGAGTTTATGGATCGTCTCCACAAACTTTCCTGACAAAGTAAAGAAATCATAGGAATTGTTCCACGACCTGAACGAAAACCACACTGTGATTCGGGATAGATGTCATCAATAAGATATTTGATTATCCTGTTGAGAATTTTACCAGCGATACTTAGAAATGCAGATGGTTTCATTCCTTCATGAAATGAGATGATAACATTTAGCATGCTTTAATAGAGTTTATGGATCGTCTCCACAAACTTTCCTGACAAAGTAAAAAAATCATAGCAATTGTTCCACGACCTGAACGAAAACCACACTGTGATTCGGGATAGATGTCATCAATAAGATATTTGATTATCCTGTTGAGAATTTTACCAGCGATTCTTAGAAATGCAGATGGTTTCATTCCTTCATGAAATGAGATGATAACATTTAGCATGCTTTAATAGAGTTTATGGATCGTCTCCACAAACTTTCCAGACAAAGTAAAAAAATCATAGCAATTGTTCCACGACCTGAACGAAAACCACACTGTGATTCGGGATAGATGTCATCAATAAGATATTTGATTATCCTGTTGAGAATTTTACCAGCGATACTTAGAAATGCAGATGGTTTCATTCCTTCATGAAATGAGATGATAACATTTAGCATGCTTTAATAGAGTTTATGGATCGTCTCCACAAACTTTCCTGACAAAGTAAAAAAATCATAGCAATTGTTCCACGACCTGAACGAAAACCACACTGTGATTCGGGATAGATGTCATCAATAAGATATTTGATTATCCTGTTGAGAATTTTACCAGCGATACTTAGAAATGCAGATCGTCTCATTCCTTCATGAAATGAGATGATAACATTTAGCATGCTTTAATAGAGTTTATGGATCGTCTCCACAAACTTTCCTGACAAAGTAAAAAAATCATAGCAATTGTTCCACGACCTGAACGAAAACCACACTGTGATTCGGGATAGATGTCATCAATAAGATATTTGATTATCCTGTTGAGAATTTTACCAGCGATACTTAGAAATGCAGATCGTCTCATTCCTTCATGAAATTAGATGATAACATTTAGCATGCTTTAATAGAGTTTATGGATCGTCTCCACAAACTTTCCTGACAAAGTAAAAAAATCATAGCAATTGTTCCACGACCTGAACGAGAACCACACTGTGATTCGGGATAGATGCCATCAATAAGAAATTTGATTATCCTGTTGAGAATTTTACCAGCGATACTTAGAAATGCAGATGGTTTCATTCCTTCATGAAATGAGATGATAACATTTAGCATGAGATTCAGGATAGATGTCATTAATGAGATATTTGATTATCCTGTTGAGAAGTTTACCAGCGATACTTAGAAATTCAATGTCACGTGAATTATCACATGTAACCTTTTTACCTTTGTTCTTGAACGTGTATTTTATGAAAGAATTTTTGTAGTCCTGTGGAACAGAACGAACCTTCCATATGACTTTAAATAGCTCAAAGAGTTTCATAACCTGCGTCTTCCCAACATTTCCCTTAGGCATGGCTCAAGAGACAATAATTTAAAAAGAATAAATTATTAAAAAGAAGAGAGTTACCGCAAACTTTTGGGTTGGAATGTGGGTTTTTAAAAAAAATATTATTCTTTATTTTTCATAGTTTTACATAGTTTTACAACACGTGTTTCTGGTCTCACGACCGTCTTCAGGTAAAGGGTGGAGATTTCCACATATTATTAAAAATAATTATTAAAAATAATTAGTTTTTTTCCTTTATGTTTTTCAATGTTGAATATTCTCTATATGAGACATTCTCTGTTTTTGTGTTGGTCATTTCAATGTCTTTCTTTAAAAGTGTTGTAAAACTATGTAAAACTATGAAAAATAAAGAATAATATTTTTTTAAAAACCCACATTACAACCCAAAAAGTTTGCGGTTCACCACCAAGGTTTTCCCAGTCATCCACACCTACCCTAAGAACTTGGCTTCTGCTGAGGGCGCTTACCATTTGTAAGCTTGCCATAAAATAGGTGCTTGGGCAACCTACTATCATCTATGCATACTATATGTCCGGCCCATCTCATCGGGTTTTAATCAGTAAATTTTCTATGCTTGGACAGTTAAGAATTCTCTTTAGACAATTTTGATGAGTCGCTGAAGACATTTCATGTAATGACGGTTAGCCGTCCAGACTTCCGAAAAGTATAACAGGACGGTCAGTTCAGGTGTTTAGTATATATATGCACATATATATACATATGTATACATATATATCTACATACAAATATATATATACATATATATATACATATATATACGTATATATAAACATAACTGATACATAACCACATGTATATATATACATACAAATATATATACATATATATACATACAAACATATATATACATACATATATACATACAAACTCATATATGTACATATATATATACATCCAAACTTATATATATACATATATATAGTTACAAACATATATATATACATATATATATACATAAAATCAGATATATATATATACATATATATATATACATATACATACAAACATATATATACATATATATATAAAACTTATATTTATACAAATATATGTATACAAATGTATATATACATAAACAAATATATACATAAATATGCATAAACATATCGATGTATATATATACATACACATGCACATATATATATACATAAACATGTATATACATATATCTATATAAACACTATACACATATATAAATACACATGCATATACATATATACATACACATGTATATACATATATATACATGCATATACATATATACATGCACATGCATATATATATACATACACATGTATATACATATATATACATACACATGTATATACATATAGACATTTTTATACATACACATATATATACATATATATATACACATATATATACATACATACACATATATATACATATATATACATGTATACACATATGTATGCATATATATATATACATACACATATGTATACATATATATATACATAGACATTTATATACATAGATATTTATATACATATATATGCAATGTAACCAAAAAAGATCTGTCCGTTGTTAAAAGAAAAAAAAGAAAACGCTTCACAGTATGTGTAACTTATATTTAGTTTTCGAAGTAATCGCCATCGGCATCCAGCACCTTCTGACAACTGTCTCCAGATGTTCAATGCCCTTGCTGTAGGACTCGAGGGGTTTTGACGCAAAAAAGTCCGTGAGGGCTTTGCGCAAGTCTGCTTCATTGGTGAAGAATTTCCCACGAAGATGATTATCCAGGGAGTGGAAGAGGTGGTAATCGGATGGCGCAAGGTCAGGTGAATAAGGTGGATGGCACAAAGTCTCCCACCTAAGTGGCTGTATGGTATCCCTGACCACTCGCGCGACATTCGGCCTGGCGTTGTCATGGAGGAAAAGCACACCTTTGCAATTCACCAGTGCTGGCTCCTTCTGGCGCAATGCCTGTTGCACACGTTTCAATTGCTGCGAGTATAGGTCTCCAGTGACCGTTTGGCCCGTTGGTAGCAGTTCATAATGAACCACTTGACGACCTGTCCACCAGACACAAAGCATAATCTTGCGTGGGTGCATAAGCGATCTTGCGGTGTGAGGGACAGCATCCTGAGGAGACAACCAATGTCTGGAACGCTTGGCAGTTTTGTACAAAACCCACTTTTCATCACTGGTAAGCACTCGATTGAATAAGGATGCAGTACGGTGGCGAGAAAGCAGCGATACGCAGGCTGCCACTCGTTGTCCCTTGTGGACCTCCAACAGAGTTTGCGGAACCCACTTGCTCAGTTTGTACGTCTTACCTAGGCGGTGCAGGTGAAGTCTAACTGTTTCATCGGAAACGTTGAACTGTCTTGCAAGTTCACCACACGTTAGAATACTGTCCTCTTCAATGGCCGGCTTCAGGACTCCGTCATTCAAGACCTGTGGTCGTCCACTGCGAGGCTTATGGAGAGACAAATATCCCGACTTGAATTTTCGAAACCAACGCCTTGCAGTACGTTCATCGACAGGATTATCCCCAAACGCTTGACATATGCGGCGACTTGATGCAGATGCTGATAAGCCCACTTTGAAGTGGTAAAGCATATTTATATATTTGTATACATATATTTGTATAAATATAAGTTTTATATATATATGTATATATATGTTTGTATGTATATATATAATATCTGGATAAAATAAATGAAACAAAATCGGGTGTTTTTTTTAAAGTATTTATTTCTGTGTTTCTTTTGTATATATTTAATATATATTAATATATATTTAATGTATATATATATATGATTTTATGTATATATATATATATGTATATATATATATGTTTGTAACTATATAGCCCCGAACGAGATCTCTAGACACTTCCATCCTTCTCACAGCTGTCCGGCTTATAACTGATGGCCGGGCACGGTGCGCGTGTTTTTTTTATAACGTCTGATGTTCCTACTTCCTGCTGTTCGGATTTGAAAACAATTGCTACACGCATTTCGTATATATTTCAACTTCATTCAATGACTAATCAAAAAACGGATAGAACTTTTTTGGTTACCTTGTACATACACACACACATATATATACATACACACACACACATATATATATATATATATATATATATACCTACATTTGATGTGCGACTCTAGTTTCGTTGGTTACCCAAGTCATCAGTCAGAAGCTTATTTTTTTAATTAAAAATAATTTTTTTAGAACACTTTGAAGGTTTAAAAAACAAAAACAATAAGCTATATCTCGTGCCCGATGACTTGGATAAGGAACGAAACTCGAGTCACACATCAAATGTAGGTATATGTGTACATATTAACATATATTTCTTAGCTCAGGTTAATCACATTGAGCACTATTATGTCTACACCTCTTGGCTAAATATGGTAATTATTTGCTTACTAGCGTATACCCGCCAGCACACACTATATATATATATATATATATATATATATATATATATATATATATATATATATATATATATATATACATATATATATATATATATACATATATATATATATATATAACCTGTAGGAAAAAAACAATATGTATTAAAGAAAATAAGACAGTAGGAAAATTGTAATTTTAGCCGACGCGTTTCGTGCAATGCAGACTTTTTCAAGGCAAAAAACGAAGTGAATTTATTGAAACAAAGTATCTATAATCAACAAACAAAATGTCTTTAGCAACTACAAGAATTTAGAAAAACGCTATTCTATATGCATATGGTCAACTGAAATTTTACGTCAGTTACTTTATGTTTGAAGAGAATATTTTCACATGTAGAAATACTGTTTGTATAATTGTGTTGTCGGATTCAACCGTTTTATTTTGATTTCTTGATATTTTTGTTGTGTACGTTGGCTTGGGAGAGTATTGATTCTGTTGGCAATGGTGATATTGGGAAAAATGTAGACGTAGATTAATATTGAAAAAATGTCTAATTTCTGCTCTGGGAGGGTCCCGGTGTTGCTCCATTCCTCCTTATATAGGGCTATAAAATTAACTTTTCCGACGAACGTCGGCGGTATTATCTCTGGCAGTCGAAACACGACCGATATTGGAATTGGTAGCATGGGACAATCCATCCCGACTCCAATAGATTTCCGTCCAGTCTGCGTTTAAGGGTTTTCTAAAAACGACTTTAAAGATGTCTATCAAGCTAGCTAGTGTGAGGTGCTTGAGAGATCGGAATAAGGCTGTCAGCCTGCTTCGTGATTTCTTGTCCTTTGGTGTGGATGTGGCCGCGATGCAGGAGACACACTTTATTTGCGACGTCGATGTTAGTATGCTGTCTAACGACTTTGTTGTCTATTCAGCATACTGGGACCGGCGGGTCAGAGGTGTTTCCTTATTAGTCAAGTGTTCTCTAGATGCGAAGGTGGACCTTGTCTATGTGAGCGCGGAGGGCCGGTTGATCATGGGCGATATTGCCGTGAGCAGTATTTCGTTTCGGGTCACAGCGGTTTATGCGCCCAGCGATCATCGGGAGGGTGTCGACATTTTCCGTCATCTGGAGTCGTTCCTTGTGGATTCGTCGCGCTTAGTCTTAATGGGGTACTGGAATGCCATCCTGAACCTCAAGATAGACAGGGGACGGGGAGCTAGCGGGGAGACCTCTGGCGATCGAAGCTTGGTTGATCTAATTGGCGATTTGGGGCTCGATAGATACTGGGTCGATGATCCAGGGCGGGAGATGTGGACGTGGCTCGTATGGCCGTCTCTTCAGGTAGCTGGATAGAATATTAGTGAGAAGGGTCGACCTAGATTTACTAGATTGTTTCACCTTTTAGACTATTCGGATCATTGGGTAAGCGCCGTTGCGAGCGTAGAAGGTTGTCGAGTTTCCTCAGCTAGTGTCGGTCAGCCTTGGAGGTCTTTCCTCGGTTCAGTGATCTTTATCGGCCTTATCGGCTCTTATTGTATCGTGAATTAGTAGAGGAGCTAGTCTTGTCGGCGTCAGAGTTGCGCTCCTTTTGGTCTTGGGCGCCAGCGGCGGATTATCAACTTTGAGTTTTCGCTTATCTGAAGATTGATTCGGTACGTGGTAACTCTCAATGATGTAACCTTGAGATGGGGCGAGGCAAATTTGCCAGACTGTCATCGGTGTGACCTTGGCTTGGAAGAAACGGCTTCGCACGCCTTCTATCATTGTCCTCAGGTGTGCCCCTTCTGGGATTATGACGGCGAGTTGACGGTCCGTACCACTCACGATCAGCTCGTGTTCATTGATTTCGAGGACGCGTGTGACAATGTGTCACCCCCGTACTCCGTGGTAAAACGGGTGGTGTTTTTTACGTTGCTAGCCGTGACTAGAACTGTAGTGTGGACGTCGCGATCTGTTTATGCTATCAGTTTGTAGTGGAATACTGGTTAGTTGGGGAAAGAAAGAGAGAGAGAGGGGGCGTTATAGGGGGACTTAGTGGGAGATATAGCAGAAGAAGGCGTCGTTACAGAAATTATATTATGGATGTAGGAGAGGCTGAGTAGGGAGGAACCGATGAGCTGTCCTACATCCTAATGGTCATACGACCAAAGTTTGATTCAACGGGATTCCACGGATATTAACGAAAACGTGAAAGAACAATGAAGAGGTAACTTTAGTAAGATGAAAGGGAGATAATTCGGAATTATTGGTGTATTAAACTTGTCCATATATCAGAGCTTAAAATTTGAGAAAGTGTTTTCAAAGATTTGGAGGGAATTTGGATACATATTCGCACCCATGCGTTCGTCCACGCTAAGGATATCTCTACTCGCATAGCCATCTATACTTACATACACTTAGATATCTACATCCATGCACATACATATATATATATATATGCTAGCCGACATGTACCTACAAATACCCTATGTTAGGGTGAAACATTTTCGAAGGATAATAAAAGGAGTTTAGTTAGAAAAACTCGGGCATTACTAATATTAATTAGACAGAATTATAAGACAAAAGTGAGAACAAATTAAAATTATTCTTCGGTATAACATACCTACACCAACACCTATATACATACATACGCATATATATATATATGCATACATACCCCGGCACTCACATATATCCGCATATGCATTCAAATTTAAGAACTTATTTAATCTTCCGTAACTTGTTATATGATATTTAATTAGCCCAGAGATTATCTAATTCTTTACTATTACGTCATAACCAATCTGGTGCAGATTTAATGCCCACATCTACTGGAGATTAAGGATAAATCAATAGATAAAGCCAAGGATGGGAAAAGGCAATCAAAATAATTTTAGGACAACCGAAGCAAAGAGAAGAGGAAATTTTCGTGAGGAAATTATTGATAGTCATCAAGAATTATTGGTGACTTGGTGGTGGAGGAGGGTTATGTATATGGACGAAGGCAGATTCTAAATTGGTAAGGGCATACAAAGAGAGGAGGAGAAGACAAAAGTGAGAATGTATTAAAAATTATTGTTCGGTACAAATGAATAATCATTTATTATTTCCATATATATATATTCCTAGGTCACTTCTTCAGCCCGTAATCTAATATGTATCGGTAAGTGACCCTTTAAAAACTACCTATTAAATTCATATATTAACGTATGTACCATATGTTAAATATTAGTAAGTCGTCTAATGGTAGTAAAATTTGATTACTCAAGATTGGATATGCTGAATGGTATATAATGGTTATATATAGGATATAAGGCTTACATGTGTGTGTGTGTGTGTGTGTGTGTGTGTGTGTGTGTGTGTGTGTGTGTGTGTGTGTGTGTGCGTGTCCCCGCAAGCATCCTACATCCATATACATACATACATACGTACATATATATATATACATACATACATACATACCCTAGCAAATTACGTTAGATGCCCTATATTTGCCATCTAAACCTAGACCCCGGTTTCTATAGTTACGTGGGATATCCAGAGTAGGTGAATTGTTGCTGTCATAAAATATATTAAGAATAGTTTTATTATAGGAATTGATCATTTTCAATATATTATTTGTGCAGGAATAATTACATTTGACTGTTTGTCTATTGAAGATTTTCCTTAGGGCGATGAGGTTATTTTCGAAATGTTTATTTATTAGTTTTAGGAACATTTGACCAATGTTAATTTTTGACAACCTACCATATTATATTCCTTTTTCTGTTTCAGCACTAATTACTATTCTTATCTGCATTAGTGTTACTTATGGTGTTTCAGAATGAAAGTTTATACGTAAAGCCCCTTTATTGGAGTGCCCTTTCGTAGAGTCCTTCGTTTTTATTAAAGATATATTTATTGGAGGATAGTTTACTAATAATCCTAGTACCAACAGTGATAAGTATCTGCTTTAAGATATTATTGGGATGGTTTGAATCTACATTAATGTAGTTCGGAGTTTCATTATCTTTATAGTAAGGTTTAAAGGTGTCGGTGTTTAGGTCAAGACTGATATCTAAATAATCTACAATATTTAGTTTAGATATGCTCTATGTTGAACACCAGGAACGTGATAATTTTTCTATAACATCATAGTTAGTGGACAATCGCCGTGAGAATATAAATTAATCCATCATCTCTATATTATGATCTATGAATCTACTAAGAATTTCAAGAATGTAAAGGCCCACTATGTCAACTACCTGGGCGGAATCATACGTTCCCATATGAACGTCAATATATATATAAAATGCAGATCAACGTGTTTCAGTGGACTCAGCAGTTTTCAATCTGCTTGTCTGAATCATCTTCAAGAAACGAGAGCAAGATCTAAAAGGTCAGCCAATCTAACAGTGATCTCATCTCATAATCCTCACACTTGCTCCATATGTGGCATCATTTGTAAATCACCAGCTGGTCTTAAATGCCACTTAAGATTATCGCACAAAATTTCATAATTGAATCAACTAAGCTGTCAGATCCTCATACGTCGAAATCGACGGAAGAGTTCATTATTATTATTATTATTATTATTATTATTATTATTATTATTATTACATACATACACACACACACACACACACACACACACACACACACATATATATATATATATATATATATATATATATATATATATATATATATATATATATATATATATATAAAAATACATACATACATACACAAAGGGAAGTGGTTATAGTTGTTCCAGCGAGTGAAAAGTGTATATATTAAAAACTAGAGAGAAACCGCAAAAGTTTTTGGTTGTAATGAGAATTTTTTAAAAATATATATATATATTATGCATTATTTTCCATAATTTTGCAACACGCGTTTCAGGTCTCGCGACCTTCTTCAGGCAAAGAGTGGATATTTCCACATATAATTAAAATTAATTAATTTTCCTTATGTTTTTCGATGTTAAACATTTCCGATGTTAAACATTCTTTTCGTTTTTTTGGTGTGGTAGTGACATAAATATCTTACTTGAACTGGCAGTGAGAAAGTTCTTCTGCTTGAAGTGTAATAAAACAATTAAGACTGGACCGAGAAAGGGTGAGGAAAGATATCTGTAGTCTTATCTTTTAATGACCCCTGTATGTTCTGAAATCTATTTTAATTTATTTGTATTGTGATTGGTTGTTAGCATTCGTATGTATACGTATATTCCCTCTCCATACATACATACTGTATTATTATAAGAAATTCGTATACAGATATACACACATACATACACGCACGTATATATACATACATACATACATACATACACACACAATTACTGTTGTTTAAGATTCATGTGTAAGGTTGTGAACAGTCTTGTTTTTGCCAATATGTATATATATATGTATTAGTATGCGTATGTATACGCATATTCTCACACAATATATACATACTGTTTCATTATAAGAAAGTAGTATACAAATATATACACATACATACACATGCACACATACATATATACATAATGAGAAAAATGGCTAGCAAAATTTAAAAATACATTAACCCACTAACAGTTCCATGAATGTTATGATCCATGTTTTATAAAATTATAAACTATATAAGGTCTTCTTTAATTATGCAAATACATTCGAAAGTTTCTCCTATCATATACACATACACGCACATATATATACACACACATATAGAGAGAGATATAAATACACACACACATATATATATATAAATATATAGATATATATATGTATGTACGTATATATATATATGTATGTACGTATATATATACATATATATATATATATACGTACATACATATATATATCTATATATTTATATATATATATGTGTGTGTGTATTTATATAAATACACACACACATATATATATATAAATATATAGATATATATATGTATGTACGTATATATATATATGTATGTACGTATATATATACATATATATATATATATACGTACATACAAATATATATCTATATATTTATATATATATATGTGTGTGTGTATTTATATCTCTCTATATATGTGTGTGTATATATATGTGCGTGTATGTGTATATGATAGGAGAAACTTTCGAATGTATTTGCATAATATATATATATATATATATATGAATATATATATATGTATGTATGTAGGTATATATATATATATGTATGTATGTACGTATATATATATATGTATGTATGTACGCATGTATATATATATATATGTATGTATATATATACAGACATATATATACATATTTAAAGACATTTTTATGTTTAACATTCTTTTTAAAAATGTTTTAAAATAATTGTCGGACTTTGACCATTTCATAATGTGTGTATATATATATATATATATATACATATATATGCACACACACACACACATATATATATACACACACACAGATATATACATACATATAAACACGCACACACGTATTTATACAAACACACATATATATATATATATATATATACACAAACATGTATACATATATACACACAAACATATATACATATATATACACAAACATATATACATATATATACACATATATATATATATATAAACACAAATATATAAACATAAATAAAGACATATACATGCATATATATACATGTATATATACATATATACACGAACATGTATACATATATATACAGGCACATATATTTATACAAGCACATATATACATATATATATATATATATATAAACGCATATATATATACATATATATATATACACACATACATATATATACGTATATATACACATATATATGCGTATACATACACACATATATATATACACATATATATACATATACATACACCTATATATACACACACATATATATAGACAAATATATAAACATATCTATACACACAATTATATATACATATATATACACAAATATTTATATATACATATATACACACTCAAAAATATATATATACACACATACATATATATATATATACGTATATATACACACATATATATATAAGCGTATACATACACACACATATATATACGCATATATATATACATATACATACACCTATATATACACACACATATATAGAGACAAATATATAAACATATCTATACACACAATTATATATACATATATATATACACAAATATTTATATATACATATATACACACACAAAAATATATAAGTATATATATACACGTATACATGCATATATATACACACAAATATATACACATATATATACACACAAATATATACACATATATATACACCTATTCATATATATATACACGCTGATATATACATATATATATATATACATATATCAATTATGTGGTGCGTGTTCAATTTATATAATGTAAATCATTCATACGAAAAACAGATAATGAAGTTAATTATATGGCAAGAATCACTCACGCAAACAATATTTAATAATAAATACAATCAACCTCGAATCCGTTAATGAATGGTATGATCCTTGTTTATAAATTCCGGTTTTTTGCTACTAGCTCAGCTTTCAATCGTTTCATACGACCATCATCAGGTAGGAAATTAGGTAAGTTTTTAAATCCAGGTAATAACGAGACATCGAAAGATAGTGCAAACCGAAAGAAGTGTTGTTTAGAAATGTGATATTGTTAACCGTAAGAATACTTTTGGAGCGTGCAGTCACGACGCTGAGGTTGAATTTTTGAAATTTTAAAATTGTGCGATCTTGTACTGTAGAAGTAGGCTTTTTGTAGTAAAGGTGGCATGAACTAAATTGTTCAATAATTACAGTAATGTCACAGTTATTATCAGGAATTCACACGTAGGATCAGTTATTTTAATATCAATTATGTGGTGCGTGTTCAATTTATATAACGTAAATCATTCATACGAAAAACAGATAATGAAGTTAATTATATGGCAAGAATCACCCTCGCAAACGTTATGAACACACATATATGAACACAAATATATATGCATATATATACACATATATACATATGTATATACAATATATATAGAGAAATATACATATACACACATATGTACATATATATATACACACACATATGTACAGATATATACACACACATATATATACAAATATATACACACATATATATACATATAAAACATATATATATAAACATATATATACATATATATACACATATATACATATATATACACATATACATATTCACACGTATATATACACACACATATATATAAACATATCTATATACATATATGTACACACATATATATACATATAAACACGACACATATATACAAACACATATATACACGTTTATAGATATATATTTACATATATACAAATATATATGTATAAATACAAACACATATATATATACATACATATATATATATATATATATATACACATGTATATACACACGCATATATATACACACACATATATAAAAACACATATATATACACAT
>OZ038520.1:53172736-53180236 GCA_964036315.1 Acanthosepion esculentum | reverse complement strand
AACGAGTTCAAGCGTATCCTCAATGAAGCATACACAATTTGCTGATAGAATGAAACAACGTATTGCATCTCGCAAATGTGGCTCCAAGGATTATTCGCAAGAGTGTACTTAACAACAGCAAACCTTCAATACCTCCTTTGTTCAACCAATTTGATGTCCTGGCGTCCTCAGCTGATAAGGCTGAGTACTTTGCCCGGAAATTCTCTTCCAACTCAAGACTCGACTCGTCCGGTGTACCCATACCCAATTTCCTCCCCTAGAACCGCGGCTCTATTGAGCGAGTTGCACATAACCCCATCGTTGGTATTGGGCATCATCTCAAAATTAGACTCCCATAAGGCTAGTGGTGGGGGACGGGATATTAGCCATTGTCCTAAAGAAATGTGTCCCTGAACTGGATCCTGCCCTCTCCAAATTATATAACTACTGCCTCAATGAATCTTGCTTCCCAGCCTGTTGGAAGCCCTCATCTAGTTTACCTGTCTTTAAGAACTCTGGAGACCCTTCTGACCCATCTAACTACCGTCCCATCAGTCTCCTACCACTCTTCGGCAATGTCTTTGAGGCTTTAATCAACACCGAAGTGGTTAATCACCTTATATTCCATGATCTGCTCTCTGATAAGCAATATGGTTCCCACTACTGCCATAACTGAAATTGTTTACCAAGCACTCCACAATAACAGAGAAGTTCGTGCCGTTGCTCTAGATATCTCTAAAGCATTTGATAGGGTCTTGCATGTCGGCCTCCTTCGTAAGATTAAGGGATACGGAATTTCAGGTCGATTATTTGACTTAATACGATCATTCCTGTCAAACCGTGTAATGAAGGTCGTCCGTAACGGATTTTCCTCCAGTTCCTTTCCCACGAACGCAAGGGGTTCCCCAAATCTCTATCCTAGGCTCTACTCTGTTCCTTATCTTCATTAACGACCTCCCGATGTCATCAGTTCCCAAGTAGGCATCTATGCTGATGACACTACTATTTACTCCTGCCTCAATAGCAAGTCTGGTATTGCTGACAAAACTAACCTGGCCGTTTGTCTCAAAAAGGACCTCCAATCGGTTGTAGACTGGGGCAGGAATTGGCTGGTTAGCTTTAATGCCTCTAAAACAAAATTGCTCTCTATTACTCACCACAGGGAACCATCCCTGCTACCCATTAGAATGTATAATTCTCAACTCCATGAAAGCACCTCTTTGTGACTCCTTGGTCTCACACTGTCCACTGACATGAGATGGAACAATTACATTGAATCAATAGCTTCATCTACCGAAAGGAAAGTTGGTTCCCTGTGTCGCGCCAAAGTTTTTCTCGTCTGAGTCCATCCATCAAATCTACAAATCAACCATTTGCCCTTGCATAGAATACTGCTGCCATATATGGTCTGGAGCCACCACTGTTCGCCTTAAGGTCCTTATTAACTCTAATAAATTTTTCATACACACAGGGACACATTCATATACATCTATATATATACACGCACATACAGATGCATGTATATATATATGTATGTATAGAGATGTATATATATATGTATATTAATGTATATGTATATATATAAATGTATATATGTAAAGGCATATATATAGATATGTATATATATATATATATGTACACACATATATACATAATTATACACACATCTATATATACACAACTCTATATGTACATGCATACATACGTCGATACACACACACATATATATATATATGTATATATATATATATATATACATACATACGTCCATACATACATATATATATATATAAATATACACACATATATCTATATACATATATACATATATGTACATATATATATACATCTATATACATATATATATATACATCTTTATACATATATATATACATCTATATACATATATTTATACATCTATGTACATATATATATATGTACATATATATATATACATATATGTACATATATATATATACATATATGTACATATATATATACATATATGTACATATATATGTACATATATGTACATATATATATACATATATATACATATATGTACATATATATATACATCTATGTACATATATATATATATACATCTATGTACATATATATATACATCTATGTACATACATATATGTACATATATATATACATCTATATACATATATGTACATATATATATGCATATATGTACATATATATATACATATATATACATATATATACATATATGTACATATATATATGTACATAAATATATATATACATCTATGTACATAAATATATATACATCTATGTACATAAATATATATACATCTATGTACATAAATATATATACATCTATTTATGTCGTACACTAGAACGTACACAGAACGTACACTAGATAAGGCCATCAACTTAGCTCAGGAACAAATAATAATAAAACCAAAAGAAATCGACATCATTAAGCACTCCCGTAAATCATTATTATTTCACCATGAAGAAGCATGGATAAAGAAAGATGGGATATTTGACACTACAATGGGAAGCTTTGAGGGTGCAGAGACATGCGAAATCGTAGGTATTTACTTACTACACGAAATAAACAAAATAATAGATAGAAGTGACACAGGGCTCTACAGAGATGACGGTCTCATAATCTTAAGAATCTGCAACAAACAAAAGACAGATAAAACTAGAAAAGCAATAATTAAAATTTTCAAAAATAAGGGATTCGAGATATAAAAACTAACCTAAACGAAGTAGATTTTCTAGATGTCACCTTCAACCTAAGAAAAGGCACACACAAACCATACAGAAAACCGAATGATAAACCACAGTACATACACATATACTCCAACCACCCGCCTTCTATAATCAAACAGATACCTAAATCGATTAACCGCAGGCTTTCCGACAATTCTTCCGATGAATCTATATTTAACAAAGCCAAGAAAGACTACGAAACAGCCCTAAAAGATAGCGGATTCCCAGCAACACTCACATACTCACCACAGAACACAAAAAAGACCAACAGGAAAAGAAATACCATATGGTTCAACCCACCGTACAGCAAAAACGTAAAAACAAACATAGGAAAAATATTCTTCATTACACAAACACTTCCCGGAATCAAGCACCCTACACAAAATATTCAACAAAAACACAGTAAAAATCAGCTACAGTTGCACCGAGAACATGGCACAAATAATAAAAAAGCACAACAGAAAAATTATTAACAAACCACACGAACAAATTAAACCCACGTGCAACTGCGGAATAAAAAACGAATGTCCCTTAAACGGTAATTGTTTACAAAACAACGTAATCTACCAAGCCACGACAAAATCAGCAGATAATGAAGAAAAAGTATATATAGGAGTAACCGAAGGACCATGGAAACAAAGAAATTATGTACACAAAATGTCTTTCACAAATAGTAAATATGCGAACAGCACAATGCTTTCTAAATATATCTGGGAAATAAAAAACAAAACACACACCACACCAAAAATATCTTGGAAAATAAGGAAAAAATCATCAGCCTACAACAACCTATCAAAAACTTGCAGTTGGATGTATTTCACAAGGGCTGTCTTCGAGAAATTTGTGGAATAAACCCAAGCCAAAGGATGGCCAATGCTGACCTTTGCACCATGTGTGATATTGATGGTATTGATTCCTTTCTCATGAAGTCACAGTTACGCTGGGCTGGTCATGTGCTACGTATGCAAGTCAACAGAATACCAAAAATGCTCATGTATAGTCAACTTGACAGTGGGCCGACCATTGCTTAGATACAGGGACAAACTGAAAAGTAACCTCACAGCTGCGAATATGGACCATGCTACGTTTGAGGACATAGCAATTGATCGCAATGAGTGGAGGACTACTTACAACAATGGCATCGAGAACAATGCAGCATCAAACATCACCAAGTTTCGGAAAAGGGAAAAGGACTGAAATATCTAGGGAAAGGACTAAAATATCTGCCGCTGTACCGGCCATACACTCCAACAATCCACACTCTTGCACAATCTGTAGACTTATTTGCAAATCACTAGCGGGACTGAAATGTCACTTGCGACTTACACACAGGGTTGAATAAGTACAGTTGTCGGAACCTCATACGTTGAAACCGACTGGAGAGTCCATCATATACATATATATATATACATACATCTATATATATATATACATATATATATACATATATATATACATATATATATACATACATCTATATATATATATATATATATATATATATACATACATCTATATTTATATAAACCTTGTTTCGTGTCTAGGAAGGGGTTCCCGGATCTCTCTCTCTCTCTCTCTCTCTCTCTCTCTCTCTCTGGCCTCTGTGCTGGTGCCGCGGACTTTCACCCCTGATGCGTGTAGACTATGGCATTGCCTGTTCATTCTGAGGATACACGGTTGACAGTTCCCTGGTTGCTGTTTCCGACTGGTAGTTAGGAGCCCTAACTCTTGCGTAGCGTCTTGAGCGGCCGCTCTAATCAACAGTTGCATAATATCGGGGTGTCTGTAGTGCCATGTCGCGCATGGATAGGTGTCCCTGCAGTCATCTCCGGTGGGCAACCCTGAGGCCACATAATGATTCAGGCTGTGTCAAACCCCCTCTCTGCCCGCGTCATGGGTGATAACCGTCGGCTTCCTGTAACTCAGGCCTTCTTTTTTTCCAACAACAATTATCCACCATGAAGTACAAAAACCAGAAATATAAACCTTTAAATATCTCCTTCTCCAACATCCGTGGCATTAGAACCAACTTCTGCAGCGTTGAGTCCTTCCTCATTGCTAATTGCCCGGATATACTGGCCCTGTGTGAGACCAATCTTGACTCCTCTATCCCTTCCTCTGATCTCTCGATCCCTGGATACCTTCCTCTCCTCAGAAAAGACTAACCCACATGCATGGCCTGGGTGTCTACGTCAAGGACCATCTCCCTCTGGCTAGAGAGTCCTCTCTCGAATCGCCGGATCATTTGTATTTGTGTCTCCGGCTATCTCTTCTCAATGCCGTAAGCTATCTTTTCTTCCTCTATCGCTCTCCATCCTCTCAGGACTGTGGGATACTCGATGTAATTTCTGACAGCATAGATAGGGCCCTCTCTGCCCATCCGTACGCTTACATATTTGTGTTTGGCGATTTTAACGCCCATCACAACCAGTGGCTTAAGAACGCTACTACCGACCTCGCAGGCATTCATACTCTCAACTTTTCAGACTCTCAATCCCTCACTCAGATAATCGATTTCCCCACGCGTTTTGCTTACAACCGTGACTGTAAGGCCTCACTCCTCGACCTGTGTTTTACTTCCATCCCTGAGTCTTGTAGTGTCACGCAGCTCTGTCCTATCGGTAACTCCGATCATGCTGTAGTGTCTGTTAGCATCTCCTTCAGCCCCACCCCCTGCAAAGAGCCTCCTACCACCAGAACCACATTCTGCTACCAACTCGTTTCGTGACTTCCTCCGCGATGTCCCCTGAGATGCTGTATTTAAGCTCCCCACTCATGATTGTGCTTCTGAGTTCTCTTCCTGGATTAAAGCCGGTATCGAAGCTTTCATCCCCTCCAGGAAATTCAAGGTCAAACCGCGCTCCTCTCCCTGGTTCCCAGCTGCTTGCTCAGCCGCCATTGCCCATAGGAACCAGTTCTTCCACTGTTTTCGTAGTGATATGTCCGACTCCAATAGACGTCTATTTACCTCTGCCCGCAACAAGTGTAAGCATATCCTCGACGAAGCCAAGTCACTATTTGCTGCTCGGATGAAGGAACGTATTGCATCCCGCAAATTTGGCTCCAAAGATTATTGGCGCCTCTGCAAGAGCGTTCTGAACAATAACAAACCCTCCATTCCTCCCCTGTTCAATCTGTTTGAGGTCCTGACCACCTCTGCCGAAAGGCCGAATGCTTCGCTCGGAAGTTTTCTTCCAATTCTACGCTAGATTCTTCCGGGGTACCCTTCCAATTACCGTCCTATCAGTCTCCTACTCCTCTTCGGCAAATTCTTCGAGGGCATTATCAACGCTGAAGTGATTAATCACCTGATATCCCACGATCTGCTCTCAGACAAGCAGTATGGTTTCCGCTTTGCCCGATCTACTGCCGATGTGCTTACGGCCATCACTGAATTTGTCTACCAAGCTATCCATAATAACGGTGAAGCTCGTGCCGTGGCCCTTGACATCACCAAAGCGTTTGATAGAGTTTGGCATGCCGGCCTTCTTCGCAAGCTCCAGGGTTATGGTATCACAGGTCGATTGTTTGACCTAATACAATCATTCCTGTCAAACCGTGAATTGAAGGTCATTCTCAATGGATTCATCTCCAGCTCCTATCCCACTAATGCAGGTGGTCCTCAAGGCTCCATCCTAGGCCCTACTCTGTTCCTCATATTCATAAACGACCTTCCTGACGTCATAGATTCCCAAGTCGGCATCTATGCGGACGACACCACAATTTACTCCTGCCTCAAACACAAATCTAGTGATACTGACAAAATTAACCTCGCAGTTCGAACAGAAAAGGACCACCAATCGGTTGTGAACTGGGGCAAGAAATGGATGGTTAACTTTAAAGCCTCTAAAACTAAACTGCTCTCTATTAACCACCACAAGGATTCATCCCTGCATCCCATTAGAATGTCTGAAGACCAACTTCTCGAGAACTCCTCTCTGCAGCTACTCGGTCTCACGCTGTCCACTGATCTGAGATGGAACAAATACATCGAGTCAATTGCATCATCCACCGCAAGGAAAGTTGGCTCCCTGTGCCGAGCCAGGAAATATTTCTCCCCGGAATCGATCCTCCAAATCTATAAATCGACCATTCACCCTTGTATGGAGTATTGCTGCCATATATGGTCTGGAGCCCCTGCTGTTTGCCGCAGGGTTCTTGATAAGATCCAGAGACGGATATGCAATGTAATTGGCCCTGATCTGTCATCTCGTCTGCAGTCGCTCTCTCACAGACGCGACGTTGCCTCGCTCTGTCTTTTTTACAAATATTTTTACGGTAATTGCTCCGAGCTGCTTTCGCTTGTCCCTAGGCCTCATGAATTTAAACGTCCCACAAGGCTGGCATCCCGTTCCCACCCCTTCACGGTTGAAACTGTTAGAGTTAGACGTTTCTTCTACTCCAAAAGCTGTTTTCCTGACAAACATAAGCTCCAACTATTTAAGTGTAACATCAATCGACATCTCCAGCTGCCTTGATCTATCCACTTCCCCTCTCCACATCCTTTCACCTTTCATTCCTATCTGCTCTCGCTCCAAATCTTCTGTAACCCCCTTGCCTTAATCGATCCACTATCTTTCTCCACATCCTCTCCTTTACCACTCCTATCTGCTCTTCCTCCAAACCTTCTGTAACCCTTTGCGTGCTAGTGGCTTCCAGCCTTGCTTGGGGTGATAAGATTAAAAAAAAATATATATATACATATAAATACACACACATCTATATATATAAATATACATACAGATACAACTATATATATACATACAT
>OZ038520.1:53142736-53155236 GCA_964036315.1 Acanthosepion esculentum | reverse complement strand
TCCAAATCTTCTATAACCCCCTTGCCTTGATTGACCCACTGTCTTTCTCTTTCACCACATCCTCTCCTTTACCACTCCTATCTGCTCTTCCTCCAACCCTTCTTTAACCCCTTGCGTGATAGTGGCCTCCAGCCTTGCTTAGGGTGATACGCCTAAAAAAACAATAAAAAAAAAAAAACAGTTATGAGGAAAAATATGGGAAAACAAAAAATCCGAATATGCAAGTTTTTAATGTTGTTTCAATGTCGACGTCAGACATTCTTATGTCTATCGTCTTTTCATGTTGACTTGAATATCGTCTAATTTTAATTATGTTTTAATAACTATGTCCTGAAGAAGGTCTACTAGACCGAAACGTCTGACGTCGACATTGAAGCAACATTAAAAACAGTACACTTGCATATTCGGATTTTTTTTTCCATATTTTTTCTCCTGTCGGATCTATATCAACATATTTGCTTACATATATAGATAGATATATATGTACGTACATCTATATATACATACAGATAGATATGTACGTACACCTATATATATATATACATACATAGATAGATATGTACGTACACCTATATATATACATACCTAGATAGATATGTACGTACACCTATATATATACATACCTAGATAGATATGTACGTACACCTATATATATACATACCTAGATAGATATGTACGTACACCTATATATATACATACCTAGATAGATATGTACGTACACCTATATATATACATACATACATCTATATAGATATATATATATATACATATATATACTTATCTATACACATACATATATATGTATACATGCATATACACATACAGCCATATATACATAAACACATACATATATAAACATACACATATATATACCCATACATACATATATATATATACACACACATACATATATATATATATACACACACATACATATGTACAACCACATATGTATATACCCATACATACAAATACATACTTACACACACACACATACTTACACATATATATATATATATACACACACACACACATATATATATATACACACACACACACACATACTTACACACATATATATATATATACACACACACACACACATACTTACACACATATATACACACACACACACACATACTTACACACACATATATATATATACACACACATACTTACACACATATATATATATATATATATACACACACATACTTACACACATATATATATATATATATATACACACACATACTTACACACATATATATATATATATATATATACACACACATACTTACACACATATATATATATATACACACACATACTTACACACATATATATATATATACACACACATACTTACACACATATATATATATATATATATACACACACATACTTACACATATATATATATATATATATATACACACACATACTTACACATATATATATATATATATACACACACACACACACACACACATACTTACACATATATATATATATATATATACACACACACACACATACATATATATATGTATGTATGTATGCAGAACTCCTTAGACAATTTAAATCATTTTTTTTTTCATGAAACAGATATACCATTTACATCAAATCTGCTCGGAATCGTAAAATAAAAAGTTATAATAAAGTATGAAAATTATTTAATTAGAAAAACTTTTAATATCTTTTAGAAATATATGGTAAGGGCCTTATTATTTTAGAGAAAATTTGTTGTCAGCTTTTAGTAGAATAATTTATTGTTTAAAAACTTAACATTCTGTATTAATTTCATCTTATTAAACGATATTATTATTAAGTCATAAATGGAATAGTTTTTTATTAAAGTATCAATGCGCTGATTTTTGTAAACATGGACATCCATGCATGACTTTATCAGAAAGTAAATTTGATTACTGCAGTAAATTTAAAAGCAGTATCTAAAATTCGTTACAACATTATAAGAATATTTTCCAGATTTGTTAAGATTATTGTGAACTTAAAAATTATATATAAAAAGCAACTCACATTCAGTCATTTTTTATGACTGAAGCCTCTTACAATTATAGTAAATAAACATAAATCCGTCAAATATATGAACAGCTTAAATGTCTTGAAAATACATTTCTGCAATATTTGAAATTTAACGTAAATAATATTTGCTTCAAATCAGATTTATTATACTTTAAATCAGATATTTTAGCACAAAAATAACCCTCTTTATAAAGAATACAGAATTAAAATATTCCTGACACCCGTCCTGGGCACATGGTCAAAAAATTATTTAATCCAATTAATGACATTTGACATCACTGAATAGAAGTCTACAAGGTAGACCTAAGATACCCAATCTTGATGTGAAAGTAGTTATTAGTTTATTGTATCAAAAGCTCCGACGAGATCAGGCAGACACAGAAACTAGTTACAGCATCCAGTTGTTAAAAGGTATCCACAAATAATGCAGGCTGGAATTTGAAAGACTTCATTAGATTTGGAATGCAAGGTAGAAGAGAGTTGTGGAAAAATGAAATAAATAAAAATAAAAAATAAAAATGTAATACATTTTCCGATGAGGCTAGTAATATAGGAAGCAGAAAGGTTTTTTAGTCACCTACACAATTTTATGATCCCACTTCCAAAAAAAAAAAAAAAAGCAGAACTGCACCCTCTCTTTTTTTCAATGCTTGGTGTTTGGACGTGTTTTGCAGAACCTCTACCAATGACGTAAGTATAACTTTTTGTTTGGTTGTTCCATCTCAGTGCAAAGCTGACTTAAGCTTAACCATTATATCCACTTTTATCATTACTTACCGTAGCTTATTTGTGGACTAGAAAAAGAAAACCGACATACCCAAGAGACATTGAGAATTTTGTTTCCCTAGTTTCTACAAAAAAATGAAAAAAAAAAAGAGAGAAAAAAACAGAATAAAAAGTCTGTAGAAGAAATCCAAGTTTTTGTTGCTGCTTCTTTGTTTATATGTGAACACACACTCACACCAACATGACATATCAAACACAACCATAGCCATTTAAATAATTTGTTTTAAACCATTCTTAACAGAAAATATTAAATTAAGTACAATCTAAAATTACATACCATTTTAAATAACTATATAGGTGTGTGTGTGTATGTATTTGTATACAAAACACATATAGATTAGCAAGACATCAACTATTGTAGCTACATCAATCTCATCTTTATATACTAACTTGTATAAAAGGTTTCAGATTTAAAAATAGGAGATTCCAATTGTAGGAAAATAAAAGAATGGGGAAAAAAAAATTCATGTGAATTATATTTTACGTTTCTATTCTTTAAAGGAAATAAAAATAATCATTAAGCCAATATTAAAGACATATTTTTCTTAAAAGTAAATTATAAGTGATCAGTCTTTGTAAAAACAAAAAAAAATTCCTGCTTTCTTAATCCAGTTATCAAAGAAGAGTAAAAAAATTTTTGGCATCCTATGCAAAAGTTGGCTTAATAGAAGAAAGAGTGAAAAAAAAAAAAAAAAAAAAAAAAATGAAAACAGAAAATCTTATTTTTTATTCCAAGTTGGTGCTTGCCCTTGGGTGTATATAGGTGCAGATGAATACACCACATAACTTTGCATAACATAGAATAAAAATAAGGAGAATGTAAATGTGGCTTTTTTCATATACAGATTTACAACTTCAAAAAATATGTGAGGGAAATTTAGCTTAGTGATTTTTGTAATACATTAATATTTGAACATTGACGTTTCAAAACTGTCATAATCAGCATCCTTATTTGAAACGTTGATCTGAATTATTTTAATTGAGCTTTGATATTTATGTAAAACATCAATTAGAAACAAAAAGTAATAAATAAAAAGAACAATTTAATCTTAACAATTATATTTTAAAAAAAAAAGAAAAAATCACCATTAACCCATGAAAAAAGGTTAAATGATTTTTTTCCCAATTCCAATATTTGTAAAATTTTTTTTTTTATTTCAGATTGCATTTTGTGATTGTACCAATTTTTTTCCTTCGATTTAAAGCAACTCTTTTTTTTCTTTCAATCTCTTCTTTTGTGCACACAGTTTTTATTTTAGGTGTAATTTGTTTTGATGTTGGAACATAAGATGACCTTATCTCCAATTCAGCTTTTGTTTCTTGACCTTTTATTTCAGTGGTGTCCAAAGCTGGAATAAAAATGGAGAAAAGAAAAAACAAATAAGATTTTGAAATTTATTTAGATTTCTACAAGTCTTCAAAGGATTTTACAAGATCATTAAAAATATAAATATAAATTAAACATTGCACTGAAGTCTCTCCAGAGTGATTTCTGTCTCAAATGCTGGAATTATTATTATTTTTTTAAATGAACACTCGTCATCTATTATTTATGATATTTTGACAACATTTTGTCCACATCTTTGTCATTGCTCTTTATTATCATACTTTTGTTCTTAACTCAGACAATCAGAATCTTGAATAAAGAACTAGCTACAGACAAGATTGGAAATCAAAAGCTTGTTTTTATGGCCAATATGTTAACCAATTAGTTTAAACAGTCAATCAGTTTTTAAAGAGTTTTTAAAACTTCCTATTTATAAAATATTTTTTAATGTTCTTGCAATTTTGTTTTGCAAGGGCCAGAATTTAATAAATTCATTTTCTTATTTTCTCATACCCTGTTTTAACTTTCACTATGATTTTTAATTTTAATTATAAAAAATTATTTTACATTTAATTGCTGACACTGTACCAAAACTTAAATGTAAAAATTTAATCCACTATATAATAAATCCCAATGTCAGTGTGTCACACATTTTCAATTAAAGGAACACAACTCTCATAGCTCATATCCTTCTATATAATAAATGCTAACGTCAGTGTGTCACTATATCACATTTTTTCAACTTTACTGCAAGAGGCCGTAACCCAACATATCATACCATTTTGCAATCAGGCTGACTCTGTGAGCAAATTAAAAACATTTCTGGGCCGGATCCAGACTCACAATCCTGAAATTTTGGATTTCCAAGTTTTCATTATGACAATTGTTTTCAGCATTTTTTTACATGATTTTTTGACTGTACGATAACAATTTTTATAATTTGGAAATAAATTTGAGACTAATCAAAATTAAATGTGAAATGCAGCAAAAGTCACCCATGAAATAAAAATAATTGTTTGTACATCAAACTGTCTTTAAATTAAATGGTAGCAGAAGAATTATCATTGAACTTTTAAAAGGTAAACTTAAATATTAATGCAATACTTAAATGCAGCAATCAATTTTGAGATAATTTGTAGTTTGTTGTTGCCTATTGCATCTACATCTACCTACCCATTGTTTTGAAGGCCCAATCGAGAGCCTTTCACAGGAGCTATCTTAAATGCTACGCTATCAGGCAGCATTTAAGCTTGCTTTCTTTCTTTCTTTTAGACTAGCTTGCTTTCTTCCTTTCTTTCTTTTAGACTAGCTTGCTTTCTTCCTTTCTTTCTTTTAGACTAGCTTGCTTTCTTTCTTTCTTTTAGACTAGCTTGCTTTCTTTCTTTCTTTTAGACTAGATTTCTTCCTTTCTTTCTTTTAGACCAGCTTGTTTTCTTCCTTTCTTTTAGACTAGATTTCTTCCTTTCCTTTTTTTAGACTAGCTTGCTTTCTTTTTTTAGACTAGCTTTCTTCCTTTCTTTCTTTTAGACTAGCTTTCTTTCTTTCTTTCTTTTAGACTAGCTTGCTTTCTTTCTTTCTTTTAGACTAGATTTCTTCCTTTCTTTCTTTTAGACTAGATTTCTTCCTTTCTTTCTTTTAGACTAGATTTCTTCCTTTCTTTCTTTTAGACTAGATTTCTTCCTTTCTTTCTTTTAGACTAGATTTCTTCCTTTCTTTCTTTTAGACCAGCTTGTTTTCTTCCTTTCTTTTAGACTAGATTTCTTCCTTTCCTTTTTTTAGACTAGCTTGCTTTCTTTTTTTAGACTAGCTTTCTTCCTTTCTTTCTTTTAGACTAGCTTTCTTTCTTTCTTTCTTTTAGACTAGCTTGCTTTCTTTCTTTCTTTTAGACTAGCTTGCTTTCTTTCTTTCTTTTAGACTAGATTTCTTCCTTTCTTTCTTTTAGACTAGATTTCTTCCTTTCTTTCTTTTAGACTAGATTTCTTCCTTTCTTTCTTTTAGACTAGCTTGCTTTCTTTCTTTCTTTTAGACTAGATTTCTTCCTTTCTTTCTTTTAGACCAGCTTGTTTTTTTCCTTTCTTTTAGAGTAGATTTCTTCCTTTCCTTTTTTTAGACTAGCTTGCTTTCTTTTTTTTAGACTAGCTTTCTTCCTTTCTTTCTTTTAGACTAGCTTTCTTTCTTTCTTTCTTTTAGACTAGCTTGCTTTCTTTCTTTTAGACTAGCTTGTTTTCTTCCTTTCTTTTAGACTAGATTTCTTCCTTTCTTTCTTTTAGACCAGATTTCTTCCTTTCTTTCTTTTAGACTAGATTTCTTCCTTTCTTTCTTTTAGACTAGCTTGCTTTCTTTCTTGTAGACTAGATTTCTTCCTTTCTTTCTTTTAGACCAGATTTCTTCCTTTCTTTCTTTTAGACTAGCTTTCTTCCTTTCTTTCTTTTAGACTAGATTTCTTCCTTTCCTTTTTTAGACTAGTTTGCTTTCTTTTTTTTAGACTAGCTTGTTTTCTTCCTTTCTTTTAGACTAGATTTCTTCCTTTCTTTCTTTTAGACTTGATTTCTTCCTTTCTTTCTTTTAGACTAGATTTCTTCCTTTCTTTCTTTTAGACCAGATTTCTTCCTTTCTTTCTTTTAGACCAGATTTTTTCCTTTCTTTCTTTTAGACTAGCTTGTTTTCTTTCTTTCTTTTAGACTAGCTTGCTTTCTTTCTTTCTTTTAGACTAGATTTCTTCCTTTCTTTCTTTTAGACCAGCTTGTTTTCTTCCTTTCTTTTAGACTAGATTTCTTCCTTTCCTTTTTTTAGACTAGCTTGCTTTCTTTTTTTAGACTAGCTTTCTTCCTTTCTTTCTTTTAGACTAGCTTGCTTTCTTTCTTTCTTTTAGACTAGCTTGCTTTCTTTCTTTTAGACTAGCTTGTTTTCTTCCTTTCTTTTAGACTAGATTTCTTCCTTTCTTTCTTTTAGACTTGATTTCTTCCTTTCTTTCTTTTAGACTAGATTTCTTCCTTTCTTTCTTTTAGACTAGATTTCTTCCTTTCTTTCTTTTAGACTAGATTTCTTCCTTTCTTTCTTTTAGACCAGATTTCTTCCTTTCTTTCTTTTAGACCAGATTTTTTCCTTTCTTTCTTTTAGACTAGCTTGTTTTCTTTCTTTCTTTTAGACTAGCTTGCTTTCTTTCTTTCTTTTAGACTAGATTTCTTCCTTTCTTTCTTTTAGACCAGCTTGTTTTCTTCCTTTCTTTTAGACTAGATTTCTTCCTTTCCTTTTTTTAGACTAGCTTGCTTTCTTTTTTTAGACTAGCTTTCTTCCTTTCTTTCTTTTAGACTAGCTTTCTTTCTTTCTTTCTTTTAGACTAGCTTGCTTTCTTTCTTTTAGACTAGCTTGTTTTATCCTTTCTTTTAGACTAGATTTCTTCCTTTCTTTCTTTTAGACTAGATTTCTTCCTTTCTTTCTTTTAGACTAGCTTGCTTTCTTTCTTTCTTTTAGACTAGATTTCTTCCTTTCTTTCTTTTAGACCAGCTTGTTTTCTTCCTTTCTTTTAGACTAGATTTCTTCCTTTCCTTTTTTTAGACTAGCTTGCTTTCTTTTTTTTAGACTAGCTTTCTTCCTTTCTTTCTTTTAGACTAGCTTTCTTTCTTTCTTTCTTTTAGACTAGCTTGCTTTCTTTCTTTTAGACTAGCTTGTTTTCTTCCTTTCTTTTAGACTAGCTTGTTTTCTTCCTTTCTTTTAGACTAGATTTCTTCCTTTCTTTCTTTTAGACTAGCTTGCTTTCTTTCTTGTAGACTAGATTTCTTCCTTTCTTTCTTTTAGACCAGATTTCTTCCTTTCTTTCTTTTAGACTAGCTTTCTTCCTTTCTTTCTTTTAGACTAGATTTCTTCCTTTCCTTTTTTAGACTAGTTTGCTTTCTTTTTTTTAGACTAGCTTGTTTTCTTCCTTTCTTTTAGACTAGATTTCTTCCTTTCTTTCTTTTAGACTTGATTTCTTCCTTTCTTTCTTTTAGACTAGATTTCTTCCTTTCTTTCTTTTAGACCAGATTTCTTCCTTTCTTTCTTTTAGACCAGATTTTTTCCTTTCTTTCTTTTAGACTAGCTTGTTTTCTTTCTTTCTTTTAGACTAGCTTGCTTTCTTTCTTTCTTTTAGACTAGATTTCTTCCTTTCTTTCTTTTAGACCAGCTTGTTTTCTTCCTTTCTTTTAGACTAGATTTCTTCCTTTCCTTTTTTTAGACTAGCTTGCTTTCTTTTTTTAGACTAGCTTTCTTCCTTTCTTTCTTTTAGACTAGCTTTCTTTCTTTCTTTCTTTTAGACTAGCTTGCTTTCTTTCTTTTAGACTAGCTTGTTTTCTTCCTTTCTTTTAGACTAGATTTCTTCCTTTCTTTCTTTTAGACTAGCTTGCTTTCTTTCTTTCTTTTAGACTAGATTTCTTCCTTTCTTTCTTTTAGACCAGCTTGTTTTCTTCCTTTCTTTTAGACTAGATTTCTTCCTTTCCTTTTTTTAGACTAGCTTGCTTTCTTTTTTTTAGACTAGCTTTCTTCCTTTCTTTCTTTTAGACTAGCTTTCTTTCTTTCTTTCTTTTAGACTAGCTTGCTTTCTTTCTTTCTTTTAGACTAGCTTGCTTTCTTTCTTTTAGACTAGCTTGTTTTCTTCCTTTCTTTTAGACTAGATTTCTTCCTTTCTTTCTTTTAGACCAGATTTCTTCCTTTCTTTCTTTTAGACTAGATTTCTTCCTTTCTATCTTTTAGACTAGATTTCTTCCTTTCTTTCTTTTAGACTAGATTTCTTCCTTTCTTTCTTTTAGACCAGATTTCTTCCTTTCTTTCTTTTAGACCAGATTTCTTCCTTTCTTTCTTTTAGACCAGATTTCTTCCTTTCTTTCTTTTAGACCAGATTTCTTCCTTTCTTTCTTTTAGACTAGATTTCTTCCTTTCTTTCTTTTAGACTAGATTTCTTCCTTTCCTTTTTTAGACTAGTTTGCTTTCTTTTTTTAGACTAGCTTGTTTTCTTCCTTTCTTTTAGACTAGATTTCTTCCTTTCTTTCTTTTAGACTAGATTTCTTCCTTTCTTTCTTTTAGACTAGATTTCTTCCTTTCTTTCTTTTAGACTAGATTTCTTCCTTTCTTTCTTTTAGACTTGATTTCTTCCTTTCTTTCTTTTAGACCAGATTTCTTCCTTTCTTTCTTTTAGACCAGATTTCTTCCTTTCTTTCTTTTAGACCAGATTTCTTCCTTTCTTTCTTTTAGACCAGATTTCTTCCTTTCTTTCTTTTAGACTAGATTTCTTCCTTTCTTTCTTTTAGACTAGATTTCTTCCTTTCCTTTTTTAGACTAGTTTGCTTTCTTTTTTTTAGACTAGCTTGTTTTCTTCCTTTCTTTTAGACTAGATTTCTTCCTTTCTTTCTTTTAGACTTGATTTCTTCCTTTCTTTCTTTTAGACTAGATTTCTTCCTTTCTTTCTTTTAGACCAGATTTTTTCCTTTCTTTCTTTTAGACTAGCTTGTTTTCTTTCTTTCTTTTAGACTAGCTTGCTTTCTTTCTTTTAGACTAGATTTCTTCCTTTCTTTTAGACTAGATTTCTTCTTTTCTTTCTTTTAGACCAGATTTCTTCCTTTCTTTCTTTTAGACTAGCTTTCTTTCTTTCTTTTAGACCAGATTTCTTCCTTTCTTTCTTTTAGACTAGCTTGTTTTCTTTCTTTCTTTTAGACTAGCTTTCTTTCTTTCTTTTAGAATAGATTTATTCCTTTCTTTCTTTTAGACCAGATTTCTTCCTTTCTTTCTTTTAGACTAGCTTTCTTCCTTTCTTTTAGACTAGATTTATTCCTTTCTTTCTTTTAGACCAGATTTCTTCCTTTCTTTTTTTAGACTAGCTTGCTTTCTTTCTTTTAGACTAGATTTCTTCCTTTCTTTCTTTTAGACTAGCTTGCTTTCTTTCTTTTAGACTAGATTTCTTCCTTTCTTTTAGACTAGATTTCTTCCTTTCTTTCTTTTAGACTAGATTTATTCCTTTCTTTCTTTTAGACCAGATTTCTTTCTTTCTTTCTTTTAGACCAGATTTCTTTCTTTCCTTTTTTAGACTAGCTTGCTTCTTTTTTTTAGACTATCTTGCTTTCTTTTTTTTAGACTAGATTTCTTCCTTTCTTTCTTTTAGACTAGCTTGCTTTCTTTCTTTTAGACTAGATTTCTTCCTTTCTTTCTTTTAGACTAGATTTATTCCTTTCTTTCTTTTAGACTAGATTTATTCCTTTCTTTCTTTTAGACCAGATTTCTTTCTTTCTTTCTTTTAGACCAGATTTCTTTTTCCTTTTTTAGACTAGCTTGCTTTCTTTTTTTTAGACTAGCTTGCTTTCTTTTTTTTAGACTAGATTTCTTCCTTTCTTTCTTTTAGACTAGCTTGCTTTCTTTCTTTTAGACTAGATTTCTTCCTTTCTTTCTTTTAGACTAGATTTCTTCCTTTCTTTTAGACTAGATTTCTTCCTTTCATTCTTTTAGACCAGATTTCTTCCTTTCTTTCTTTTAGACTAGCTTGCTTTCTTTCTTTCTTTTAGACTAGATTTCTTCCTTTCCTTTTTTAGACTAGCTTGCTTTCCTTTTTTTAGACTAGATTGCTTTCTTTTTTTTAGACTAGATTTCTTCCTTTCTTTCTTTTAGACTAGCTTGCTTTCTTTCTTTTAGACTAGATTTCTTCCTTTCTTTTAGACTAGATTTCTTCCTTTCTTTCTTTTAGACCAGATTTCTTCCTTTCTTTCTTTTAGACTAGCTTTCTTTCTTTCTTTTAGACTAGATTTATTCCTTTCTTTCTTTTAGACCAGATTTCTTCCTTTCTTTCTTTTAGACTAGCTTGTTTTCTTTCTTTCTTTTAGACTAGATTTCTTCCTTTCTTTCTTTTAGACTAGCTTGCTTTCTTTCTTTCTTTTAGACTTGATTTCTTCCTTTCCTTTTTTTAGACTAGCTTGCTTTCTTTCTTTCTTTTAGACTTGATTTCTTCCTTTCCTTTTTTTAGACTAGCTTGCTTTCCTTTTTTTAGACTAGCTTGTTTTCTTCCTTTCTTTTAGACTAGATTTCTTCCTTTCTTTCTTTTAGACTAGATTTCTTTCTTTCTTTCTTTTAGACTAGCTTGCTTTCTTTCTTTTAGACTAGCTTGTTTTCTTCCTTTCTTTTAGACTAGATTTCTTCCTTTCTTTCTTTTAGACTAGATTTCTTTCTTTCTTTCTTTTAGACTAGATTTCTTCCTTTCTTTCTTTTAGACTAGCTTGCTTTCTTTCTTTCTTTTAGACTTGTTTTCTTCCTTTCCTTTTTTTAGACTAGCTTGCCTTCCTTTTTTTAGACTAGCTTGTTTTCTTCCTTTCTTTTAGACTAGATTTCTTCCTTTCTTTCTTTTAGACTAGATTTCTTCCTTTCTTTCTTTTAGACCAGATTTCTTCCTTTCTTTCTTTTAGACTAGATTTCTTCCTTTCTTTCTTTTAGACTAGATGTCTTCCTTTCTTTCTTTTAGACTAGATTTCTTCCTTTCTTTCTTTTAGACTAGCTTGTTTTCTTTCTTTCTTTTAGACTAGATGTCTTCCTTTCTTTCTTTTAGACTAGATTTCTTCCTTTCTTTCTTTTAGACTAGATTTCTTCCTTTCTTTCTTTTAGACTAGATGTCTTCCTTTCTTTCTTTTAGACTAGATTTCTTCCTTTCTTTCTTTTAGACTAGATTTCTTTCTTTCTTTCTTTGAGACTAGATTTCTTCCTTTCCTTTTTTTAGACTAGCTTGCTTTCCTTTTTTTAGACTAGCTTGTTTTCTTCCTTTCTTTTAGACTAGATTTCTTTCTTTCTTTCTTTTAGACTAGATTTCTTCCTTTCTTTCTTTTAGACTAGATTTCTTCCTTTCTTTCTTTTAGACTAGATTTCTTCCTTTCTTTCTTTTAGACTAGATTTCTTCCTTTCTTTCTTTTAGACTAGATTTCTTCCTTTCTTTCTTTTAGACTAGATTTCTTCCTTTCTTTTAGACTAGATTTCTTTCTTTCTTTCTTTTAGACTTGATTTCTTCCTTTCCTTTTTTAGACTAGCTTGTTTTCTTTCTTTCTTTTAGACTAGATGTCTTCCTTTCTTTCTTTTAGACTAGCTTGTTTTCTTTCTTTCTTTTAGACTAGCTTTCTTTCTTTCTTTTAGACTAGATTTCTTCCTTTCTTTCTTTTAGACTAGATTTCTTTCTTTCTTTCTTTTAGACTAGCTTGCTTGCTTTCTTTCTTTCTTTTAGACTAGATTTCTTCCTTTCCTTTTTTTAGACTAGCTTGCTTTCCTTTTTTTAGACTAGCTTGTTTTCTTCCTTTCTTTTAGACTAGATTTCTTCCTTTCTTTCTTTTAGACTAGATTTCTT
>OZ038520.1:53110236-53135236 GCA_964036315.1 Acanthosepion esculentum | reverse complement strand
AAGCTTGTTTTTTTTTTACCTTGGTTCAACTGAAACTGACTAGAAACAAAGGTTTTACAATAGCAAACTAAGTAACAATAAATACAAAAATAATACAACTCTTTCTAAATATTACTGGCAAATACAAGGTATGGAAACGTACCAGAAATTACGTGGGGAATAATAGCTAAAGTGAAAGAAGTAACCTTTGCCTTTTAGAAAAATTGACCATTCTTAAAAAAAAAAGCAAAAAAATTTACCCTAATTAATTTCAATTCAAGCCAGATATCCTCATTTTTCTTTTTAATATGTATCTAAATTCATTTATTTACATTTTCTTTATGTTCAGATTTAGATGTATGATTGAATATTTACCGATATGTACAAGTATATGCCTATTTGCTTGTGTGTAGGTCTATGATCTTTTACTAATATGTATTTTGTATGTATGTATACCTTGTTATTTCTTTTATAAGAGGGATATGTAGTTATACGTATGTATTACAATTACATGAATCATATATTTATACATATATGTATGATGGCATTATGTTACATGTCTATAAATTAGTTAATTATAAATGGATCTATTGAAATTGTATATTCATATCTGTGTTTGTGTGTGTGTGTGTGTGCATATTATATATATATATATATATATATATATGATGGACTCTCCCGTCGAACTCGACGTATGAGGGTCAGACAGATCAGCTCCCAGAAACTGAAAGCCTGACACCCGCACAGGATTTGATTATAGTGGTGAAGGCTTCGTGCAGGGCCATCCACACTTTTTGGAGGGACGAATACAGGGACCTGGTGCAACGAATGCCACAAGGTCCCCAAACGACCCTCCGCAGGTTTTGAATTCAGAGTTGTCCTTCTCCTAGACCAGTTGCCATCCAAGGCTATAGAACCCAGTCTGTCCTGCTATTTACCCATAGTTGGAGGGAGAAGAAGAGGATTCACACCTTTCCCAAGGGTATTAGCATGTAAGTGAATGTAATGGATTCGACTGGAATTCGAACTCGGCTCTCCGATTCCTCAATCCAAGCCATTATCCATTACCCCACCGTGATCTCCTAATATATATATATTCATACATGTTTCATTAAATAATATAGATAAGTGTTGTCTATATATTTTATGTAAGTTCTTTTCATATCGTCTGATAAGCTTAATAACATTATCATTAAACAATGAAAGAAAATCACAATATTGATACATATTTTTTAATCCAATCTAAGCTTTCGGCTTACATAAGCCATTATCAAAGATGCCAATTACACAATATATTTAAGCAATACACAAACAAGAAATTGATGATAGTCTGTTTTTGTTTACATGGATGATTTCCAAGCAACGATAAACTCGTGCATATAAGACGGTGAAAGCGAAAATCGCACCACAGCTCATGACGTCACACATGACCACGCGAGTGTGAATCCGATGAGTATTGAGTATGGAAAGCCGTTGGTATGAACCAATGGCTTCTGTTACTAATTATAGGTATTTAAGGATATTTGTGGAGATTTCATAGTTTATTTTGTTCAGGTTAGGTTTCAACTGTTTTATGTATATAGCTTCAAGAATTTTTAGTTTTTGTTTATTCTTTTCATGTTTAAGTATAGTTGTGTTTTCGACAAGGATTTTCCGGAATTGTGTATGTGGCCAGGCGTGTTGTTTTAAATGCCTAAAAATGTTAGAGTTATCATTCATATATATATATATATATATATATATATATATATGTATATTTATCATCCACAGACAGACTGTTTCGCTGTTTCACAGCTCATCAGTGTGGCTAGACGTCCGGTTGCCTCTAGCTAGGATCAAAACCTGACTGAATTTGCGTCAGTCGGAACTTCTACCACTAAGCCGCTGGCGCACGGCAGGGATGAAGGTGAATTTTAGCGTGTTTATTTTTAGATTTAGATAAACACACAGTGACTGACAGTGATTCAATTCTGCCGAAGAGTCGTGCAATATATATATATATATATATATATATATATATGGATAGCAACCTTTCTTTTAAACATCGTTTATTAGATATGGCAGACAATTTATTTAGTTATTCCATTTTGTAGAAAAAAAAGGGAGTACAGTAATTTTCCATAATTTTCATTCTCCCAAGTGTGTGCTTTTAGCAATTTCTTTAGTCATTTAAAAAAAAAAAATTTCACCAAAAACAAAACCCCCTTAAAAATTGCTAAAGAACTGGTCAAAGTGCTTGGGGTAATAAAAATTATAGAAAATTTTTGGTACTCCCTTACTTCAACAAAACAGAAAAATGTAAGGTTGCTAGAAAAAAATAAATAAAAAATTAACTGAATCTTCTGTGTCTGCTGTATTTAATGAAATATATATTTCATCTGTTACAGAAGATTCAGTTAATTTTTCATTTATTTTTTCTAGCAACCTTACATTTTACAGTTTTGTAGATGTAAGGGAGTACCAAATATATATATATATATATATATATATATTATAGTATTTCAATACTAAATTTTCAACTTAGAAATTTTTTTGAGAAATAAAACTTTGAAACTTGTGGTTCACACACAAAATTGATGAGCCAACATATTTTCATTAAGATGGGGACTATTTTGATATATGTACACACAACCCAGAGTGAAACAAATTTGAAAAACATCACTTTGAAAATATGGAAAATTGCAATCCATCATTGAAATAGCGACATAATTTAAAGAGACGTAAAATAAAAACTAATCATCACACACAAGAAAAAATTGTATTTTGAGAAAGAAAAAGATAAAGATTTGTTTACCTACTAATTTTATCAAAATAGCCTTGAAAATGAACCAAATATCAGCAGTTAAAATGGAATGAAATTGCACAATTTTAACATGTGTTTGTACTGTAAACTAGGTTAGTGAGGGATACCTAATTCAAGTGAGAAAAATTGTCTAGCATGACTCAGTGAACTATTTTCTTAGCAATTGACTTGACAAAATTATTCCAATACATATCAGTGGAAAATGCTATACTGAAAGGTGCAATGAGTTACTCTCCTGAGAGTTAGCATCAGCCATACTGATTGAAGCCAAAAATGGTTCTCTAAGATGATTACAAGAGAGCAGTCTAGTTTTGGAGGTGTTAAAATTAACAAGCCGTTTCTTACCCGAGTTAAAAAGATTGCTCATTTTTGAGATCAGATACCAATTTAACGTTATCGAAACTATCAAACTTACCATTAAGACAGGAACAAACAGGAATGTCTGCCGCTCAAGCTTCACCATTCTTATCTAAAGCTTTCTTGACAGATATTTTTTGACAATAACTGTTATCATATTGACCTTTGAGAATTGAAAGCCATATTGTTTGTCAGACAGAAGACTGTGCAATGAAAGATGCTTAACTAATTCAGAATTGATGAGAGCCTCTGATACTTTGCCATTAAAATATTAATTAGGTAGACGTTTTTCAGAATTTCTAATCCTGATTAGTGAAATCACTTTCTTAACCTAGTTACCATGATTTTTTATGATATATGAACTAATAGTGAAAAACATAGAAAATATCCAAAAATGAATACACTTACCAATATTTTGTTTTGAAGGTACAGAATTTGTAGCTGAAATATTGCTAGAAAGATTTATATTGTTTTTCATACTTTTGAAGTTGTAAAGTTTTTTTGTCGAGGGGACATCAGTCATCAATCGTTTTCCTGGAGATGGTTTCCGACAATGTTTTGATGACATATCCAAGAATTCTAAGTATGAATCAACAGCATTTTTTTGTTCTATCACAGGAACCTTTTTCTCAAAGTTATTTTTGGTTAATTTTTTATCAGATGATTTTATTGCACAAGACATCTCTTGTTCGGTAAGCTGTGACAATAGTTCATCTGTATCACTGTCTGAGAAGCCAAGATCTAAATCTTCCTGCAATAAATTATTAATGCCATTTTTATTGTCTTGTTGAAGAATACAATTCATGTCTGTATTACAAACACCAATGGTAGGTGAATCTGAGCTTTTTGTAATTTCTCTATTATTTTCAGTCTTTGTTTTTAGACATTTATTTACGTCTGTATACTTCAGGCCCAAAAATGTCTTGCAACAAGTTAAGGAGGTTTTCTTATCTGCAATAACCAACTGCTCACTGAATATAGAAGATTTATTTTCAATGATTTTAGGGATAGGTTTATTTTCACTTGTCTGTGCAACTTTAGATATGAAAGACTCGTCACAGAAAAGGTCATCATCACTCCAAGATGTGTCTTCATTGTTTAAGAGACAAATGTTTAAATTTTGATTAAAAGAAGTTGTAGTTTTTGTGTCAGATGAAGTAGGTTCACTTATATCTTGTAGGCACTTCTTTGTTAAATTTTGATTAGAATAGTTCTGTTCTTGGCTCCGTGATGAGGTGTTCTGGAGTGGCTCCATCATCTCAGGTGGATTTGTGGTCCTAAAGAGATGGTGAAAAACAATTAAAAATAATTTTTCAATATGAAATAATGACTACAGTTGAAAGGATTCAAATATTTAAACAAAGTGGCATATTAATGTTAAGAAAGTTTTTGGTACATACTATGGCATAGTAATTAGTAAGTCTAATAGATGACTTATTCTAGCATATAAGGTTTAATTCTCAAAATTGTCTCAGTATGGTAATCTTGTGTTAGTCAAACAAAATCTTAATAAGTATAATATGAGAAACTTCATTGTAAAGCAATGTTTAGAAAACTTTTCTCAAAGACCATTACTACTAGACTGAATTCTGTCCTCACTGTATGATCCCAACTTGCAGCCTTGTACCAGACTAAGCAAAGTTTATAAGAACCTATATAAACATAGTTTAACCCTCTCTTTAGTAATAATCTCTAAATTACTGTGACATTATGAATGGGACTCCCAAGTTGACAGGATGGAGTGTGATTTTATCTCAGTTTAAAGTGTTTTGTGACCAGCAATAAAGTCTGTGAGATATGGTCTTCAAAAAAGTCACCCACTTTACCGAAAGAGAATAAAAAACTAAATGAAAATCATTTGGGTCATGTGACAAGAAAATCAGACATTGAGAATTTCTAGCCACACGTCTATATTTAACATTTACAGTTGGGAGTTAAAGGAGTTAGTTCTGATCCACCTTTGGTAGGGGACAGAGAACTCTCTCTTGTCTAAGTCTAGTACTAGCTGTGGGGTATCACGTTCAGATAGGTAGAGAGTTGGTAGGAGGAAGAGTCAAAAACAAGAGCTGATCTGCTAGTGTTACATGGCAGAAGTTGTTCCAAATATCAGCGGTTAAAATCCCACAAGCCAGATAGACTGAGCAAACACCTATACATATTAAAAATAAGGTTAGCACCCTCATTTCTTATGGTCGTTTTGCTTCCATGTGTACTTACAATCAGTCTTTCCCAGTTTTTGATGTACACCAACAAAAACAAGAATGGAGACACAATATGGTCATAGTCATTGGCCATTGTTGGAAAGCTGAGTGAGTATGTTGTTGTATGTTTACAACTGTATTCAAGCCCATCTCTCTATTTCATCTTCCACTAATGACTAATAATATATGCATACTTTATGTTGATTGCACAGGTCAAACTATCAATGGCCAGTGAGAACAGCTCTAAAGATCACTGTACTATATAATATTCAATGTCTTTTACCATCACCACCATTGTTTTTAACCTCTGCAACTCAAGAAAATTAGTTTTCAAATATATATTATGTTTACTTTATAAACTGGAAGTTAAACAAGTGTCCTATTAAAATTTTATGGTCCATCAAGAAACATAAATCTGTTTGAATACATTTTAATCTAAAAATAGCATTTTTTGTTAAATGCTTTTAATGACTCTTTAACATTTTTTATAAAAAATTAATGACCAAAAAACAGAAATAATGATTAATGAAAAAAAAGAAAAATACCTTTTATGATTAACAGAATCTTCTGCCATTTGTTGTTCTGCTGTAAGTAATAAAAAACAAAAATTTTAATGGAAAATTATACAAAATTTAAATGAAATTAAAAAAATAATAAAAAGCAAAAGTCAAACAGACAAAAGGTACAAGTATACTTCATATGCTATAGGTTTTTACTAAGCTTGACTTAATTTGATATTGAGGCAGCAAGTGAAAACTCATGGTATCAATACTAATTAGCAGTACTAGTTTACTAACTGCTATGCTATAGTAAGGCAGTGACTAGGGGTATAATTTGGAATAGGAAAAAAAATTAGCTTACGGATAGAGAAAATGTTATATTTAATTTTAATTATTTTTTATTTGTTTTAAAATATATTTTAAGAACCTTTTTAACTGATAATACATATCTTATGCACACAGACAATATAATTTATAAGTCATTGGATACTTATGAACAAAATAAAAACCCCTTTTACTCAGTGCCACAAGATAAGGTGTAAAACAAAAACATTTATTGAAAATACATGGGGGGACTAATTTTTTATGGTTTTTCAAATTGTGGATGGAATCATGGAATGGCAAATCTGAAATCAGAGCTGGTTTTCTTGTAATTTTCAATAATTTATTTTGAAGGACATTTGGCATTTTACAAGACAAATGTCCTAGACAGAAATAATTAAATTGTAGTAATCTGGAAAATGTACAATTTGTAATAATAATTTGTTTTGAAGACTTAGTTTAGGATTATTTTATAACTTTACATTTTTAGCTATAAAGTTAGCCAGAAGATGGGATAAAATTTTAGCCATTTTTGAAGTGATTTTATCAAAACAATAATAATAAATAAAAATAATTGAACTGTTAACATATTAGTTAATATCAATGGTATATGCACAGAAAGTTATACAAACTCAGCATAAGCATTCATATTAATTTTACTTTTTTCAATACATTATCTTATTCATTTTTACAATGATTTCTCTAAGAGTTTCCACTGAAATCTTTTCTCATAATTTTTTCATAACTAAACAAATAAATATTTGGTTTCACTATTTACTGATCATGCTTATAAAAAATTGTATTGATTTATTGCCCACTTACTAAGTTGGCAATAGTCAAGTATTTTCTAAATTTTTGTCAGCTTATTAGCTCATTTTTTTTTTTTTTTTTTTTTTTTACACAAATTAAATTTCCTTACAGAATTTTGTTTCATCTATATCAACAATTACACTAACTTTACCTCATTGTCTCATTCTATAATTTTCACAAACTCCCCTAGTGTCAGTTCAATTTCCCTTGTATCAGTCGACTAATGTTTTGGGATTACCTCTCCTAAGGGGGGGGGGGTATTTTGTTTACCCAGTAATCTATCTGTTCTAGCTTCTAGTGCAAATCAGTCAACCATTGTCGTGCTTGATTGATTTCCTCCACTCACAATTTTTTTAACTTTAAGACTATTTGTCAGACATATATGAATTATCAACAGCAATTAAGTTAAAAATATCCACTTGTACATTTATCTTATTTTTCACTCATAAAACACCTGCCTATTAATTCCTTTTCAAAAAGCCAATTAATTAATTTTGACCTGCTACTACAAATTTCACATTCTCATTTATCTATTATTTGTATCCTTTTTTGTCTATATTCATTTTGTCATTGTTTTTTTTAAAAAGTTACTTTGTAAGTGGGCAAAAAATCATTGCTGCTTTCTCTGTGTGACTAGCAAATGCACTGACAAAATGTCCTACAAACAGAAAGAATTAAATTCTATTATTTTTTTTTAATTAATAAAGTTCATGTACAATTTATATTAATAACTTGTTTTGGCAATTTTAGGATTAGTTTACGATTGAACATTAAACTTATCTGATCATTTCAATAAGGTAAAATTGAAAGTTGGTCTAAAAATGATCTATACTCTTGTTAATTGAGGCAAGAAATGGCTTGTTAATTTTAACACCTGCAAAATGAAACCACTCCCTTTTATTAATCTTAGAGAACCTTTCTTGCTTTATATCTGTATGGCTGATGCTAACCTTCAGGTGATTTGACTCATTGCTTCTTCTCGTGCTGATGTTTCCACTGAATTGAATTGGAAAGATTATATTGAATCAATTGCCAGATCTGCTGCTAGGAAAGTTGGTTCATTGTTATGCTAGATAATTTCAAACATTTATAAACGTATCATCTGGTGTGGTGCTTCTGCTATGTATTTACCAATTATTGAGAAAAAAAAAAAAAAAAAATCTGCAATGTTATTGGTTCTGACATGGCATCTCAGCTTCAGTCAATTTCGCATCACCACAATGTAGCTTCCCTGTGCTTTTTCAATAATTATTTTCATGTTAATTGTTCTGATGAGGTCTCAATCTTTTTACAGTTGAAATGGTTAGGTGCAACCATAAATCCTATGCTAACAGTTCCTTCTCTTACACTTCTCACTTTTCGAACTCTCTTCCAACTTCTTGCTTCTTCCACTCAAATTTGATCTTCAAAAATTTAAATACAATGTCAGTTGTTATCTTCTGTCCTCTTAATTCATGTTCTTCTGTGGTTCCCTCTCCCTCTCTCTCTCTAATAATGGTTTTCTTTGTCTACATTATTTCACACTCAGTAACCCCTTGCATCTTACTGCTTTGCTTAGGGTGAAATGATTCAAAAAAAAAAGAAAAAAGAAAAAGTACAACATTTTTAGCCATAAAGTTAGCCAAGTGTGAAAAATGAACAATTTTTGAAAGTTGTAGTCTCCCAAAACTAAGTATAAACACCATAAACATCCCTCATCTATACACTTTAAATTATAAAAAGAATTCAATGTAATCATTCATTTTACTACATTTTTCAATACCTTCTTTTATTCTCCTTTAAAATGAATTCTCTGATACAGTGTAACCCGGATATAAGAGAAATTTTCTCTGGTCCCCAATTAGAGCCTGTGTTAATGTATATATAATAGACCAAACCCGGATATAAGAGAAACCCGGATATAAGAGACTTCTTCTCCGGTCCCAAATTAGAGCCTGTGTTAATGTATATATAATAGACCAAACCCGGATATAAGAGAAACCCGGATATAAGAGAGATCTTCTCTGGTCCAAAATCAGAGCCTGTGTTAATGTATATAAAATAAACCAAACCCGGATATAAGAGAAACCCGGATATGAGAGACTTCTTCTCCGGTCCCGACAACTCTCTTATATCCAGGTTACACTGTAGTTTCCTAAAAACTATCCCTTAAATTTTTTCTATAACCAGTGAACCATGTCACTACTAAATTATGTAAAACTTATTATATACAGTGTAACCCGGATATAAGAGAGTTGTCGGGACCGGAGAAGAAGTCTCTTATATCCGGGTTTGGTCTATTTTGTTTACGTAAGTATGGCTCTAATTTGGGACCAGAGAAAATTTCTCTTATATCCGGGTCTCATATCCAGGTTACACTGTATTCACATATGTACGAATACAAAAATAAAAGAAAAGAAAAGTAACAAAAAAAAGAAAAGAAAAGCAACAAAAAAAAAAGTATATACAGTGTAACCCGGATATAAGAGAAACCCGGATATAAGAGCGATTTTCTCTGGTCCCAAATTAGAGCCTGTGTTAATGTATATATAATAGAACAAACCCGGACATAAGAGAAACCCGGATATAAGATACTTCTTCTCCGGTCCCGACAACTCTCTTATAACTGGGTTACACTGTATAATAGACCAAACCCGGATATAAGAGAAACCCGGATATAAGATACTTCTTCTCCGGTCCCGACAACTCTCTTATAACTGGGTTACACTGTATAATAGACCAAACCCGGATATAAGAGAAACCCAGACATAAGAGACTTCTTCTCTGGTCCCGACAACTCTCTTATAACTGGGTTACACTGTATAATAGACCAAACCCGGATATAAGAGAAACCCGGATATAAGATACTTCTTCTCCGGTCCCGACAACTCTCTTATAACTGGGTTACACTGTATAATAGACCAAACCCGGATATAAGAGAAACCCGGATATAAGATACTTCTTCTCCGGTCCCGACAACTCTCTTATAACTGGGTTACACTGTATAATAGACCAAACCCGGATATAAGATACTTCTTCTCCGGTCCCGACAACTCTCTTATAACTGGGTTACACTGTATAATAGACCAAACCCTGATATAAGAGAAACCCGGATATAAGAGACCTTTTCTCATGGGCCCCGACAACTCTCTTATATCCGGGTTACACTGTACTACCAAATTTTAACAAAGAACTAATGCTTTTAAATTTTCCATTTAAAAGCAATTCACTCAATAATCCATTGTGAATTCTGATATTCCCAGTGTAATTTTCCCATACATTTTTCCTATAACCATTGAGCCATGTCACTACAAAATTAACATAAGCTTAGTAAATATCAAAATAAAAAAGAGAAAATAAAAAATTAATATTTTTTAATTTTTTTCTTACAAATGACTTCTGTTTTTATTAAACTTTATTATTATGAAGATTTTAAAAATTTTATTTTGTGTTGAAAGAGAAAATAAAATATTTTGACTAGTTATTTATGATTTATTACTAAATGGGTCACATTAACCTATTACTTATTAGTATTGAGAGCTGACAAAATACTCTCTCTCTCTCTTTCTCTAGTGCTCTGTTTTTCTCTCTCTCTTTCTATTAGTATCTTGCTTAGATTGAATGATGACCTCCAACCCCGCCTATTTATTGTAAATGCTACAACTCTCAACAAATTTTTTTTATTATTTTGTAATTACCATAATTTCTTTGGAAAGATGAAGAAGTACTTTCCTGTTGCCTTTCCTAGTTTTGAATGCATAATAGTCCTTCTTGACTGGCTGCCACCCCAGTCTATCTTATAGGAGGAGAATAGATAGAATTATGACTTTCTCCAATGCTTATAGTTTGAAAATGAAATAAAGAGACTCAGTCAAAATCTAAACACATCTTAGTTTAAATCTTTTCTACACTAATACTACACTACCTGAGCTGCTAATAAGGAGGAAGGGAAGAGAGAAAATAGAGAGAGGAAGAGAGAAAATAGAGAGAGGAAGAGAGAAAATAGAGAGAGGAAGAGAGAAAATAGAGAGAGGAAAAGAGAAAATAGAGAGAGAGGAAGAGAGAAAATAGAGAGAGGAAGAGAGAAAGACAGAATACAAGAGAGAGTTTTGTCAGCTCTGAAAATCTTTTTAATAACATCTTTTTCAAGCTGTATGACATTAATAATTACAGGCCTGTAATCCTTTTCATTTAGAAAGATGAATTTAGGTAAAAATATCACAAGTGAGAAAATAGGTAAAAAATGGCACAAAGTGATGGTTCAGTTGTCATGGAGTCATCAAGCACACCATTGATATCAGTAGGTCTATGTTTTCTAGGTGTGTGCTCTGTTCAATAATTGAACCAGAATTCCTGCAATTGAACCACTGATAACAAAACCAACGACAACTGAACCAGGAGTCAACTGACATCTGATCAGAGAGTTACTTGTTCAATATTTATATATTTTTACTTTCTTCAGAATTTACTGAGTACACGTGTGCATTTCATTTTTTTTTCTTCTATGTTTTCGCTTTGTGTCATTTTTTCCTATTTTTCCATTTTTACCCATGCATTATTACCTAAATTCCACTAATACAACTTGAGTATTAAGAAACAATAACAAATATTAACTAGCAGAAAAAAACAAACAGATGTTGCAAGGAAGATGTATGCAAATTAAGGCATTTATTTCTAATCCATACTGTTTTGTTGATGATTGAAGCCTGAATGATTGTATAGTTGTGAGGAAAAGTAATGATCAGATGAAAGAAATAGTAGTACAGTGTAACCCTGATATAAGAGACCCTGATATAAGAGAAATCCGGATATAAGAGACTTCTTCTCTGGTCCCAACAACTCTCTTATGTCCAGGTTACACTGTAATATAAATAATGATGGTGGACAATGATTTATTTAATCAAACAAAATTCAAAGTTTCAGTTGGTTAAAAATTTGAACATTAAATTAAATTTCCTCTTCGGTACCTTGACTTCATAAATTTAAGCATAGTACTAGACTAACAGGTAGGTTGCATTATTTTACTGTTGAAATTTTGTAACAGTAAGTTCTATTCTAATAGTTTTCTCGCTCACACTTCTCACCTGTCAAACACTTATCCATCTTCTTGCTTTTCTGCCAACTACAATCTTCAAAAATCTAAATAAAACATCAATCAACACCTGTCACCTTTACTCCTGTTCTTTTTAACTTTATTTCTCCTTGGTAATGTTTTCTGTTTCCTTCATTGTCAGTAACCCGTTACGACTTAGTGGTTTTCTTGCCTTGCTTGGGGTGAAATGATTAAAAAAAATAGAAGAAAGATAATTATTTGTTTTAGTGTCATATTGGTACACACTAACTTTTTACTAAGCTTTTGTATAGTGCTAATAAAAGAAACAAATGAAAAAATATTTTCAAATGATAATAGTTTAAAATTCTGATTACGATTATCATCACACATTGCTGACTAACATCTGCTAGTATTGACCTCAAAACTTGTGATTTACATAAAGATTGATTGGTGTATAATAAAACTGGTTTACATTTAAACAGTAAATAAAAAAATAAAAACTAGTAAATGAATTATGTTTTTAGATAGTCATGTCTTTTTAAAGAAGCAAAAACAATATAGGCCCATTTCTATTTCAAAAATATAAGACAGGGAACTTAGCTCCCAAATCCCCACTACAGAATGGCCCTAAAATCAATTTTCAATTGACTTTTATTTCATAGTTACTGAATTTTTCTACCTTTTCAAAATTACTGAATCTTCTGTTACTGAATTATCTGGGCTCCCCTTTATCTATACCTCAATATGAATACACCCAAAAGTATAAACATTCATCTATACCTCAATATGAATTCACCCAAAAGTATAAACATTCATCTATACCTCAATATGAATTCACCCAAAAGTATAAACATTCATCTATACCTCAATATGAATACACCCAAAAGTATAAACATTTATCTATACCTCAATATGAATACACCCAAAAGTATAAAAATTCATCTATACCTCAATATGAATACACCCAAAAGTATAAACATTTATCTATACCTCAATATGAATACACCCAAAAGTATAAACATTCATCTATACCTCAATATGAATACACCCAAAAGTATAAACATTTATCTATACCTCAATATGAATACACCCAAAAGTATAAACATTCATCTATACCTCAATATGAATACACCCAAAAGTATAAACATTTATCTATACCTCAATATGAATACATCCAAAAGTATAAACATTTATCTATGCCTCAATATGAATACACCCAAAAGTATAAACATTTATCTATACCTCAATATGAATACATCCAAAAGTATAAACATTCGTCTATACCTCAATATGAATACACCCAAAAGTATAAACATTTATCTATACCTCAATATGAATACATCCAAAAGTATAACCATTCATCTATACCTCAATATGAATACATCCAAAAGTATAACCATTCATCTATATCTCAATATATACATATACAAACGTACAAACTTTTTAATTATTGTCTTCACTGCACAGAAAGACAATCAGAGTATTTTATTAATGTTTTATTTATTTTTATCTAACAACAAAGAACTACCTGTTACTGAGCAGTTGATCCTAATCATAAATTAAGTATATTTTTAACAACGTAGCCCCTTTTTACGAAAAAAAAAAAAATTTGCAAAGGAAAGGCTCTATATAGTTTTTGCTTCTATCTAAAAATTTAATTTATTTACCCCTTTTTTATTAAAATAATAATTTGAAAAAGAAGATACAAGAACATAATTTAACTTAGATAAATCAATTCTATTTGCATGAAAACAATAGGGTATAGTAATTAAATATTTATTTAAAAAATATTGGAGTCCGGGCTGGATAACTCCCCCCCCCCCGCATCAAGAAAGTACTGCACTGATATTGTTGCAGTGTGCTTTTATCTGGACTAGAACCCATGATTTTTTTTGTTAATACTTAGTGATACATATGGGGCAGAGGCAGCCCTCTACAGAATGTACGGCCCAGGTATTGCGGTGGTGGAGTTTTATGTACAGTGTAACCCGCATATAAGAGAGTTGCCGGGACTGGAGAAGAAGTCTCTTATATCCGGGTTTCTCTTATATCGGGGTTTGGTCTATTATACAGTGTAACCCGGATATAAGAGTTGTTGGGACTGGAGAAGAAGTCTCTTATATCCGGGTTTCTCTTATATCCGGGTTTGGTCCATTTTGTTTTATTAACACAGGCTCTAATTTGGGACCAGAGAAAATCTCTTTGATATCCGGGTTTCTCTTATATCCGGGTCTCATATCCAGGTTACACTGTAGTTAATATTAGTGTAACCCGGATATAAGAGAGACCCGGATATAAGAGAGATTTTATCTGGTCCCAAATTAGGGCCTGTGTTAATGTATATATAATAGACCAAACACGGATATAAGATAAACCCGGTCCCAAATTAGGGCCTGTGTTAATGTATATATAATAGACCAAACACGGATATAAGATAAACCCGGATATAAGAGACTTCTTCTCCGGGCCCCGACAACTCTCTTATATCCGGGTTACACTGTATATTTAAAAAATTACTACAGAAGAAGGTCTAGCCCCCTCGTCCTCCTTCTGTAAGTACGGCCCTAGTATTGTTGTAGTGGGGTTTTATCAGGACATTAAAATTTTCAGTTATTTAAAAATTTACCTTTTCTGGGCACCGGGAAAAATCTTTGACAATAGGAAAAAAAGTTTTCTTGTGACATGTTTCAATCTTTACAATTTCATCAGACTAAATTTCTTATGTTGGTGCAACTACACGTGTACGAATGAGGGATGTTGGGAATTTTTTTTCTTCTTTTTTTTCAAATCTAGCTGATTTCATTTAGATTCTTTTTCTTTTTCTTTCCATCACTTTTGTTATTACATAAAAAAGAAAAATTTAAATTTAAAATTCCTTGTATGCCTCATTCATGTACATGTGTATTCAAATACTTTGCACAAAAATCTTTTTGACTTTGTCATATAATATTGTTCTTGATATATAAAATTATATATTGTTATCTCATGGTTGTGTGTGTGTATATATATATATATATATATACAATTTATACAATATTTTTATAAACAAACATAAAATTTATTTTTATTTATAAAATTTATTTTTATTTTTGAAAAGAAAATATATTAAATAATTGTCAGACTTAATCCATTATATATTATGTTACTTTCTGCTGTATGTTTCATTAAATAATGTAAATATTCTTTACTCTGTCAAATAATATTAGTTGCAATAGAACTGCGACAAACTCTTTTTTTTATAAATAAATACATAAAATAACTAAGCTAAATTGGACAAATTAGTTATTTTCTTTGTTTTATTTTTGTAAATTTCTCTAACCAAAGCATTAAGAAAAAAAAAAAAATTAAAAATTAACAATTATTAATTTAGACAATCAGTTTTCTTTTAACATATTTTTTAGTTACTTTTTCTAAATAAAAAATAATATTTCTACTAAATCATTATCATCCTCTTGACAATTAAAAATAAATAGTTCACTGTAACCTATAATCAAGTCAAAACAATTCTCACAATGAGGATTGTAATATTTTGTTAAGTTGTTCAAATATTTAACCATGCAATATGGGAATTAACACAGGTATTTTATAGACATGGAACTCACAAGGTGTTTATTCAATCATTAAGTTAAGAATTATAATTGCTCAGAAAATTCAAATACGAAAACTGTAATTTTCATGGGTATTTCTAGTTTCTTAGTATTTTGATGAGTTTGTTACTTTATTCTGTTGCTTTTTATTTTACTTTTTAGCTACTAAATTAAACTGTAAGAAATTTTTTGTTTGAGTTAGCTCAAAATAGAAGTAAGAAAACAGAAGAAACTAGCTTCAGATGAAAGAGTTTAAATGCTAAAAGCTTTTGTTCATGAAAGATAAGCTCCCAGGTATAAGATTAGCATATAAGTTTTATTGGAATTTATTCTAAATTCACAGTTTGATTTAAGGTCTGAAAAAGGGATCAGATAAGAACTATGACAAAATGCTATGAGAAAGAAACTTTTCTAAATTAATTTTTCAAAAATGTAAAAAAGTAAAATACTTCATCTCAGCATTTTAAAAAAATGAATCTATTTTGCATAAATTATTTGCATGTTGAAATCTCAAGTTCTATTTGATCTAAAGTAACATTGTTTTGTAGAAAATAATTTCTCATTTATAAATCTGCTTTTCAAAGCTATACTAAACAGTACTGAAATAAAATAATATAAACTAGGATTCCAAAGAAAATGGTACTATTGCCCTGAGAGCAGTGGAAAGATCCGGAAAAGCAGCGAGGAAAAGTGGGCAATTAGAAAAAATGTGTGTGCTCAGGGGAGGGAGCAGATAGTTGGCATTAGAACTAAGTACAGTGTAACCCAGATATAAGAGAGTTGTCGGAACAGGAGAAGAAGTCTCTTATATCCGGGTTTATCTTATATCCGGGTTTGGTCTACTTTGTTTTATTAACGCAGGCTCTAATTTAGGACCAAAGAAAATCTCTCTTATATCCGGGTCTCATGTCCGGGTTACACTGTATTAATCTTTTCTTCTTCTTCTTTCTTAACATCATATTTGATTGAACACAGTTCCAATATAGTTTTGAAAATTACTGAATGCAAGGATCTAAGACTTCATGCCATTGTCTCCCATCCTGATGACAAGAAACCAATAGATCTGCAGAGTATATCCATCTCATTATAAAATCTAAATTTACCTTTTCGTTTTGCTAAATCAGCTAAATAAATTAGTCTACCTGGTATAGGCTGAAGTGTTAAGTGGTACAATGCAAATAAACCAATAAATTAGTAGGTTACACTTTCACCAAGGAGAGGGGAGGGAATAAGAAATAAGACAACTCGGCAGGTAACACTCACCAAAAGGAAACAACTATCACACAGAATAAACACTCAAAGAGAATATAACTAACATCAACAGTGACATTTGATTCTACTCACTATCTGCCTGAATGCACGCATTTTTATCGACAATTGACATGGTTCAAAAGCCCCGAGAGAAGAACTGCTGACAAAAGTCCACATGGCAACATTGCCAACAAAAACCCAAATAAAAGAACTGCTGTCAGAAGCCTGGATGGATACGTGACTGACAAAAGCCTGGATGGATACGTGGCCGACGGAAAGCCCAGATGGATACACGGCCTGTAGACGGTAAAAACAACACAAAAAACAAATAAACAAAGTGACAAGAGCTGTTCTTCTCTGCCGTCGCTACAAAGAAAGAGATTTTCCTTTCCTCGGCCGTTACACAGGACAGTCGTGAAACGGACACCCAAATCAAACGTACCGGCTATAACTGCCTCTTAGTATGCCAGTCAGTTCGCACGTCCGACTCTGTTTCACGAAGTCCGCTGAAAGACTGCTATCCCCTGTGCCGCTAACGTCTCTCCTTTTTATGGCACTCCAACACTGCCAAAATTTGCATGTGTTTTTACGCAATCTCGTTCTGAACGAGACCGGCGCGCATAAAATGCGTCTTCACAAGTGGCCATGTTTCTTGCAGAATTCGCCACGCAGGCAAGACACGTTCGTACGCGTTTTGAGTTCCGGGGTAAGTCATCACACCCCTCCCTGATCTCATGATCACAAAGGTGGCAGCTCGGCGGTGGTCGTTTCTGACGGGTGCTTCTGCGTAAGGGCAGGGCGGGGGGCTCTGATCTCACTCCCACTTCGGGTAGAGCGTCAACGGGGGGATCTGCTACTCTCTCTTCAGATGGATCGACGCATTCCACGCTCTCCTCAAGCAGCAAACTTTCCGCCCCGCTCTCAGACGTGTCGTCGGTATCTTCCTCAGACGCGTCGTAACTGCGACGCGGGCGTAAATCCTTAACGTGGCGGGGTATTCCGTCCACCAGACATGACTGCGGGCTGATTACTTGCGACACCCGACCCTCGTTGAATTTGGTGGTGCACCGACTCATAGGCGCCTTGACCCACACGCGATCCCCGACTTGGTAGGAGCCATGCCCAGGGTCTAAAGTCATCATAGGGGCATCAATCCCTTTCACCCTCAGTTTGTACTGGTGGATCCTGTTGGCGGGTGCAGTCTGGGGTGATGTACCGTCTTTTGGCGTGACGTTGTACCAGTAGACGGCTTCCTGGATGGTACAGCGCATTCTTGCCGCAATTCGCTTCACTGTACGGTGGCATCGCTCCGCTATGCCATTCCCAGCTGGGGTATATGCACAACGGAACCGCAAGTTGACGCCCCACCCTCGCGCGAATGCTCCGAATTCCCTGCTGCAGAAAGCTGGGTCATTTCCATGAGTAGCTTACGGGGTGGGCCCCGCTCGAGGAATACTTCATTTAGCTGGCGAATGACGGCCGCCGAGTCTTGTCTTGCCAACTGCTTCCAGAGTGAAAAACGCGACGGGCCGCAATCCATCAGCGTCAAGAAATGATGGGCACCATAGTGGGTGATATCCATCCCCAGTCTGTGCCAGTTCTCGCATACCTCGAGCTTTCCCTTTTTCCAGCGAACGGGTGTGGGGTCTATGGACTGACATTCCTCGCATGTCCGTACAGATGATGCTTTGGTTGTTGATGGACAGATTCTCCTTGCAAAGTAGGTGGTATGCCGCACTCCTGGGTGACCACTGTTCCTGTGGATGGACATGATTTGATCTGCATCCAGTTCGTCCACATGGGTGGCGCCAATCATTGGCCTGGGCCCATTGCTCGATTCATCGAGTCAAACCACCGCTGCGGTACTCTTGTCAGTCCATCAGCTATATTCAGAGCCGAAGGGACCAGTGTCACATTCACGGTCAGCTGATACTCCTCCACAAGCTCCTTAAGTGCTCAGCCGCCTCCTGATGAGCATTTCATTTGCCGCCTTGGTGTGCACGCGTGCTCGACCAGTCAGTGGTACACGCAAACAGAATCCGTTTTTAAGTGTAGCGTCTTGCTCTTCCACTGGAGTGCTAGATTGACGCCTTTCAATACGGCATCCAGCTCGGCCAGGTTGATGTGCTGAGCATCATCTTTCGGTCGCAACCAGCAAGCGTCCTCCAACACAGTCTCTTGGCTCTCCAATGCTACCCCGGTCGCCAGGGAACTTGCATCGACCCACACATTCAGCTCCCGGGCATCCACGCACCACTCCCCACGGGCCGGATCGTCCCGCTGCACAAAATCCACGGTCTCAGACACCATGCGCAGGAGAAGGGCATCATTTGTTTCGTCGTCCCACCCCCTCGTAACTGTACTTGCTCTCCTCTTGAGCATTCCACATGCCACACGGAGCCAACCACACACTGGGAGGTGCCCAACAAGCCTTCCGCACAGTGATAATACCTTCCGTCGCGTAACGACGTCAGGGGCGTTAGGAATCACACTTCCTTGTTTCCACCGCAATCTTCCCTGTTCCATCGTAACTGCCAATCCCAGTACCCGTGTGCCATCCTTCAACCGCTCTGGGTCCTTACATTCGAGCCCGAACTGGGCTAGATGTTCTTTAACGCGGGTCTCGGGAACGACATCTTCATTGACATAGACATCGTCAATGTAGGCAGATGCCGCACGACCCACAGCTTCTTCCTGAGCCAGCACCGTACTGATGATCGCCTTCATGATGAGGGGAGCCACGTTTAACCCAAATCCTAAACGTGTCAGGCAATATCTGTTCCCATCGATTTCCACGGTCTGATATGGCCAGAGCGATTTGTGGACACGTATTTGGAGGTATGCTCTCCTGAGATCCAACAAGGACACGTTGGATCCCTTCTGCCACCATTCTCGCAGTTTAGCTGCACAGACATCTGCATCAGCTGTGAAAGCATCAACGTGATGGTTGAGCTCTCGGAAGTCCATCACTGGGCGTACCTTCGATTTGTTTTGCTGCAGTACGGCCATAAGGGGAATTAGCCCTTTGGGAGGTCCCAGTTTTTCTTCCGGGTACGGTATGAGCCAGCCATTGCTGATCCACGTGCGGAGCTCCTGTTCATAGCCCTCCCTGATCCCTGCTGCTACCGGGTACTCTGAAACCCCATTGTGCAGTCTTTCAGGCGCACGGTTCTCCGACCACTTCCATGCTACAGTCCAGCATCGACTCAGGTGGTCGAAGGTGGCAGTGAAGTCTGGTTCATTCACAGTAATGGCTGCGCACTTGGCTACTCGCCCATTGCCAATCTGCGCCCATACTATAGGCCCAATAGCAGGTCAAATCCTAGCGGTTTGCCGCGCACCACTAGCACGTCGATCTTGGCAGAACCGCCTTCCTCCGTGGATACAGTTACCACTCCCACACCGCAACATGGACGGGAAACGCCTCCAATAGTCATGACGTCTACTTTTGCTCTCCTCCAAGACCGGCACCGATCTGCATCCACAATTGTCCGTGAACAGCCGGTATCAATCAGTGCTGAGCACGAAGTTCCGTCAACAAGGACATTTGCCACTGGGAGCGCCGTATTTACATCTTGGTTGGGGAAAAGGCTGGCGCTGATGCCTTGTCCCCTGTGGCGTTTCCCGAACAGTCTCGGGCCCAGTGTCCAAACTCCCCGCATTGATAGCAGCACGTTCTGCGCTTCCGGCAGTCTTTTGCCATGTGGCCTTTAACGCTACACCTGTAGCATGTCAGACTGGTGTGTGGGCCGCTTTTGGTGGGAGACGCACTGCCACTACGGGGTGGGCGCACAGCCGCAACGACGTTATGACTTTCATCTCCGGTAGTTGTCAGAACTCTCGCTCTTGCTAACAATTCCCCTACAGTCAGTGCTTCAACATTCGTTGCCTGTCGGAGTTCGAGGGAGATCGCATCAGGGAACACCATGACGAAGGCTAGTTTGGTGAGCCTTTCCATCTCGGCGCCTTCGAATCCGGCTGGGTGCAGGCTGGGTGTGCAACAGATGTGGCCCAGAAGCCAAGGAACCGTAGGAAGAAAGAGTTTGAGAAGTACTGATGTAAAAAGAACAAAACACAGTATCTAAATATTTTTTTTATCTTGCAAGCTATTGCAAATAAGTCCCATAGTTCATTGGCTGTTTAATAACTATGACCTTCTGAACCTAAGTCAAATGTAGTGATGATGTAATTCTAGTAGATTTTTTTAATCATTTCACCCCAAGCAAGGTAATAAAATCACCAAGATTAAGTGGTTATTGACTGTGAAACAATATGAGAAAAAGGAAACATTATTAAGGAGAGAGAACAATAAAAGTACAGGAATCAAGACAGAAGATAATGATTGACATTGCATTTAAATTTTTGAAGATGAAAGCTGACTGGAAAGTTAGAAGCTGGAAGAGAGTTCTACAAGAAGAGAAGAAACTGTTAACATAGAATTTACAGTTACATTAAGCCATTTCAACTGTAAAATTATGAGACCTAGCAGCCAATCTAGTACTGCACTTAAATTCATAAAGTCTATTTTTGTCTTAAAATGAAGTTTCTGTAGTGAAAAAATTATTCTTATCTGAAACCTTTGTGACTAAACACTTTGGAATTTGAATTTTTTCTTTGGAATTGGAGACAATTAAAATGATTGTTATTCATATGAAAATTTGCAACTCTTTTACGCTTTTTCACATTTTTTTTGTCTTACGTTAAATTAAAACAAAAATGTTTTCTTTGAAAAAAGTGGAAACCACTTTAAATAAAATATTTTACTTTGCTTACTTTGTTATGACAGATAAAATTTGGCTGATTCTAACCTATACTGCAGGGAGTTCTCTAATTCTTTTTTTGATGAACAAAGAAAATCACCCTTTACTGAAATATTTTTTTACCTAATATGCAAACTAAAAACAGCAAAAACATAACACATATCAAATACACTTTCAGCTTCTTGCTTCCCAGTCAACTTTGATCTTTAAAAATTCAAATGTAATATCAACCATTATCTTGTATGTTCTTAATTCCTGTTCTTTTCTTACCTTATCTTCTTAATAGTTTTTTTTCTCTCACATTCTTTAGCACTCAGTAACCCCTTGCATCTTAATGGCTTTATTGCCTTACTTGGGGGTGAAATGATTTTAAAAAAAACTAACTATTTTGTTATGTACTATATTTTTTGGAAGTTAGGGAAAAAGACCTATAAACATTGCCCTTTGACCTTAATTTTAAGAAAAAAGAAAGAAATAGCTACAAACCTTCATTCTTAATTCGCATTTCTAATTTTCTGATCATTTCTTCCATTTCAGAAGAAGTTGTGTTTTTTCGGGAGGATTTCAACTTTCTACAAAGAGAAAACAAAATCCTTCAATAAATGCAGTAGTCTTTGATGTCTAATTATCAATTTGCTACAATAAACTTCCAACTTTTTCTTTAGTAACAAGTGTAAGTCTAGTTATATCTGGATCCTGTGTCATACAATGAAGATAATTTATTTTCTTTTATGTTAATATTACAAAAAAAAAAACCGACAGAGTTCATATGAAAATCTTTTTAATGTTATGAATTTATTTTTTGAAATTTGTCAAAGAAAATCAAATACATATTTTTCTGGAAAGAAAAAGTTGAGCAGAATAAAATAATATTATTATAAGGAATTTTTTTTTTTATTTTTAAGTTCATCAAAAGCTGATATATGATTACCAAGTACAATCACAAATGCTTTTTACTGACATTCAACTCAGTCTACTTGTTGTTTTTGATGAAAAAATTTAATAACAAAGTTTATCACTTAAAAATTTGTATGTACTGATAACTTTCAGAATTTTAATATTTTTATATTGTTACTTCAATGTTTAGCCTTCTTTAGGGGTATGAGTTTAAGGAGAGAGAGGATTCACCCATCATTCCCTCCTCCTTCATCGATAGTGTAAACTAAAAAATGATAAAGCTCAATTTGCCAAATGACTCTTGGAATAATAAAGACACATCTCAAAATCCCAGATGGTATCTTTAGAGACATCTTTCAGGAAAGAGATAAAAAGGCAAATAATCCAGAATATCTATAATAAAATTATAGACAGAAATTTTCATGAAACACATTGAAAATATTTACAATGAGAATATATTCATAAAAATACTACATATGAAAATAGGTTTTAAACTACTGTACTTTTTGCATATGTAAATAAAGGAGATGTATTTTTTTTATATTAGCTCTATTTCAGATTTAACAAATAAAACATGGTTAAAATATAAAAATTCTATAATAATATTTTTTGGAAAATGAGAAAAATTATTTTTGATTATATATATATATGTGTGTGTGTGTGTGTGTGTGTGTGTGTGTGTGTGTGGAAGAAAATGATATATCAATTTTTATATATAACAATGTTAGGAAAATCAATGTGTAATCACATCAACATCATTTTAGTTCAATGAATTCCTAAAGGATGAAATGCATCACACAAAACATACATATACACACACACACACACATATATATATATATAAGGACTGGCTGCTTATATATGATTATTAATATCTATTTAGTGTATCTAGCCAATCCCTATTGTAGACGCTTGTTCAGACACATTTGTGTTTTTTAAAGATTGACAGACTCCCACTTGTGGTTTATACTGTAACTATGCTGATCAGACATAAGTTACAGTTTCTGGTGGAGGAGTGTACATCATATGTTGTGATCAACAATTTGAACAAGTCCAGTACATGCAAACCCCCAGTCACAATGACCTGTGACAATCAAAGAACAATTTACCAATTACACTCACAATGCTCGGGTCAAATCCATTGTATCATTTTCAGGTACTTTCTATTGGTTCCATATGTTGAGATTACCTCTGCAATCTTTCTGACAAATCAAACAAGGTGAGGTTTGAACCCTGGTCTCATGGTCTGAAAGTGAATGCTCTAACCACTCATTCACTTTATACATGTTGATTTCCCCATGTTCACAGATGACTGCTGTCTTACCCATCAAGACCTACATTCAATCTCAGATCATTGTTTCCTCTCGAATGAATTCGAAGGTGGCTCTTCAAACCTACAGATGACTTGTTAAGGCCTATAGTACAGATAACAGATGTGCTCCAGAGTCTTCACAGGGTCAAGCGAATACATACATACATACATATATGTGTGTGCGAAAGAGATTTATACACACACACACACATACACAAGCTGTGATGACTTACCCCGGAACTCGAAACGCGTACGGACGTGTCTTGCCTGTGTGGTGAATCCTGCAAGAAACATGGCCGCTTTTGAAGACGCGTTTTATGCGCGCCTGTCTCGTTCAGAATGAGATTGCGTCAAAAACACATGCAAATTTTGGCAGTGTCGGAGTGCCATAAAAAGGAGACGTTAGCGGCACAGGAAAAAGCAGTCTTTCGGCGGACTTCGTGAAACAGTCGGACGTGCGAACTGACTGGCGTACTAAGAGGCAGTTATAGCTGGTACGTTTGATTTGGGTGTCCGTTTCACGACTGTCCTGTGTAACGGCCGAGGAAAGGAGTCTTGCAATCTCTTTCTTTGTAGCGACGGCAGAGAAGAACAGCTCTTGTCACTTTGTTTATTTATTTTCTGTGTTGTTTTTACCATCTACACAAGCAAACAAAAATAATGGCTGGCTACTTGTTTCCAAGCACATCTGTCTACTTGGGTACCTAGAAAATCCCTATTGTAGACACCCATTCAAGTACATTTGTATTTCTTCAACACTCTTACAGCCAACTTATATTGCAAATATGTTGAACAGGCTTTATTTAAACTTCTGAGACAAATTGTATAATTTAGCGTGATCAACATTTTGAACAAGACCAGTATATTAAAAGCCTCCGTCATGATGACTTGCAACTGAGCTAGCAAAACCTCTGAACAGTTTTAGATAACCAATTCCATTCATAATAGTGGGATCAACCTGTGGCATGGTTTTTCAGACATTTTGCAATGATGCCACATGCTCAGATTATCTCCCCAGATAGATGTCATCAAGAAAGTCACCTCCCTACTTAACAAGTTGATAACATAGCACCACACACACACACAGAGATAACTTCACAGTAAAAAAGAAAGAAAACCAAGTAAGCAGAATTACTTGTAGACACTTTCTTACCGTTTTAGAGGCACTTTTTTATTACTGGATACATATG
>OZ038520.1:53092736-53105236 GCA_964036315.1 Acanthosepion esculentum | reverse complement strand
GATGGACATGTCTGCCTACAAAACTGTGGAGTCAGGATGCTGTAGGTAATATCAACTAGCTAATTGATAAACTTTTACTAATATTAATTTTATATATATATATATATATATAGGGAAAAGGTTATAGTTGTTCCAACAAGAGAAAAATGTATATTTAAAAAAAAAGAGAAATCGCAAATGTTTTTGCATATTATGTGGATTTGTTTTAGTATATATATTTTATTCTTCATATTTCAGCTACACGGGTTTCCGGTCTCATGACCTTCTTCAGGCAAATAAAAGGAATACATTTTTAAAAGGAATACATTTCCCTTATGTTCTTTTAATGTCTCATTCATTTTCATTATATTTTAATGAGCTTTGAACTCCTTTCTGGACTGTTGGTAAAAAGTGAATTACTGCCTAAGTGTTAATAAAACCATTAGGTTTGATATGAGAGGTGGTGATGATACACGTGTAGATCAATGTCATTTTGGTTGTTTACTAAGTTATGATACTACAGCTTCCAATTTATATCAATTTCATGACGTTTTGGGGGAGTATTCCCATGATTCTTCAATAAATTTACATTATAAAGCTTATTACTCATGGTTATCAACAATATTATTAGAAAAGATAATAGTGTGAAGAGGTTAAGTCTATTGGGATTAAACTGTCAGCTCAATATCACTGGAACATCATCCAGTGACTGTTGGCAAAATTATCAAAAACTACAATGGGGTGAAGGTGGTCAGATTCTTTGGAATTGATCCTTCACCTGCTAAGGAAAGACACAAGTTACAAGTGTCACTGGACTGTCACCCAGTGACTGCTAGCAAAATTATCAAAAACTACAATGGGGTAAACTTGGTCAGATTCTTTGGAATTGATGCTTCACCTGCTAAGGAAAGACACAAGTGACTGCTAGCAAAATTATCAAAAACTACAATGGGGTGAACTTGGTCAGATTCTTTGGAATTGATCCTTCACCTGCTAAGGAAAGACACAAGTGACTGCTAGCAAAATTATCAAAAACTACAATGGGGTAAACTTGGTCAGATTCTTTGGAATTGATCCTTCACCTGCTAAGGAAAGACACAAGTGACAAGTGTCACTGGACTGTCACCCAGTGACTGTTGGCAAAATTATAAAAAACTACAATGGGGTGAAGGTGGTCAGATTCTTTGGAATTGATCCTTCACCTGCTAAGGAAAGACACAAGTGACAAGTGTCAATGGACTGTCACCCAGTGACTGCTAGCAAAATTATAAAAAAATACAATGGGGTAAAGGTGATCAGATTCTTTGGAATTGATCCTTCACCTGCTAAGGAAAGACACAAGTGACTGCTAGCAAAATTATCAAAAACTACAATGGGGTAAACTTGGTCAGATTCTTTGGAATTGATCCTTCACCTGCTAAGGAAAGACACAAGTGACAAGTGTCAATGGACTGTCACCCAGTGACTGCTAGCAAAATTATAAAAAAATACAATGGGGTAAAGGTGATCAGATTCTTTGGAATTGATCCTTCACCTGCTAAGGAAAGACACAAGTGACAAGTGTCAATGGACTGTCACCCAGTGACTGCTAGCAAAATTATAAAAAAATACAATGGGGTAAAGGTGATCAGATTCTTTGGAATTGATCCTTCACCTGCTAAGGAAAGACACAAGTTACAAGTGTCACTGGACTGTCACCCAGTGACTGCTAGCAAAATTATCAAAAACTACAATGGGGTAAACTTGGTCAGATTCTTTGGAATTGATCCTTCACCTGCTAAGGAAAGACACAAGTGACTGCTAGCAAAATTATCAAAAACTACAATGGGGTGAAGGTGGTCAGATTCTTTGGAATTGATCCTTCACCTGCTAAGGAAAGACACAAGTGACAAGTGTCAATGGACTGTCACCCAGTGACTGCTAGCAAAATTATAAAAAAATACAATGGGGTAAAGGTGATCAGATTCTTTGGAATTGATCCTTCACCTGCTAAGGAAAGACACAAGTGACAAGTGTCACTGGACTGTCACCCAGTGACTGCTAGCAAAATTATCAAAAACTACAATGGGGTAAACTTGGTCAGATTCTTTGGAATTGATCCTTCACCTGCTAAGGAAAGACACAAGTGACTGCTAGCAAAATTATCAAAAACTACAATGGGGTAAACTTGGTCAGATTCTTTGGAATTGATCCTTCACCTGCTAAGGAAAGACACAAGTGACAAGTGTCACTGGACTGTCACCCAGTGACTGTTGGCAAAATTATAAAAAAATACAATGGGGTAAAGGTGGTCAGATTCTTTGGAATTGATCCTTCACCTGCTAAGGAAAGACACAAGTGACAAGTGTCAATGGACTGTCACCCAGTGACTGCTAGCAAAATTATAAAAAAATACAATGGGGTAAAGGTGATCAGATTCTTTGGAATTGATCCTTCACCTGCTAAGGAAAGACACAAGTTACAAGTGTCACTGGACTGTCACCCAGTGACTGCTAGCAAAATTATCAAAAACTACAATGGGGTAAACTTGGTCAGATTCTTTGGAATTGATCCTTCACCTGCTAAGGAAAGACACAAGTGACTGCTAGCAAAATTATCAAAAACTACAATGGGGTGAAGGTGGTCAGATTCTTTGGAATTGATCCTTCACCTGCTAAGGAAAGACACAAGTGACAAGTGTCACTGGACTGTCACCCAGTGACTGTTGGCAAAATTATAAAAAAATACAATGGGGTAAAGGTGGTCAGATTCTTTGGAATTGATCCTTCACCTGCTAAGGAAAGACACAAGTGACAAGTGTCAATGGACTGTCACCCAGTGACTGCTAGCAAAATTATAAAAAAATACAATGGGGTAAAGGTGATCAGATTCTTTGGAATTGATCCTTCACCTGCTAAGGAAAGACACAAGTGACAAGTGTCACTGGACTGTCACCCAGTGACTGTTGGCAAAATTATAAAAAAATACAATGGGGTAAAGGTGGTCAGATTCTTTGGAATTGATCCTTCACCTGCTAAGGAAAGACACAAGTGACAAGTGTCACTGGACTGTCACCCAGTGACTGCTAGCAAAATTATCAAAAACTACAATGGGGTGAAGGTGGTCAGATTCTCTGGAATTGATCCTTCACCTGCTAAGGAAAGACACAAGTGACAAGTGTCACTGGACTGTCACCCAGTGACTGTTGGCAAAATTATAAAAAAATACAATGGGGTAAAGGTGGTCAGATTCTTTGGAATTGATCCTTCACCTGCTAAGGAAAGACACAAGTGACAAGTGTCAATGGACTGTCACCCAGTGACTGCTAGCAAAATTATAAAAAAATACAATGGGGTAAAGGTGATCAGATTCTTTGGAATTGATCCTTCACCTGCTAAGGAAAGACACAAGTGACAAGTGTCACTGGACTGTCACCCAGTGACTGCTAGCAAAATTATCAAAAACTACAATGGGGTAAACTTGGTCAGATTCTTTGGAATTGATCCTTCACCTGCTAAGGAAAGACACAAGTGACTGCTAGCAAAATTATCAAAAACTACAATGGGGTGAAGGTGGTCAGATTCTTTGGAATTGATCCTTCACCTGCTAAGGAAAGACACAAGTGACAAGTGTCACTGGACTGTCACTCAGTGACTGTTGGCAAAATCATAAAAAAATACAATGGGGTAAAGGTGGTCAGATTCTTTGGAATTGATCCTTCACCTGCTAAGGAAAGACACAAGTGACAAGTGTCAATGGACTGTCACCCAGTGACTGCTAGCAAAATTATAAAAAAATACAATGGGGTAAAGGTGATCAGATTCTTTGGAATTGATCCTTCACCTGCTAAGGAAAGACACAAGTGACAAGTGTCACTGGACTGTCACCCAGTGACTGTTGGCAAAATTATAAAAAAATACAATGGGGTAAAGGTGGTCAGATTCTTTGGAATTGATCCTTCACCTGCTAAGGAAAGACACAAGTGACAAGTGTCACTGGACTGTCACCCAATGACTGCTAGCAAAATTATCAAAAACTACAATGGGGTGAAGGTGGTCAGATTCTTTGGAATTGATCCTTCACCTGCTAAGGAAAGACACAAGTGACAAGTGTCACTGGACTTTCACCCAGTGACTGTTGGCAAAATTATAAAAAAATACAATGGGGTAAAGGTGGTCAGATTCTTTGGAATTGATCCTTCACCTGCTAAGGAAAGACACAAGTGACAAGTGTCAATGGACTGTCACCCAGTGACTGCTAGCAAAATTATAAAAAATTACAATGGGGTAAAGGTGATCAGATTCTTTGGAATTGATCCTTCACCTGCTAAGGAAAGACACAAGTGACAAGTGTCACTGGACTGTCACCCAGTGACTGCTAGCAAAATTATCAAAAACTACAATGGGGTGAACTTGGTCAGATTCTTTGGAATTGATCCTTCACATGCTAAGGAAAGACACAAGTGACTGCTAGCAAAATTATCAAAAACTACAATGGGGTAAACTTGGTCAGATTCTTTGGAATTGATCCTTCACCTGCTAAGGAAAGACACAAGTGACAAGTGTCACTGGACTGTCACCCAGTGACTGTTGGCAAAATTATAAATAAATACAATGGGGTAAAGGTGGTCAGATTCTTTGGAATTGATCCTTCACCTGCTAAGGAAAGACACAAGTGACAAGTGTCAATGGACTGTCACCCAGTGACTGCTAGCAAAATTATAAAAAAATACAATGGGGTAAAGGTGATCAGATTCTTTGGAATTGATCCTTCACCTGCTAAGGAAAGACACAAGTGACAAGTGTCACTGGACTGTCACCCAGTGACTGTTGGCAAAATTATAAAAAAATACAATGGGGTAAAGGTGGTCAGATTCTTTGGAATTGATCCTTAACCTGCTAAGGAAAGACACAAGTGACTGCTAGCAAAATTATCAAAAACTACAATGGGGTGAAGGTGGTCAGATTCTTTGGAATTGATCCTTCACCTGCTAAGGAAAGACACAAGTGACAAGTGTCACTGGACTGTCACTCAGTGACTGTTGGCAAAATTATAAAAAAATACAATGGGGTAAAGGTGGTCAGATTCTTTGGAATTGATCCTTCACCTGCTAAGGAAAGACACAAGTGACAAGTGTCAATGGACTGTCACCCAGTGACTGCTAGCAAAATTATAAAAAAATACAATGGGGTAAAGGTGATCAGATTCTTTGGAATTGATCCTTCACCTGCTAAGGAAAGACACAAGTGACAAGTGTCACTGGACTGTCACCCAGTGACTGTTGGCAAAATTATAAAAAAATACAATGGGGTAAAGGTGGTCAGATTCATTGGAATTGATCCTTCACCTGCTAAGGAAAGACACAAGTGACAAGTGTCACTGGACTGTCACCCAGTGACTGCTAGCAAAATTATCAAAAACTACAATGGGGTGAAGGTGGTCAGATTCTTTGGAATTGATCCTTCACCTGCTAAGGAAAGACACAAGTGACAAGTGTCACTGGACTTTCACCCAGTGACTGTTGGCAAAATTATAAAAAAATACAATGGGGTAAAGGTGGTCAGATTCTTTGGAATTGATCCTTCACCTGCTAAGGAAAGACACAAGTGACAAGTGTCAATGGACTGTCACCCAGTGACTGCTAGCAAAATTATAAAAAATTACAATGGGGTAAAGGTGATCAGATTCTTTGGAATTGATCCTTCACCTGCTAAGGAAAGACACAAGTGACAAGTGTCACTGGACTGTCACCCAGTGACTGCTAGCAAAATTATCAAAAACTACAATGGGGTGAACTTGGTCAGATTCTTTGGAATTGATCCTTCACCTGCTAAGGAAAGACACAAGTGACTGCTAGCAAAATTATCAAAAACTACAATGGGGTAAACTTGGTCAGATTCTTTGGAATTGATCCTTCACCTGCTAAGGAAAGACACAAGTGACAAGTGTCACTGGACTGTCACCCAGTGACTGTTGGCAAAATTATAAATAAATACAATGGGGTAAAGGTGGTCAGATTCTTTGGAATTGATCCTTCACCTGCTAAGGAAAGACACAAGTGACAAGTGTCAATGGACTGTCACCCAGTGACTGCTAGCAAAATTATAAAAAAATACAATGGGGTAAAGGTGATCAGATTCTTTGGAATTGATCCTTCACCTGCTAAGGAAAGACACAAGTGACAAGTGTCACTGGACTGTCACCCAGTGACTGTTGGCAAAATTATAAAAAAATACAATGGGGTAAAGGTGGTCAGATTCTTTGGAATTGATCCTTCACCTGCTAAGGAAAGACACAAGTGACAAGTGTCACTGGACTGTCACCCAGTGACTGCTAGCAAAATTATCAAAAACTACAATGGGGTGAAGGTGGTCAGATTCTTTGGAATTGATCCTTCACCTGCTAAGGAAAGACACAAGTGACTGCTAGCAAAATTATCAAAAACTACAATGGGGTAAACTTGGTCAGATTCTTTGGAATTGATCCTTCACCTGCTAAGGAAAGACACAAGTGACAAGTGTCACTGGACTGTCACCCAGTGACTGTTGGCAAAATTATAAAAAATACAATGGGGTAAAGGTGGTCAGATTCTTTGGAATTGATCCTTCACCTGCTAAGGAAAGACACAAGTGACAAGTGTCAATGGACTGTCACCCAGTGACTGCTAGCAAAATTATAATAAAATACAATGGGGTAAAGGTGATCAGATTCTTTGGAATTGATCCTTCACCTGCTAAGGAAAGACACAAGTGACAAGTGTCACTGGACTGTCACCCAGTGACTGTTGGCAAAATTATAAAAAACTACAATGGGGTGAAGGTGGTCAGATTCTTTGGAATTGATCCTTCACCTGCTAAGGAAAGACACAAGTGACAAGTGTCACTGGACTGTCACCCAGTGACTGCTAGCAAAATTATAAAAAAATACAATGGGGTAAAGGTGATCAGATTCTTTGGAATTGATCCTTCACCTGCTAAGGAAAGACACAAGTGACAAGTGTCACTGGACTGTCACCCAGTGACTGTTGGCAAAATTATAAAAAACTACAATGGGGTGAAGGTGGTCAGATTCTTTGGAATTGATCCTTCACCTGCTAAGGAAAGACACAAGTGACAAGTGTCACTGGACTGTCACCCAGTGACTGTTGGCAAAATTATAAAAAAATACAATGGGGTGAAGGTGGTCAGATTCTTTGGAATTGATCCTTCACCTGCTAAGGAAAGACACAAGTGACAAGTGTCACTGGACTGTCACCCAGTGACTGCTAGCAAAATTATAAAAAAATACAATGGGGTAAAGGTGATCAGATTCTTTGGAATTGATCCTTCACCTGCTAAGGAAAGACACAAGTGACAAGTGTCAATGGACTGTCACCCAGTGACTGCTAGCAAAATTATAAAAAAATACAATGGGGTAAAGGTGATCAGATTCTTTGGAATTGATCCTTCACCTGCTAAGGAAAGACACAAGTGACAAGTGTCACTGGACTGTCACCCAGTGACTGCTAGCAAAATTATAAAAAAATACAATGGGGTAAAGGTGATCAGATTCTTTGGAATTGATCCTTCACCTGCTAAGGAAAGACACAAGTGACAAGTGTCACTGGACTGTCACCCAGTGACTGTTGGCAAAATTATAAAAAACTACAATGGGGTGAAGGTGGTCAGATTCTTTGGAATTGATCCTTCACCTGCTAAGGAAAGACACAAGTGACAAGTGTCACTGGACTGTCACCCAGTGACTGCTAGCAAAATTATAAAAAACTACAATGGGGTAAAGGTGATCAGATTCTTTGGAATTGATCCTTCACCTGCTAAGGAAAGACACAAGTGACACGTGTCACTGGACTGTCACCCAGTGACTGCTAGCAAAATTATAAAAAAATACAATGGGGTAAAGGTGATCAGATTCTTTGGAATTGATCCTTCACCTGCTAAGGAAAGACACAAGTGACAAGTGTCACTGGACTGTCACCCAGTGACTGCTAGCAAAATTATAAAAAACTACAATGGGGTAAAGGTGATCAGATTCTTTGGAATTGATCCTTCACCTGCTAAGGAAAGACACAAGTGACAAGTGTCACTGGACTGTCACCCAGTGACTGCTAGCAAAATTATAAAAAAATACAATGGGGTAAAGGTGATCAGATTCTTTGGAATTGATCCTTCACCTGCTAAGGAAAGACACAAGTGACAAGTGTCACTGGACTGTCACCCAGTGACTGTTGGCAAAATTATAAAAAAACTACAATGGGGTGAAGGTGGTCAGATTCTTTGGAATTGATCCTTCACCTGCTAAGGAAAGACACAAGTGACAAGTGTCACTGGACTGTCACCCAGTGACTGCTAGCAAAATTATAAAAAACTACAATGGGGTAAAGGTGATCAGATTCTTTGGAATTGATCCTTCACCTGCTAAGGAAAGACACAAGTGACAAGTGTCACTGGACTGTCACCCAGTGACTGCTAGCAAAATTATAAAAAAATACAATGGGGTAAAGGTGATCAGATTCTTTGGAATTGATCCTTCACCTGCTAAGGAAAGACACAAGTGACAAGTGTCACTGGACTGTCACCCAGTGACTGCTAGCAAAATTATAAAAAAATACAATGGGGTAAAGGTGATCAGATTCTTTGGAATTGATCCTTCACCTGCTAAGGAAAGACACAAGTGACAAGTGTCACTGGACTGTCACCCAGTGACTGCTAGCAAAATTATAAAAAAATACAATGGGGTAAAGGTGATCAGATTCTTTGGAATTGATCCTTCACCTGCTAAGGAAAGACACAAGTGACAAGTGTCACTGGACTGTCACCCAGTGACTGTTGGCAAAATTATAAAAAACTACAATGGGGTGAAGGTGGTCAGATTCTTTGGAATTGATCCTTCACCTGCTAAGGAAAGACACAAGTGACAAGTGTCACTGGACTGTCACCCAGTGACTGCTAGCAAAATTATAAAAAACTACAATGGGGTAAAGGTGATCAGATTCTTTGGAATTGATCCTTCACCTGCTAAGGAAAGACACAAGTGACACGTGTCACTGGACTGTCACCCAGTGACTGCTAGCAAAATTATAAAAAAATACAATGGGGTAAAGGTGATCAGATTCTTTGGAATTGATCCTTCACCTGCTAAGGAAAGACACAAGTGACAAGTGTCAATGGACTGTCACCCAGTGACTGTTTGGATCAAATAAAAAAATATTTTTATGGACCTAGAATATCAGAATACCAAATCAATGTGACCAGTTTGAGAATATAAAACAGGAAATGAATAAAGGTTAAAGCTTAATATTTTAGTCATATGTGAAACTAGATGGGCAAGTAATTGAGATTTGGTTAGTGACACAGTGGATCATATATGCAAGCAGAGAGAGAAAAATGAGAAAGGAATAAGACTAATACAAGACCAAAACATGAAGAAATGTGTTCTGAAATATCTGATAGTTAATCTGAAAGGGAAAACTTTTAATGTATCCTTTCTAGTTGCATATGCATCGACATCATAATGTATGGAGGAAAAAATTGAAAGATTTTGTTGCACACTGGACAACACCAAGGCTCAATGCAAATTAGCCCTGATCTGTCATCTTGTCTGCAGTCACTCTCTCACAGATGCGATGTTGCCTCGCTCTGTCTTTTTTACAAATACTTTCACGGTAATTGCTCCGAGGAGCTGCTTTCGCTTGTCCCTAGGCCTAATGAATTTAAACGTCCTACGAGGCTGGCAACCCGTTCCCACCCCTACACTGTTGAAACTGTTAGATGTAGACATCTCTTCTACTCCAATAGCTTCATGTCTCGCACATCTTGCCTATGGAACTCCCTTCCCTATTACTGTTTCCCTGACAAATACAATCTCCAATGGTTTAAGTGTAGCATCAATCGACATCTCCAGTTGCCTTGATCTATCCACTTCCCTTCTCCACATCCTTTCACCTTTCATTCCTATCTGCTCTCGCTCCAAATCTTCTGTAACCCCCTTGCCTTGATCGACCCACTGTCTTTCTCTTTCTCCACATCCTCTCCTTTACCACTCCTATCTGCTCTTCCTCCAGCCCTTCTATAACCCCTTGCATGATAGTGGCCTCCAGCCTTGCTTGGGGTGATACGCTTAAAAAAAAAAAAATAAATAAATAAAAAAAAAAAATTGCAGGAAATTACAATTGTCATGGGAGATCTGAATGCCAAAGTAAGAAAGTAAATAGATGAAGTAGTTGGCAAATTCAAATAAGGAATCCATAAGACTGGTCAACAGCCAATTTTCTTCAGTAAGGTAATATGCTGTATTATATGTAATCAATTCTGCTGATTTAGAAAATGTAATTGGATTTCTTCTATCGGTTACAGTCTCTCAGATCAGAGGAGATGAACATAAAACTCCAATTAGTGGCATCAACACCCATAAAAGTTGTATACATGTAATTACTGATTTGTATTTTAATACTAATAGCATGTATTATGTAAATTTATGAATTATTAAATTTTTTTATGTTTAAATAGGCATTTTTCAAAAAATATTCCATTAGCCATATTTGGTATCTCCATAAATCTTACTTTTTCTTTTTAGTTTTCCAATACTTGTCACCCATCCAGTCCAGTGTCTAATCAACATCAAACTCTATTCAAGATATCAAGGCATTGCAAGAAAACTGTCCTGATATATTTTGTTATGTTTGCAGTTTAATTATCACCAAAGTTCAACAATGTGTCATCACAATTGAAATCAAGATGATCTACCAGTTGTACTTTGGATGCCTTCTCAGAGATCAAAGTAAGAGTTGGGCACCACATATCTGCTCAGATTGTCCCAAAGGATTAAGGGATTTGCTTAATAGGGATGTCATTTGTAGTATTTACGATAAGGAAAGACCCAAAGGGTCATTTTTATTTCTGCATGCTTAATGTATGTGGGCTTACAGTTATGACCAAGCAGAAGATTGTGTATCTCAACTTAGAATCGGCAAGCACAACAGTACCAGACAACCTTGATGACCTTCCTCTTCTAGTACTAGTACCACTGGAGAATGGCCTTTAAATGCCTGATGAAAGACACTTTGTGAGGAAACTGCTAGTGATGTGGAAACAATCAAAGTCGATGCAGTTTTCGTTCTTGAAAATGAAGATGAACCAGAGAAATTTTCTCATGGAGATTTGGTTAAAGACCATTATTTGATGATTTGTGTCAAGAACAAGTTCCATCTGAATGGTGATTATTTTTTGATTCATCCAAGAGAAAACTCAAGGCAGTAATACACAATGGCAAAAAGAAACCATGCATTCCCATAGGACTTTCAGTACACCTGAAGGAGTATTATAAGAACATGCAGGTACTTCCTGATGTCATAAAGTACTTAGAATACAACTGGAATATATGTGGAGACTTAAAAGGCGATTGGAATGGTGATGGGAATGCAATTCATGAAATACTGCTGCTTTTCACACCTTTGGCACAGTCATGCAAATGCGAAGCACTACATGCAATCAGAATGGTCTCAGCAAGTATCACTATGAACCAAGATTCTCTAATGTTCAGAGTAAGCCATTAGTAATGCAAGACGACGTTGTTCTTCCTCCTCTTCACATAAAACTTGGGCTCATGAAACCATACACAAAAATACTTGCCAGGAAGAACTCAGAAGGGCTTTGAATATGTGAAGGCCAAGTTCACAAAAATCATAGAGGCAAAAACAGAAGGAAGGCATATTTGTAGGTCCACAGATAAAGGAACTCTCCAAGAATAACAACTTTATCAAAGCCCTGGATGAGATTGAACTTAAAATCTGGGAATCTTTTAAGTGGATCTGTGAAAATCTTCTGGGTAACAAGAGATCTCAAGATTTTAGAAATGGTGTAAAATGTCTTCTAGAGTCTTTTGCAGCAATGGGCTGGCTGTCAGATGTCACTGAAAATCCATTTCCTTAATTCACATTTGGTCTTTTATGGTGACCACAATCTTAACAATGTTAGATAGGGATATGACAGTGTTAATAGTAGACACTACAGGAACGTCTACACAAGGTATCAAAGGAAATCAAGAAGAAAGGAGTAAACATTAATTGTAACAAGACAATATGGTTGTTACCAATAGGAAGGGTCCAAAATGTGAGTTACAAATTGGAGACACAAAAATAAAGAAAGTACAAAAATCTAAATATATAGGATGTGTTTTAACAGAGGATGGAAAAAGTGACACCAAAATCTGAAAGTGGACAATGAAAGATGCTTTCCAAAAGCTCAGCAAATTAAGAAATAGGAAAATTTAGCTAGAAACAAAGAGAGTACTGAAGTATTATATGATATCAGACCTCCTATATGAGAGTGAATGCTGGACAATCTCCTTGTATATAAAGAAGAGACTTGAGGTAGCACAAACGTGGCTCTACAGAAAGATAGTGAGAATACCATGAACTGAACATGTGAGCGACAATGGAATTTTATGCAAAATGGAAACAAAAAGGATGCATATTTAGCATCAGAAAGAGATAGTTGAAATTCCTAGAGCATATAATGAGGAAAGAGGGCTTGGAAATTTTGACA
>OZ038520.1:53085155-53087536 GCA_964036315.1 Acanthosepion esculentum | reverse complement strand
CATATATATATACATTCATATATATATATATATACATTCATATATATATATATATATATATACATTCATATATATATATATATACATTCATATATATATATATATATACATTCATATATATATATATATATTATATATATATACATTCATATATATATATATATACATTCATATATATATATATATACATTCATATATATATATATATACATTCATATATATATATATATACATTCATATATATATATATATATATATATACATTCATATATATATATATATATACACATTCATATATATATATATATATATATTCATATATATATATATATACATATATATATATATATATATATATATATATACATTCATATATATATATATATATACATTCATATATATATATATACATTCATATATATATATATATATACTTCATATATATATATATATATACATTCATACATATATATAATATATATACATTCATACATATATATATAATACATTCATATATATATATACATTCATATATATATACATTCATATATATAATTCATATATATATAATAATATATACATTCATATATATATATCATATAATATATACATTCATATATATATATACATATATATATACATTCATATATATATATCATAATATATATACATTCATATATATATATATATATATACATTCATATATATATATATATATACATTCATATATATATATATATACATTCATATATATATATATATACATTCATATATATATATATCATTCATATATATATATATACATTCATATATATATATATATATACATTTATACATATATATATATATATACATTTATACATATATATATATATACACATTCATATATATATATATATATACATTCATACATATATATATATACATTCATACATATATATATACACATTCATATATATATATATATATATATACATTCATACATATATATATATACATTCATATATATATATATATATATATATATATATATACATTCATATATATATATATATATATACATTCATATATATATATATATACATTCATATATATATATATATACATTATATATATATATATATATATACATTCATATATATATATATATACATTCATATATATATATATACATTCATATATATATATATATACATTGATATATATATATATATATATACATTCATATATATATATATATACATTCATATATATATATATATATATATATATTATATACATTCATATATATATATATATATTATATATACATTCATATATATATATATATATATATATATACATTCATATATATATATATATATATATATATACATTCATATATATATATATATATATATATACATTCATATATATATATATATATATATACATTCATATATATATATATATATATATATATATATATATATATATATATATATACATTCATATATATATATACATTCATATATATATATACATTCATACATATATATATACATTCATACATATATATATACATTCATATATAAAAGTGGACATGGAAGTCAGCACAGTCTGTTTCATGCTAGTGCAATCGTCAGGCGACTAGTGCTGTTATTTTTCTCGGCTATTTATATAAGGGTCAGTGGTGCATTATGGGTAGTCTATTTTGGCGGTTACTTTTACCGGAAGTCGCTTATTTGTTTATTTATTCATGTCAAATTATTTTGCTTGTTTTTTGTTTGTTTTTTTATTTTTATTTTTTATCTTATATATTTATTTATTTATTCTTTTATTTTAATCAGTGTTTTTGGTTAACGTAGTAAAAATTTGTTTATATAGCTTATTTTCGGTAGTCTATAATGGCCGTCATTTACCGGAAGTCGCTTGTTCGCTTATTTATTTGGGTCAAATTGTTTTGCTTGTTTTTATTTTTTATCTTATATATTTGTTTATTTGTCATTGATTAAATCTGTTTGTTGAATTTTGGGGTGTGACGTTGTGGTTTTTTCTGACTATTATTTAGGTGGGAACAGTTTTTAATTTATCTATTTATGTTGGTTATCTTTATTTGTCTTTTTTGTTTTTTTTATTAAACGGCTACTTTATCGTAATCGGTTGTTAGTTTATTTATATATTTGGATGTATTTAGATCGATTTATTATACTTGTTGTTATTTATTTGTTACACTATATATTTTTGGCTTTCGGTTTTTAAGTAACGTAGTATATTATCTTTTATTAATGTTTCTTTCATTATTATTATTATTTTTATTTGTATAACAGTTATAACTTTCGTCCGTTCTTTTGTTTTGATTTTGTTTCGCATATTCTAACAGGTGTGGTTTTGTGATTTGT
>OZ038520.1:53065155-53070155 GCA_964036315.1 Acanthosepion esculentum | reverse complement strand
AGTAAAGGGTTATGGCTGAAATGTTTGTGGACTAAATTTAGGAAAATCCTACTGATGTTGGTTTTGACATTACTGTTAAAAGGTGGGTTGAACCAAATTATGTTGCATTTTCTATTCTTACATTTATTATTGGCATTCTTACCAATGCTTAGAATGTATCCTAGTTTAACTTTGTATTTGCTTTTATTTAGTACATCAACATATTTAGTTTCATATTTGTCAAAAATAATTTTGTTGCTAGAATTAGTTGAGTTATATACAAATATTTTTCATTTAAGAATTAATATCAATTATTTATGTAAAAAACGAAATACAACTTCACAAGTAAAAAAAAAACTATAATGTTAAAAATTTAAAAACAATGAAAACAGTGGCATGTCTAGAGAATAGAATATAATAATTCACAAATAGTCACTATCCACAGAAAAAAAGAGAAAAACCTAAACAGGGAGCATAAATTGAGAGGAAAAAAAACAACAAAAACATGAAAAGGACAAATGATCAGGACACCTTTAGTCATGTGCAGACAGGAGCATGTGCAGAAATGTACAACTGCATTGACAGGTGCATAGCCATACATGCACAAATGCACATATGATCACAAACAATATGCAAAAAAACTTACACTAATGATGAGTGTGAAAAAAAAAAAAAAATATAAGCAGTAAATTGATGATACCCCCTGAAGAGTGGATGGACAGGTCTGCCTACAAAACTCTGGAATCGGGATGCTGAAGGTAACATAGATCAGTTAAGTGACAAACTTTTACTCTTTTTTATTAATTATATATATATATATATAAATATATATATATATATATATATATATATATATATATATATATATATATATATATATATATTTGTGTATTTCTAATTCTAACAGTTGAAATATAATCCTTGAAAATGGCTGAATGTATAGCTGAAAGCACTTGGATAAAAAGAACATTCGGACAGTTTTTATATAATTTATCATCTGAAAAGAAAAACATTATCACGAGAAATTATATAAAAAACTAAATAAAAGCACCTTGTCCATCATTTTTAATGAAATGTGCATATATATATATATATATATATATATATATATATACATGTCAAAATTTGAAAGACACCTTAAGGTTTATGAGGATGATGTTACGGAGTTTGATCCCATAAATCCTGTCAAGGTAGAGCATCCTTTGCATGTCACTGCTGTTCCAAAACATACAAATCAATTGCAGAGATAAAGAGCCACCTTAGAGCTGATGCTTGCTTACCAACTGATAACTAATTCAACAATTCTCACTTGCGAAACTCTCTTCCAGTTTCTTGCTTTCCACTCAGCTCTTTTGCTTTCAACATTTTAAATGCAATGCCAATTGTCATCTTCTGCCTGCTTGAATCCTGTTTTTTTTATTGTTCTCTCTCCTCAATAATGATTTTTTTACATTCTTTCACTGTCAGTAACTCTTGGCGTCTTAGTGGTTGCTTAGAGTGAAATGATAAAAGAATTAATTCATAAAAATGATACAACAATCATCTGTAAAAATGTTGCACTCATACTCACTCTTACACACAAATACACACACACAGGGTTGTTGAAATGTGCTTGGTTTGACAAAGAAACTCTAAGAAATAAATAATAAAAATCTTATTCTTATGTCTGGTCATTTCATCAAATTTAGGAATCTAAGTTAGACAGAGAACTTTTCAGCGTCTCTTTGAGAGATGTGAGATAGTATTACCGTATCTATTTTCCATTACTAACATAACAGGGTACTAAATGATACTGAACAGGTCATCCAAAAAATAGCTTGAAACCATCAAAATATAATTCAAATATTTGAGAATAAAATGAAATACCTTAAAAACAAAAATCATCTGAAACAATTTTTTTCAGACCTCCAAAATGAAGAATAAAAAAAAAATCAAATTTAAGAAATTCATTTTAAAACTTATTTTATAGAAAAAGGTGAAAATGAAAGATTCTGATCAACTTACATCTGTAAACAATGCAAGAATCTTGCTGACATCAAGATTTGGTTTCCGCTGAATATCTACAACAAACGAGAAACAAGGTAAAAGAAAATTTTTATCATTACAACATTTTTTTTTGTGAAGTGATACAATACAGGGTGATTAAAAAGTTAACTCCCTATTTTTGTATGATGGACTCTCCTGTATTGTAAAATTTGTAGTTAGATGGGAGAGTCCATCACACATGAAATAGGGAATTACTTTTCAATCACTCTATAGATTATCTTGTAAAGAAAAATATAGTCTTTTCATAGGATTTTAAATGAACCATAAAAGCATTTAAATCAAGAGATATTCATTTAGGCTAATCTACAACAGAATGAGAATAAAATGTAATCAATAATTATTACAAATATATAGTATGAGGTTGTACATATGTTTTGAAAATAAACATATATTAAAACTGTATATGCATAGGTATAGCAGCCAGTGGTGGGGTAGAGGTAATTTTTACCAATTGTAATATGTTTTAGTAAAATACAATAATGAAAGAAATACAATAAAGAAAAAAAAACTATCAAAGCAAGGAGGGACTGGAAATTTAAATGTTTTTGCTGCTATGTTGGTGGCCTTTGATAACTTAAGGATAAATTCTTAATTTTTTTGAAGAAAAAAAAAAACAATATTTGTCTCTGCTACAGCCTTGGTGTACATTTCATATTAATAAAAGAAACATAATTGTTTTCTGTTTTTATTAGACAAAAACATAATTAATATAAAAAGTAATCAAAATAAATTAATTGGAAGTTACATTTTATTCTCATGTTGATTATTTGGTTCATTAAGACTTGTGTAGATTTTCATTGTGTATTATGCAGTATTGCGTTAAGTCTGTCACATCATAACTGCTACATTTGCATACAAATTTATGTTACTTCATGTAACAACAATTATGAGACAAAGATAGTAATTAAAGTGAATCTGTAAAGGAGTTTTAAAAATGTTTTATAGAAGCAAAGACAAATAAGTAAGTAGGAGCAGTTATTTTTAATCACATGATTAAAATCACATGATTAAAATAATTCAAAATAGAAAATTGAAATAAGAGGATAAAGGATTAAACAGGATGACTTAAGCTGCTTAAAGGTAAACAAAATTATCTCAGGATAAACGTCTCATTAAATTTTGAAAAATATCATCTTCCAAAGTATGAATGTGAAAAAAGCCTTAAATGACAGACTAGCATGTTAACCTCAGCACTAAGAATTTTAAGGATTTTGATTAAAAAAAAAAAAAAAAAGAGAAAAAAAAATAAACTTGCTTATTTTTAAGAAATTTTAAGGATTTTGATAAAAAAAAAAAGAGAATGAAATAAACTTGCTTATTAGTGAATTTAAGTTGCAAAACAAAATTAGTCAGACATTTTAACCATGAAAATTGTTAGAACTACTATAGCCATTACTATAACCTTTAATCTTTAATTATGAAATGCAGGCATTCCACGATTAGTGCGGCTAATGTGTACATTGGTAACTATAAAAAAATCAATTTTCAATTACTATGGTTAAACTGAAGAATATTTTACTGTACTAATCAAGAATTATGTGTGCATTAATTGAATTTTGATATATAAAAATTTTAGCACACTAATCGAACATGCATTAATCAAGGGATTCCTGTACAGTGCACAGCAAAAATATCTCCCACATAATGGTAAAACATTAGCTAGATGAAGACACCATTGCCACTTGTCTAAGTTCACAAACACCAAACAGGTGATAGTTTAAAATGTGGGAGGTATTTCTACCACACCCTGTAGGTAATGTCTAACCATTATGTGGGAGGTGTATGTAGGAGCTATTTCCACCACAACCTATATAAAAACAAAATCTTAGTTTAAAACCTGACAAACAAAGAACTGAATAATTCATGAAGTGAAATTATGATTTTAAAGTTAACTTGGGGCAGAATTTCATTGCATTTCTCGTACTGAATCTAATAAACTCACTAAAAATAGGAAACAATGTGTTACTTAATATAAAAATTATCTTCTCCAAACGTATGCTAAGAGAATAAACCGAAAATGTTTTTGATTCACAATTGTTAACAGATAAAATTGTTTTTTTTAAAAATCCTTTCACTCACAAGCAAGGCAACAAAGCCACTAAGATCCAGGGGTCAGGTACTGAGAATTAAAGCAACAGAGAGGACAATATAAGATTCAAGGAGGCTGATGTTGATGATTGATATTGCATTTCAATTTTTGAAAGTTGTAGTTGACAAGAAAACAAAAAGTTGGAAGAGAGCTCTGTAACCAAGAAGTACAAAAAAAAAACTATTAAAATAGAACTTATAGTTACAGCCAGCAATTTCAACAGTAAAATGATGAAACCTCGTTGCTAATCTAGTACTGTGTTTAAATTTGTAAAGTCAAGGTACCAAAAAAGGTAAGGTCATCAAAACAATATAAGTTTAGTCTAACAACTACAAATTCAACTGTTTTCTACCCAACAGTTATCCTTGTTAAATTCTGAAGGACACATGACACAGTGGATAAAGGCATTGGTTAGATCCAGTGACAGGACCCAAAGAGTGTGAGTTCAATACCCGGTTAAGGCAGTGGAGAACTTTCAGAGGGAAAAATTAACAGGAGATAACTGATAACTGACATCCATTAAACATGGCAAGTGGAACTAGAATAGTCTACCCCAGTGAGTGAAATAAAGGGTCCAGTTCGATATTCCAACCACCTGAAGAAGGCCGAAGCATACAACAGCCGAAATGTTGTAATAAACATAGCGACAAAGATGAGGACAATAGTCCGAATAATGTAAATAATGTAAATTCTAAAGCTTACACAAAATTTTTTTGTTGACATATTACTAAATATCGACAAAAGACTTTTCTTTGGATAAAGTTTTTCTAGATCTTAGACTCTAATCAGTATTGTTTGTACTGTGTATAATTTGTAAAAGAATTATTTATTCTTTCTTCACGTAATTTATCCTATTCCTTATGTTGTTGTTGTTGTTATATCAACA
>OZ038520.1:52967655-53057655 GCA_964036315.1 Acanthosepion esculentum | reverse complement strand
GACTTTGTCAGCAGAAAAGGTCTGTTTCAGTTAGTAATGAAACTTGGCTGTCCCCCACAGTTGATGATCATCATCACTTCAGGGGGAGAACATGCAGGGTATAGTCAGCTATGATGGTGAAACTTCAATGCCCTTCACTGATCAGTGTGGCGTAAAACAAGGATAAGTTTTAACACAAACTTTTTTTGGCATCAGCTTTGTATTCCGACAATCTGAAGATGTACTTACACACAATAAGCAATGGCAAGGCAACTTGTTCAACTTAGCCCACCTGAGAGTAAAGAGCAAGGTGTGCACAGTACTCATCAGAGAAATGCTGTTTGCTGTTGAAGATTAATAGGGACAATAGACTAGTGGATAAAAGATTAATAGGGACAATAGATAAATGAATTAGATTAATAGGGGCAACAGATGAATGGATTAAAGATTAATAGGGACAATAGAGAAGTGGATTAAAAATTAATAGGAACAATAGACTAGTGGATTAAAGCAGTGGTTCATGAATTTGGTGACATAGTAATTGTGAGTTCAATTCCTGGGCTGAGCAGTGTCTACTTGAACTCCATGGACACGATGAAAGCAATAAGTGAACACTCCAAAAAATAAGAACTAATCTCTAGACATGGAGAGTGGAACAAAAACAGTCTAACCCTGTAGATTAAATAAAGGGTTCAGTTCATAATTTCCTGTACATTACCTGGATCAACATACATTTAATGAAGGTCAGAGGACATAACAGCCAAAATGTTATGATAACAAAGAGGTAGACAATAGTCAACATGTAAATACAAATATTAATACATATATGCATGCAAAAATACATACTTATCTGACCAATGAGAAGCTTATTGTGATTAAAATTAAGTATAATGTACTTCAGAAACCATGGGCCATTCACCCTCAATCTCCAGGGAGCACATTTCTTACAGAACAGGTGAAAGCTAAGGTTAATCTCTGGCATAAGAGGAATTACTAACAGAGGAACCACTGAGGAGTTTGAGTAATCTTCTTCTAGTCACATCTTTAAGCAAGGATATCCCACTTTAATACTGTCAGATGTTATTTTACCAGATTTATAGTGGTTTCCTTTATCAGTATCACTCCATACAAGACAGTAAAGCCACTAAGACACAAGGGGTTACTGCTGGGTGTGGAAGAATTAGGAACAGAAACATTAATAATGAGCGGGAAGAGGAAAGAGTAATCAGGAGGACAGTAGATAGCGATTGACATTGCATTTGAATTTTTGCAGATTAAAGTTGGCTGGAAAGCATGGAACCGGAAGGGAGTTCCACAAGTAAAGCAGTAAAGCCACAAAGACACAAGGGGTTACTGCTGGGTGTGGAAGAATTAGGAACAGAAACATTAATAATGAGCGGGAAGAGGAGAGAGTAATCAGGAGGACAGTAGATAGCGATTGACATTGCATTTGAATTTTTGCAGATTAAAGTTGGCTGGAAAGCATGGAACAGGAAGGGAGTTGCACAAGTAAAGCAGTAAAGCCACTAAGACAGAAGGGGTTACAGGGTGTGGAAGAATTAGGAACAGAAACATTAATAATGAGCGGGAAGAGGAGAGAGTAATCGGGAGGACAGTAGATAGCGATTGACATTGCATTTGAATTTTTGCAGATTAAAGTTGGCTGGAAAGCATGGAACAGGAAGGGAGTTGCACAAGTAAAGCAGTAAAGCCACAAAGACACAAGGGGTTACTGCTGGGTGTGGAAGAATTAGGAACAGAAACATTAATAATGAGCGGGAAGAGGAAAGAGTAATCAGGAGGACAGTAGATAGCGATTGACATTGCATTTGAATTTTTGCAGATTAAAGTTGGCTGGAAAGCATGGAACCGGAAGGGAGTTGCACAAGTAAAGCAGTAAAGCCACAAAGACACAAGGGGTTACTGCTGGGTGTGGAAGAATTAGGAACAGAAACATTAATAATGAGCGGGAAGAGGAGAGAGTAATCGGGAGGACAGTAGATAGCGATTGACATTGCATTTGAATTTTTGCAGATTAAAGTTGGCTGGAAAGCATGGAACAGGAAGGGAGTTGCACAAGTAAAGCAGTAAAGCCACAAAGACACAAGGGGTTACTGCTGGGTGTGGAAGAATTAGGAACAGAAACATTAATAATGAGCGGGAAGAGGAAAGAGTAATCAGGAGGACAGTAGATAGCGATTGACATTGCATTTGAATTTTTGCAGATTAAAGTTGGCTGGAAAGCATGGAACCGGAAGGGAGTTCCACAAGTAAAGCAGTAAAGCCACTAAGACAGAAGGGGTTACAGGGTGTGGAAGAATTAGGAACAGAAACATTAATAATGAGCGGGAAGAGGAGAGAGTAATCAGGAGGACAGTAGATAGCGATTGACATTGCATTTGAATTTTTGCAGATTAAAGTTGGCTGGAAAGCATGGAACAGGAAGGGAGTTGCACAAGTAAAGCAGTAAAGCCACTAAGACAGAAGGGGTTACAGGGTGTGGAAGAATTAGGAACAGAAACATTAATAATGAGCGGGAAGAGGAGAGAGTAATCAGGAGGACAGTAGATAGCGATTGACATTGCATTTGAATTTTTGCAGATTAAAGTTGGCTGGAAAGCATGGAACAGGAAGGGAGTTGCACAAGTAAAGCAGTAAAGCCACTAAGACAGAAGGGGTTACAGGGTGTGGAAGAATTAGGAACAGAAACATTAATAATGAGCGGGAAGAGGAGAGAGTAATCAGGAGGACAGTAGATAGCGATTGACATTGCATTTGAATTTTTGCAGATTAAAGTTGGCTGGAAAGCATGGAACAGGAAGGGAGTTGCACAAGTAAAGCAGTAAAGCCACTAAGACAGAAGGGGTTACAGGGTGTGGAAGAATTAGGAACAGAAACATTAATAATGAGCGGGAAGAGGAGAGAGTAATCGGGAGGACAGTAGATAGCGATTGACATTGCATTTGAATTTTTGCAGATTAAAGTTGGCTGGAAAGCATGGAACAGGAAGGGAGTTGCACAAGTAAAGCAGTAAAGCCACAAAGACACAAGGGGTTACTGCTGGGTGTGGAAGAATTAGGAACAGAAACATTAATAATGAGCGGGAAGAGGAAAGAGTAATCAGGAGGACAGTAGATAGCGATTGACATTGCATTTGAATTTTTGCAGATTAAAGTTGGCTGGAAAGCATGGAACCGGAAGGGAGTTCCACAAGTAAAGCAGTAAAGCCACAAAGACACAAGGGGTTACTGCTGGGTGTGGAAGAAATAGGAACAGAAACATTAATAATGAGCGGGAAGAGGAGAGAGTAATCAGGAGGACAGTAGATAGCGATTGACATTGCATTTGAATTTTTGCAGATTAAAGTTGGCTGGAAAGCATGGAACAGGAAGGGAGTTGCACAAGTAAAGCAGTAAAGCCACTAAGACAGAAGGGGTTACAGGGTGTGGAAGAATTAGGAACAGAAACATTAATAATGAGCGGGAAGAGGAGAGAGTAATCGGGAGGACAGTAGATAGCGATTGACATTGCATTTGAATTTTTGCAGATTAAAGTTGGCTGGAAAGCATGGAACAGGAAGGGAGTTGCACAAGTAAAGCAGTAAAGCCACAAAGACACAAGGGGTTACTGCTGGGTGTGGAAGAATTAGGAACAGAAACATTAATAAAGAGCGGGAAGAGGAGAGAGTAATCAGGAGGACAGTAGATAGCGATTGACATTGCATTTGAATTTTTGCAGATTAAAGTTGGCTGGAAAGCATGGAACCGGAAGGGAGTTCCACAAGTAAAGCAGTAAAGCCACAAAGACACAAGGGGTTACTGCTGGGTGTGGAAGAATTAGGAACAGAAACATTAATAATGAGCGGGAAGAGGAAAGAGTAATCAGGAGGACAGTAGATAGCGATTGACATTGCATTTGAATTTTTGCAGATTAAAGTTGGCTGGAAAGCATGGAACAGGAAGGGAGTTGCACAAGTAAAGCAGTAAAGCCACTAAGACTGAAGTGGTTACAGGGTGTGGAATAATTAGGAACAGAAACATTAATAATGAGCGGGAAGAGGAAAGAGTAATCAGGAGGACAGTAGATAGCGATTGACATTGCATTTGAATTTTTGCAGATTAAAGTTGGCTGGAAAGCATGGAACCGGAAGGGAGTTCCACAAGTAAAGCAGTAAAGCCACAAAGACACAAGGGGTTACTGCTGGGTGTGGAAGAATTAGGAACAGAAACATTAATAATGAGCGGGAAGAGGAAAGAGTAATCAGGAGGACAGTAGATAGCGATTGACATTGCATTTGAATTTTTGCAGATTAAAGTTGGCTGGAAAGCATGGAACAGGAAGGGAGTTGCACAAGTAAAGCAGTAAAGCCACAAAGACACACGGGGTTACAGTGTGTGGAAGAATTAGGAACAGAAACATTAATAATGAGCGGGAAGAGGAAAGAGTAATCAGGAGGACAGTAGATAGCGATTGACATTGCATTTGAATTTTTGCAGATTAAAGTTGGCTGGAAAGCATGGAACAGGAAGGGAGTTCCACAAGTAAAGCAGTAAAGCCACAAAGACACAAGGGGGTTACAGGGTGTGGAAGAATTAGGAACAGAAACATTAATAAAGAGCGGGAAGAGGAAAGAGTAATCAGGGGGACAGTAGATAGCGATTGACATTGCATTTGAATTATTGCAGATTAAAGTTGGCTGGAAAGCATGGAACAGGAAGGGAGTTGCACAAGTAAAGCAGTAAAGCCACAAAGACACACGGGGTTACAGTGTGTGGAAGAATTAGGAACAGAAACATTAATAATGAGCGGGAAGAGGAAAGAGTAATCAGGAGGACAGTAGATAGCGATTGACATTGCATTTGAATTTTTGCAGATTAAAGTTGGCTGGAAAGCATGGAGCCTGAATAGAGTTACACAAGAAAGGCAGTAAAGCCACTAAGACACAAGGGGTTACAGGGTGTTGAAGAATTAGGAACAGAAACATTAATAAAGAGCGGGAAGAGGAGAGAGTAATCAGGAGGACAGTAGATAGCGATTGACATTGCATTTGAATTTTTGCAGATTAAAGTTGGCTGGAAAGCATGGAACCGGAAGGGAGTTCCACAAGTAAAGCAGTAAAGCCACAAAGACACAAGGGGTTACTGCTGGGTGTGGAAGAATTAGGAACAGAAACATTAATAATGAGCGGGAAGAGGAAAGAGTAATCAGGAGGACAGTAGATAGCGATTGACATTGCATTTGAATTTTTGCAGATTGAAGTTGGCTGGAAAGCATGGAACAGGAAGGGAGTTGCACAAGTAAAGCAGTAAAGCCACTAAGACTGAAGTGGTTACAGGGTGTGGAATAATTAGGAACAGAAACATTAATAATGAGCGGGAAGAGGAAAGAGTAATCAGGAGGACAGTAGATAGCGATTGACATTGCATTTGAATTTTTGCAGATTAAAGTTGGCTGGAAAGCATGGAACAGGAAGGGAATTCCACAAGAATGGCAGTAAAGCCACAAAGACACAAGGGGTTACTGCTGGGTGTGGAAGAATTAGGAACAGAAACATTAATAATGAGCGGGAAGAGGAAAGAGTAATCAGGAGGACAGTAGATAGCGATTGACATTGCATTTGAATTTTTGCAGATTAAAGTTGGCTGGAAAGCATGGAACAGGAAGGGAGTTCCACAAGTAAAGCAGTAAAGCCACAAAGACACAAGGGGGTTACAGGGTGTGGAAGAATTAGGAACAGAAACATTAATAAAGAGCGGGAAGAGGAAAGAGTAATCAGGGGGACAGTAGATAGCGATTGACATTGCATTTGAATTATTGCAGATTAAAGTTGGCTGGAAAGCATGGAACAGGAAGGGAGTTGCACAAGTAAAGCAGTAAAGCCACAAAGACACACGGGGTTACAGGGTGTGGAAGAATTAGGAACAGAAACATTAATAATGAGCGGGAAGAGGAAAGAGTAATCAGGAGGACAGTAGATAGCGATTGACATTGCATTTGAATTTTTGCAGATTAAAGTTGGCTGGAAAGCATGGAACAGGAATAGAGTTACACAAGAAAGGCAGTAAAGCCACTAAGACACAAGGGGTTACAGGGTGTTGAAGAATTAGGAACAGAAACATTAATAAAGAGCGGGAAGAGGAAAGAGTAATCAGGGGGACAGTAGATAGCGATTGACATTGCATTTGAATTATTGCAGATTAAAGTTGGCTGGAAAGCATGGAACAGGAAGGGAGTTGCACAAGTAAAGCAGTAAAGCCACAAAGACACACGGGGTTACAGTGTGTGGAAGAATTAGGAACAGAAACATTAATAATGAGCGGGAAGAGGAAAGAGTAATCAGGAGGACAGTAGATAGCGATTGACATTGCATTTGAATTTTTGCAGATTAAAGTTGGCTGGAAAGCATGGAACAGGAAGGGAGTTGCACAAGTAAAGCAGTAAAGCCACAAAGACACAAGGGGGTTACAGGGTGTGGAAGAATTAGGAACAGAAACATTAATAAAGAGCGGGAAGAGGAAAGAGTAATCAGGGGGACAGTAGATAGCGATTGACATTGCATTTGAATTATTGCAGATTAAAGTTGGCTGGAAAGCATGGAACAGGAAGGGAGTTGCACAAGTAAAGCAGTAAAGCCACAAAGACACACGGGGTTACAGTGTGTGGAAGAATTAGGAACAGAAACATTAATAATGAGCGGGAAGAGGAAAGAGTAATCAGGAGGACAGTAGATAGCGATTGACATTGCATTTGAATTTTTGCAGATTAAAGTTGGCTGGAAAGCATGGAACAGGAAGGGAGTTCCACAAGTAAAGCAGTAAAGCCACAAAGACACAAGGGGGTTACAGGGTGTGGAAGAATTAGGAACAGAAACATTAATAAAGAGCGGGAAGAGGAAAGAGTAATCAGGGGGACAGTAGATAGCGATTGACATTGCATTTGAATTATTGCAGATTAAAGTTGGCTGGAAAGCATGGAACAGGAAGGGAGTTGCACAAGTAAAGCAGTAAAGCCACAAAGACACACGGGGTTACAGTGTGTGGAAGAATTAGGAACAGAAACATTAATAATGAGCGGGAAGAGGAAAGAGTAATCAGGAGGACAGTAGATAGCGATTGACATTGCATTTGAATTTTTGCAGATTAAAGTTGGCTGGAAAGCATGGAACAGGAAGGGAGTTGCACAAGTAAAGCAGTAAAGCCACAAAGACACAAGGGGGTTACAGGGTGTGGAAGAATTAGGAACAGAAACATTAATAAAGAGCGGGAAGAGGAAAGAGTAATCAGGGGGACAGTAGATAGCGATTGACATTGCATTTGAATTATTGCAGATTAAAGTTGGCTGGAAAGCATGGAACCGGAAGGGAGTTCCACAAGTAAAGCAGTAAAGCCACAAAGACACACGGGGTTACAGTGTGTGGAAGAATTAGGAACAGAAACATTAATAATGAGCGGGAAGAGGAAAGAGTAATCAGGAGGACAGTAGATAGCGATTGACATTGCATTTGAATTATTGCAGATTAAAGTAGACTGGAAAGCATGGAACAGGAAGGGAGTTGCACAAGTAAAGCAGTAAAGCCACAAAGACACACGGGGTTACAGTGTGTGGAAGAATTAGGAACAGAAACATTAATAATGAGCGGGAAGAGGAAAGAGTAATCAGGAGGACAGTAGATAGCGATTGACATTGCATTTGAATTTTTGCAGATTAAAGTTGGCTGGAAAGCATGGAACAGGAAGGGAGTTCCACAAGTAAAGCAGTAAAGCCACAAAGACACAAGGGGGTTACAGGGTGTGGAAGAATTAGGAACAGAAACATTAATAAAGAGCGGGAAGAGGAAAGAGTAATCAGGGGGACAGTAGATAGCGATTGACATTGCATTTGAATTATTGCAGATTAAAGTTGGCTGGAAAGCATGGAACAGGAAGGGAGTTGCACAAGTAAAGCAGTAAAGCCACAAAGACACAAGGGGTTACTGCTGGGTGTGGAAGAAATAGGAACAGAAACATTAATAATGAGCGGGAAGAGGAAAGAGTAATCAGGAGGACAGTAGATAGCGATTGACATTGCATTTGAATTTTTGCAGATTAAAGTTGGCTGGAAAGCATGGAACCGGAAGGGAGTTCCACAAGTAAAGCAGTAAAGCCACAAAGACACAAGGGGTTACTGCTGGGTGTGGAAGAAATAGGAACAGAAACATTAATAATGAGCGGGAAGAGGAAAGAGTAATCAGGAGGACAGTAGATAGCGATTGACATTGCATTTGAATTTTTGCAGATTAAAGTTGGCTGGAAAGCATGGAACCGGAAGGGAGTTCCACAAGTAAAGCCACAAAGACACAAGGGGTTACAGGGTGTGGAAGAATTAGGAACAGAAACATTAATAAAGAGCGGCAAGAGGAGAGAGTAATCAGGAGGACAGTAGATAGCGATTGACATTGCATTTAAATTTTTGCAGATTAAAGTTGGCTGGAAAGCATGGAACAGGAAGGGAGTTGCACAAGTAAAGCAGTAAAGCCACTAAGACACAAGGGGTTACTGCTGGGTGTGGAATAATTAGGAACAGAAACATTAATAATGAGCGGGAAGAGGAGAGAGTAATCAGGAGGACAGTAGATAGCGATTGACATTGCATTTGAATTTTTGCAGATTAAAGTTGGCTGGAAAGCATGGAACAGGAAGGGAGTTGCACAAGTAAAGCAGTAAAGCCACTAAGACACAAGGGGTTACTGCTGGGTGTGGAAGAATTAGGAACAGAAACATTAATAAAGAGCGGGAAGAGGAGAGAGTAATCGGGAGGACAGTAGATAGCGATTGACATTGCATTTGAATTTTTGCAGATTAAAGTTGGCTGGAAAGCATGGAACCGGAAGGGAGTTCCACAAGTAAAGCAGTAAAGCCACTAAGACAGAAGGGGTTACAGGGTGTGGGAGAATTAGGAACAGAAACATTAATAAAGAGCGGGAAGAGGAGAGAGTAATCAGGAGGACAGTAGATAGCGATTGACATTGCATTTGAATTTTTGCAGATTAAAGTTGGCTGGAAAGCATGGAACCAGAAGGGAGTTGCACAAGTAAAGCAGTAAAGCCACTAAGACACAAGGGGTTACTGCTGGGTGTGGAAGAATTAGGAACAGAAACATTAATAAAGAGCGGGAAGAGGAGAGAGTAATCGGGAGGACAGTAGATAGCGATTGACATTGCATTTGAATTTTTGCAGATTAAAGTTGGCTGGAAAGCATGGAACCGGAAGGGAGTTCCACAAGTAAAGCAGTAAAGCCACTAAGACAGAAGGGGTTACAGGGTGTGGGAGAATTAGGAACAGAAACATTAATAATGAGCGGGAAGAGGAGAGAGTAATCAGGAGGACAGTAGATAGCGATTGACATTGCATTTGAATTTTTGCAGATTAAAGTTGGCTGGAAAGCATGGAACAGGAAGGGAGTTGCACAAGTAAAGCAGTAAAGCCACTAAGACACAAGGGGTTACTGCTGGGTGTGGAAGAATTAGGAACAGAAACATTAATAAAGAGCGGGAAGAGGAGAGAGTAATCGGGAGGACAGTAGATAGCGATTGACATTGCATTTGAATTTTTGCAGATTAAAGTTGGCTGGAAAGCATGGAACCGGAAGGGAGTTCCACAAGTAAAGCAGTAAAGCCACTAAGACAGAAGGGGTTACAGGGTGTGGGAGAATTAGGAACAGAAACATTAATAATGAGCGGGAAGAGGAGAGAGTAATCAGGAGGACAGTAGATAGCGATTGACATTGCATTTGAATTTTTGCAGATTAAAGTTGGCTGGAAAGCATGGAACAGGAAGGGAGTTGCACAAGTAAAGCAGTAAAGCCACTAAGACACAAGGGGTTACTGCTGGGTGTGGAAGAATTAGGAACAGAAACATTAATAAAGAGCGGGAAGAGGAGAGAGTAATCGGGAGGACAGTAGATAGCGATTGACATTGCATTTGAATTTTTGCAGATTAAAGTTGGCTGGAAAGCATGGAACCGGAAGGGAGTTCCACAAGTAAAGCAGTAAAGCCACTAAGACAGAAGGGGTTACAGGGTGTGGAAGAATTAGGAACAGAAACATTAATAAAGAGCGGCAAGAGGAGAGAGTAATCAGGAGGACAGTAGACAACGAGTGACATTGCATTCAAATTTTTGCAGATTAAAGTTGGCTGGAAAGCATGGAACCGGAATGGAGTTCCACAAGAAAGGCAGTAAAGCCACTACGACACAAGGGGTTACAGGATGTGGAAGAATTAGGAACAGAAACATTAATAAAGAGCGGGAAGAGGAGAGAGTAATCAGGAGGACAGTAGATAGCTATTGACATTGCATTTGAATTTTTGCAGATTAAAGTTGGCTGGAAAGCATGGAACCGGAAGGGAGTTCCACAAGTAAAGCAGTAAAGCCACTAAGACAGAAGGGGTTACAGGGTGTGGAAGAATTAGGAACAGAAACATTAATAAAGAGCGGCAAGAGGAGAGAGTAATCAGGAGGACAGTAGATAACGAGTGACATTGCATTCAAATTTTTGCAGATTAAAGTTGGCTGGAAAGCATGGAACCGGAATGGAGTTCCACAAGAAAGGCAGTAAAGCCACTACGACACAAGGGGTTACAGGATGTGGAAGAATTAGGAACAGAAACATTAATAAAGAGCGGGAAGAGGAGAGAGTAATCAGGAGGACAGTAGATAGCTATTGACATTGCATTTGAATTTTTGCAGATTAAAGTTGGCTGGAAAGCATGGAACCGGAAGGGAGTTCCATAAGCGAGAAGTGCAAGAAAAGAAAATGTTAGTATATAGAATTTACAGTTACATCTAGCCAGCTCAACTATAAATTGATGAGATCTAAGAGCCAATCTAGTACTGCATTTTTTTTAAAACTCATAAAGTTTAAGTACCATAGCGAAGAGCACAATTACCATGAAAGTGCTTACTATTGAAAAAGCACACAAAGGCAACCATATGGTGGTGGGAAAGTGACTGAAGCCGAGCTGTCAAGTCAGGACTAATAATATGGCTGATTCTTTGGATTTTATCAAGATGCTCAATAAAATAAAACAATTGCTTCAAAGGTTAAGATTAAAAAATGAAACGAAGATTAACATTTTAAAAAATAATGAAAAAAAAAAAATTTCATTTTTTTAAGAAAAAAAAAAAATAATTAAAAAGAAAATGAATCATTTAAAAAAATAAATTTTTAGTTTCGATTTTGATTTTTGACACACATGATGTGGTTAAAAAAAAAGTCACTTCAAACCTGAATTTCAGTTTTCAGAATGAGAACATTTTTCAATTTTATTATTGATTTATTATTCGAAATTGAATTTAAAAATAAAAACAAAACAAAAACAAAACTTTATAATATTGCTTTTTTGTTTTGTTTTTTTAAATTCAGTTCAAATTTCAGATTCTAAAATTACAAACAACGAAAACTAAAAATTAAATCAATACGGTTTCTGATTTAAACACACGTTTTACTTTTTAAAGAAATGTTACGTTTCAAGATTTAATATTAATGATCACAATTCTTTGATAAAGTTTCAATGCAAAAGAATAACAAAAAATATAAACAATATTTTTACTAACAAAAAGTTTGCTCACATAGTAAATATAATAATCTACTTTAAGTTTATTGAATTATTTATAATTCAATAATTATCAAATTCCTATTGTTTTTATATTTGGATGAAAATATTTTATGATAAATTAATTAGTTTTTTTCTTTTATCTTTTTTAAAACTGTTCTTGTGAAACTTTTGCAGTCATGACCTCGCATCTGTTTATTATTTATTATTAATTTCTTCGTTATACTTGACTTGTATAACTTATTTTTCTTTTATCATTTGATATATTTTTTTAATTTTTAGAATTATTATTACTTTTAGTATGTTTCAAATAAAATTTACAACTTTTACGAGACATCATATAATAAAAAAAAATTAAATGGTTTCCGTTTTATGTCTTATAAAGTGAGGTTATGTTTGCTTGGTGAGTAAACTTAGATTTTAGTACCAACTAAAGTCTTTGCCAAACAACCAAATAACACAAACCATGGAGATTTCGTTCACGTTTTGGTGTTGAAAGAGATTCTGTCTTTTTCGAAGATATTTCATCTTTTGGTATCATCGGTACAACACCCTTGTCCGATACATCGTTATTTTGAAAGCCTTGAGCTTCATTTTCACACAATGGGACAGAAGCCACTTGATTTGCCTTGTTTTTCTTTTCAGTGTTTTTCTTCCGTTTTCTTGTAGCATCTTTGGAAGATGTGGACGGAGCATCTATTTTTGTTTTCGTTCTAATCATGCCAAACTTGTAACTTTCAAAACATGGCGGTTCCTAAATTCACCGGAAGATCAAGGGGAGATAACTTCATTGCATATATACAGACGTGACCTTTACCCACCACGCACCATAACACATCCTATGAGAGAGAGCTAGAACTCCTGACCCCACTGGAAGTGGAAACACTAAGAGATCTTGAGCAATTTCAGTCCTTAAATGTATCTGTGACACCCCCCCCACACACACACAATTTAAATTAGGCTTCGTGTGATATTCAGTTCAAGTGATCGTTTAGTTACCTAATTTGACGCAAAGCTAAGTGTTGAGCACTTCAGTGAAGAAGAAACTCACAACTCAGTTTGCTGATATAACTTGTAAAGTACTATTCTACCAAAATATTCCGTTGTTTTTTTGTTTTGTTTTTTTACTTTTGAGAGATCAGATCTGATTATAAAATAGAGTAGTAACCAACCTATTTTGTTTTTCATTACTTTTTTGAATTTTTTTATGTTTGGACTTGAAACTCAGGAGTTAGATTATAGAAAACAGCTTCTCAAACAGGTAATAAAAAAAAGTAAAAATGGTAATAGATCTCTCGTCACAAATAAATAAATAAAACAACATCAACAACATAAATACTGCAGTAAATAAAAAATGTATGTTTATCTCAAAGTAACATTTAGGCTAGCACATAAGAAATCACAACCCAAATCCTTGAAAATTGTTTAAGCGCTCGGAACGATTATCAGTTAAAAAGAAAAAGAAAAAAAAAAACACTTGTTCGCACATAAATAAAAGTAAGTAAAACTAAAAAAAAATGAGAAATTTTTGTTTTATTTCCCGAGTGCTAAAAATCCCTTAAAATTTTCCAAAATTGTTATAATTCCGTGCAAATGTATATGCTGAACTCGAATTAACAATTAAATTAGGAAGAAACCTTACTGTTTTGGACTTATCGACATGAAAAAATCGGACTTCTTCTTGGTCATTTGTCCCCCATTACTGCCATCATGTTCCGTCATCAGTGCGTAATACCTACGCAGGCGTAATAAAAAAAAAATTTGGCCTATTTACTTCTTTTACAGACTTTCTTTGCAGAAAATCACTACGCAGTACCGTAAAGAAATATTTTTTTTTTTTTTGCTAAGAAGTGTAGTTTTATAACAAAAACAAAAATAATACAACAGAACCTTTTTTCGTTTCGAATAGCAATGACAAATTAAAAGAACAAATTAAATAATTAAAAATAAAGCATTTTTTATATTGAAAAATTGAAAATAAAACAAAAATTAATTTACCAAACTTGGTAAATTATTTAATGTTTTTTATTTTTAATTTGTGCCCTTCTTCTACACAGAAAAAAAAACCCATCCCTAACCTTAACACCTAACCCTAAAAAACTTTTTGGTTAGGTGTTTAAGGTTAGAGGTGGACAAATGTGTCCCCTTCTTCTACACAGAAAGAAAACCCCACCCCTAACCTTAACACCTAATCTTAAAAAACTTTAGGGTTAGGTGTTTAAGGTTAGGGGTGGGGTTTTCTTTCTGTGTAGAAGAAGGGGACAAATAAAAAAAAACATTAAATAATTTACCAAGTTTGGTAAATTAATTTTTGTTTTATTTTCAATTTTAAAATATAAAAAATGCTTTATTTTTATTATTTAATCTCTTCTTTTAATTTGTCATTGCTATTCGAAACGGAAAAAAGGTTCTATTGTATTATTTAATTTGTTTTTGTTATAAATAAAACTACACTTACCAAAAAAAAATTTTTACATTTCTTTGGGGTAGTGCGTAGTGATTTTCTGCAAGGAAAGTCTGTAAAAGAAGTAAATAGGCCCAAATTTATGATACACCAACAAAGTAGTCAGCAGTGAATGAGTGAACTTTATGGCAGTAATGGGGACGAATGACCAACAAGAAGTCCGATTTTTAATTGTCGATAACTCCAAAACGGTAGGTTTCTTCGTAAATATAATTGTTAATTCGAGTTCAGTAAATAAATTTGCACGGAAATATGACAATTTTGGAAAAATTTAAGGGATTTTTAGCGCTCGGGAAATAAAACCAAAATTTACCAAAAAAAATAACAGCAGTACCTTGTCTGTTATTTTTTAAAATGCAAGAATTAATTATTACATAACTACATCACATCTGTATGTTTCTTCGTTTTTGTTTTTTATTGTAAGAGCTATTACTCTCTCTCTCTCTCTAGTCTTACTGATGATGTCAGCAGGTGACAGTGTTTTGTTTACAAAAACACTGAAACTTTGAAAGTTTAAACTAAAGTTTAAACTTTAAACTTTCACAGTTTCAGTGTTTTTGTAAACAAAAAAAAAACACTACCACCTGCTGACATCACCAGTAAGACTAAGAGTGATGAAGTTATAAAATAAAAATAATTATTTAGTACAGTAGGCTGGTATTTCTAAGAATTTCAACAACAAAAAAAAAATATTTTTACCAAATAAAAATCATGTATTTCATTTCATTCATATCGTTATTTTATATTTATTTTACAAAAAAATCATTAATAATCTTTCTTTCTTTACCTTCCTTAGTTTTTTAGGGTTTTTTTTAAATCTCCAATCATGAACATTTGATTCTTAATTGTACACATGCAAAAATTAATAAGATTATGACTGAAGGATTAGATCAAGTAAGGCTAACAAAAAGATTGGTGTTTAATAAAATAGTAATTCGTTTTATTTATTTACTTTTTACAAGTAGTAAAATGTTAGTGTCTGCTTTCAAGGGTAGACAATCGATGAAAATAAATTTATCTAGTTGCAAAAATGATAAAAATGTGGGTAGCAAACAGTTAAAGGCCAACATTTTAGAAGTTTAATTATCTAAATACGAAGCCCTATTTATTTTATTTAATTAAACATTGGCTAAATTCTTTAAGTCCTTAATTCCGCATAATCTATCTTCATTAGCCACCTATTTCTATTCTGTCCTTTGACCTTATGAGAAATTTAATTTACAATAACTTATATTTTTTGTGCAAAATATAAAAATCTAATTTTAAAATAACCAATTTTTTGTGAAAATTAAAGAATTTAATTTACAATAGGGAAGTTTTTGTGCGAAATGAAATAATTTTTTTTTTCTGGGCTGGAATGGGTGTAGAGAGAGAGAGCATCCACTCTCTTAATTTGAATACAGTGTAACCCGGATATAAGATAAACCCTGATATAAGAGAGATTTTATCTGGTCCCAAATTAGAGCCTGTGTTAATGTACAGTGTAACCCGGATATAAGAGAGTTGTCGGGACCGGAGAAAAAGTATCTTATATCCGGGTTTGGTCTATTATATATACATTAACACAGGCTCTAATTTGGGACCAGAGAAAAATTCTGTTATATCCGGGTTTCTCTTATATCCGGGTCTCTTATATCCGGGTTACACTGTATTAACAAAGGCACATACAGTAACAAACAAGACTTGAAATTACCTCATGAAATTTGAAAGATACAGACATTTATTATACAGATATAAAACAATATAACAAAATACAAATTTTACAAAACAGACTTTCGCAAAAATTTCCTTTTGTGCACCTTATTAGGAACAAGGCCAGATAACGTAGCAAAATTATAGAAATAATTAGCTCTAAAAAATATTTACAATACAATTTTTTCAAATCATGAAAGAAAAAATCTTGGAGAATTTGATATGAAAACTGTTGAAATTAAGAATTAATTAAGAAGAATAATTAAGAATAATTATGAAGAAATTACTCATAGAAAACATTCATATAAAAAGAGAGATGCATCCATCTAATAGACAAATGAAAAAAAACTACATGTATTTCTCATCAAAATTCTCAGGGAAGTTTTAATTAATATAATTTTGCTATGTTATCTGGCCTTGTTCCTAATAAGGCGCACAAAAGGAAATTTTTGCGCAAGCCTGTTTTGTAAATATTTTTTCAATGTCATTCTGTTTCCTTTCTGCTTGGGTCCCACGTTTGCTGACAATTGCTTTTCCTTTCCTGTGAGAGTCTCTGGAAATATTTATATGATTGTGAAATGTTTTCCTAGGCCTAAATTTGATGATCCTTTTTAGAACCAATCCTATATGAAAAAAACTTTTACACACTAAATAAATTTTTTACTAAACCATCTGGCTTTAATTTAATACACTTCTCCTAAAAGTAAGTGTATAAGAAACTTGAGCTATTTAGTATTTATCTCTAGGACAAGTATTGGAATTTAAAGATAATTTTAAATTTGTTGCTTACATTTTTCATATACAATGGCAGCTTGATGTGTGATAAAAAAAATGTACCAATGTTTTAAAAATGCTTAACAAGTTTATTTATATGCAGAATTTTTCAATATAATTTGTATTTACTCTAGGTCATCATTCAAATAGAAGCAAAATTTAAGTTCAAAGAAGGCATTTAAATTATTTAAAATGTGTTTTTCAGATATTTTTAAGAAGTTCATGGTGTTACCTATGTGATCTACATTGTGTAAATTTTGGACGCAAACTTTAAAACACTCCTTCTAAGAGTTTCTTTATGTAAAGTCAGGTCTTATAGGATACTAGCCTCTAACTATGAAATATATCAAATATCTGACCATAGCAGTGTTAGAAACCAATTTTTGAGGTTGACTACTTCCTGTGGCATCAATTTACTATGAATTTTTATTGCAAACAGATTTCTGAAGTATCCAATAGAAATAGACTATTTTTTGATTTTACACTTTTTACGGGTACAAATTAATGGGGTTATTTTGCAAATTAAAACTCTCCATCCACTTATCTTTTTAATAATGTATAGTATAGTCGTGGTGAAAATAAAGGAACTCTCTAAACTTTCCCTGACTTTCCCTGACTGATTGATTTCCCCCTGTTTTCGTCTTTCTCTCTTTACGAGGTAGTCGGCCATTTTCTTCTTACAGTTCGGTACCGGAGTAGATTTCTAGTGGAATAAAGCTTCACTCAAGCTATATGGACTCAGCCTTGCTTCACTTCCTCTCAAACTCTTTTTACAACAATTTATTCCACTAGAAATAATCTATCAGGATGGAGAAATACCGTAAGCCAGAACGCCTAGATTTTGGATTTTTTTGTTGACAGAGATTTAACATAAGTGTGAGAGGTCACCTTTCGGTGACTTCGGTGGTGAGATTCATGTTTTGAGTGTTTTTTGGAAATTTTCGTTGACAGAGATTTAACATGAGGTTAGAAGAGATCTTTCAACGACTTCGGTATTAGATATGATATGTTGTTTTAATGTCTTGGGTCGGTGGCCTGTGGACGGGGCAAATTTATGAATTAAAAAATTGATTCAATTTGGATTTTTTAGAATATGATAGCGCCGGTAACAAATATATGAGTTATACTATTTGTGAAAAACTGCCGGTAATGCTAAGGAAAGAAATAATTAGAATAGTGGGAAATAATTATCCTTCTCTTAATGATATTTTTGACAATTATTCTGAAGTAATAAGAACTTTAGAATTAAACCCAAGCATAATTCTCAACTGAAACATGAGTACAGTAAATTCGTTGTTCCGGACAAATTAAAAAGAGAAAATACCAAAATGGTATCTACTTTGCAAAATTTCCGGACTAATACTTATAATATTAGTTACAGTTGTAATTTCTGTAAAACTAATGCACATAAAGCTTACTATTGTAAAGCTTTTCCTACATTTAAAGCTAGACTTCAGCAGTGTGTAGAGAACAAATTATGTACTAGATGCACTAGTCCTAACCATTCAGAGGCTAATTGCCGGGGTAAAAAAGGACTGTTGAATCCTTGCTGGAAGTGTAACAACAGAGATCATATGGGAGCATTGTGCCCGAATTCAAAAAGTTCTCCTGTGACTTCGAATCCTTGTTTCCAACTGGAAGAACAACTCCTACTACTAACCTATTGTCGAAGTTACAGCCAGTAACAATAATATCACGCGTAAATTTAATTGCCTCATGGATACAGGGAGTCAAAGATCGTATCTTTCTAGTAAAATATACAATATGTTTAACTGTAACATAGATGGGTTGAATAAGAAGGAGTTAGTTATTTAGACTTTTATAGGTGCTATTAAGCAAGATCTGAAAGAGATTGAACTCAATGTAAAATTAACAGACAAGAAATTTTCTCTTCCTTTTTTAGTGGAAGAAAATTTAGAATTAGATTTTCATTTGGATGGATTGGGAGTAGTTATTAATAATTTAAAAAGAAATGGATATAGGCTGGCAGCGGATTTTTCCGATATGAGAAATGATACTTTGTCTTTACATGGTTTGTTAGGGGTCGATGTAATTAAATTTATGGGACCTATGCAGTCAATACCTTGTATGGGAGGTTATGCTTTTGAATTTTCTAAAGGAATAATTCCTTTTGGTAATATTTCGGATTTTCAATATCCAGTAGAAAAGACTGTGAAGGGTGGTTTAAGTCAATTAAATTACAGTCAGGTGATATCTGAATATACTGATTGTCCGGTAACTCACGTATATTATGTTTTAGAACCTAGATCTGAATATTTTGATCCTGTAGACAGTTTTTCTGATTCGTTAGTAGAAAGAAAGATAGAGAAGTTGTTTGATTTAGAATCATTGGGAATCTCTGAAAATACTTTCAGTGGCTATGATATAGATAATCTTAGAGATTTCCAGAATTCTATCTCTTATAGAGACAAGTGTTACTTTATTGATATGCCGTGGGATGAAGATAAACTTTCCTCAGTTCCTTCAAATCGTAGAGTGGCATTGGGGGTACTTGATCTGGTGGTTGGTAGATTAAGTAGTCAAAACTTATATGAAGAATATTGCAAAGTGTTTTTAGATCAGGAATCGGAGGGAATAATTGAAAGAATTGATGTGATGCCTGCGGATTTTGGGAATCACATCTGGATACCCCATAGACCTATCATAATGACAGACAGCCAGTGCACTACTAAGATAAGACCAGTATTTAATTGCTCTCTACATGTTGGAGGCTGCCCTTCTTTCAATGACTGCGTCTATCCTGGAATAAATTTATACACTGATATGTTGGATTTACTTTTGAAGTTCAGAATGGATCACTACGCGCTACTAGCAGATATCCGTAAAGCCTTTCTTGTGATTATATTAAACAGTGAAAGATATAAGAATTGTTTTTGCTTTTTTATGAAAATTGGTAATCAATTAGTGAGTTTCCGGTATAAGACTCTTATCTTTGGGTTTGTAGCGAACCCTTTATCCTGAGCTTTATAATTAAATTTCATAAACAGATACAAGGATAGTTCTTGTAAAGAAATGTTATTGAACAATTTTTATGTTGATAATCTTGTTAAAACTCACAATTCTCCTGAGTTTTTATTGAACTTGTATCGTGGGGCTCGGGAGGTTGTGGATGCGTTGACAGGAGTTGCCAATACTAAGAGAGGAATTTTGTCGCAAAATGCCAGCGTGTTTGACTCATTATCTCTGTGTCTTCCAATAACGATCAAAGGGAGACTACTTTTTAGCGATATTTGGAAAAGAAATCTAAAATGGGATGAAAGTGTACCTTCGGACGTTCAGAGTGTTTGGAACAGAATCTTTGCAAAATTTATTGAGTTAGATAGTGTGAAATTCCCAAGATGGGTAATCGACACTTCTATAGAATTTGATTTCATAATATTTTGTGATGCTTCTATGAAGGCTTATGGTTTGGCTGGCTATATCCTCCAAGGGGGCTCTGCTAATTTCATTTTTGCCAAGGCTAAAGTTGCACCTTTAGCTAGAAAGGCTTTACCATCTTTAGAGTTATTATCGGTGGTTTTAGCTTTTAAGTGTTTGTTAAATATAGTAAAAATATTTCCTTCCAATATAAGAAAATACAATCCGTTGTCCTTTAATTACCCTAAAGTGACCAATCTTATCAAGCACAGGGTTAATTTTATTAGACATTTCTTACCTGTATTCGATAAACATTTGTATCCTTTAGAGTTAGCGAACACTCACTCCCACCAAACTATTAGCCCCCAGCAGAAAATATGGAAGATAGTGATTTAAATAGGGGTATGACTGATGTCAGATCAAGTGAATTCCGTCCTAAATCCAGACCCAAAAGGAAAATTAAAAAAGTATGTGAAAGAAATATGGATTATCTTTGGTACTGAGATGTAATAATTGAATATGATTAATAGAGCGAGATTCTGTTTGGGAATACTAGGAAAAGAACAATGTTACAAGATTGTTTTTCTTTATATTGGATAATTTTAGTGCCCATCATATAGATTGGAATTTAACTGTTATAGCTTAAAGAATTTTTTTTTTCTTTTCTTGATGGGAGAGTTTGGAAATTTTTGTTGACAGAGATTTAACATAAGTATGAGAGGTCACCTTTCGGTGACTTCGGTGGTGAGATTCATGTTTTGAGTGTTTTTTGGAAATTTTTGTTGACAGAGATTTAACATGAGATTAGAAGAGATCTTTCAATGACTTCGGTATTAGATATGATATGTTGTTTTAATGTCTTGGGTCGGTGGCCTGTGGGCGGGGCGGTCGGTAAATTTATGGCCGCGCTTTGTCATGGAATTTGGCAGCTGAAAGCGAGTCCTTTGTATCAGAAGATTTTGTCTTCAGTCAGAATTTTATCCTCGGACGATAAAGACGTGTTTATTCTGGCTCCGTGGTGAACTACTCTAGTTTGCCACGTATATTAATGTTACCTTAAATAATTCGAATTACAGTATCGAATTATTTGCCTTTAAATATTATAGAATTAATATTTATTTAGCTTTTAATAGCTGTATTACTGATTTTATTTATGGATAAGATTTTGTCTTCAGCCAGAACTTTATCCTCGTACGATAAGGACTTGTTTGTGGGAATCACTTACATGTGCCACACCTCCGCTTTCTTTAATATCATTGGTTAATAAATACATGATACTTATTATAGGACAATTTAACCATCGCAGGTAATTCAAATTTTTCTCTAAAATCACGGATTGGTCCATTTCCTGACCAATCGCGTATTTTATTATCTTTTCTATACTTTTGGCGCCAAGCCATCCGGAGCCTAAAACTTGTTATATAAAGACTCTCGCTGTTTGCCAGCGGCAGTAGCAGTTCAATTCTTGGAAGATAAGGCACAGCGCTATATTGACATTTTAATTCTTAATTATTACTAATCCAAGTACTCATACTAAATCTGGTTGATATCACTCATGAACATTACATCTTTCTACACTGATAAAACACTGTGGAACTATTCTTTATTTAGCTAAGACTTCAATTGAACTTTGTAGTTAAATTACATTCAATTTTGTATTCAACATTTATTAGCTAAAATTACCCTTTTTATTAATGGAAAAAGGGAAGCAACTTTCTTTGTACTTATTGTTGAAATTTGTATACCATTGTTAATACAATATTATTAATGTTCACTGAGCTTGATTATTTTTCTCTCGTGTATTGTTGTTCATAAATTAATGTAGGGTGTTGTTTTACAAGAACACAGCCTTCTTTGATATTGATTATATCATGGTGACCCTTGCCAACATACTACACCCCTACAACTGGCAACCCCGACGTTCGAAACACACCTACAACTGATGACCCCGACGTTCGAACCACACATCTACAACTGGCAACCCCGACGTTCGAAACACATCTACAACTGATGACCCCGACGTTCGAACCATACATCTACAACTGGTTACCCCGACGTTCGTCATAACACCGCAACTGGAAACCCCGACGTTCGTCATAACATCTACAATTGGTAAACCCGACGTGCGAACAACAATTGATACCGACGTACCTACTACATTTCATAACCTGACGTAGGAACTACATTTGGTATTTTATCAGCATTGATAACTACGACTTTTCGGAATCTTGTACCAACCACATTTGGACGACTCACCGATCCAGTTTACCGAGAGATATTACTTTGCGCCAAATCACACCACGTGCTTATACATAATGGCCAAACAGTCTGCACAAGAGACAGCTGTTGTGCTGACCCTCCCAACTTTCGACATAACTAACGTAAACGTATGGTTTGCACAGACTGAAGCCATATTCCATGCAAAGCATATTCACTCTCAGACTGCGCGTTACGCGTATATAGTCGAGAAGCTGCCACCAGAGATCGCTGCTGACGTGCTAGATCTTTTAGAAGCCGTTCCTGCTCATAACCCCTTTGATATACTAAAGGAAGCCATCATCTACCGTACTGGGAAATCACATGAGCGTAGGTTGCACGATCTATTTAATACTATACAACTCGGAGACAGCCGCCCGTCACAATTACTTCGACGGATGAAAAAATTAATAGGGAAGAACTCGATGTCGGAATCACTATTCCGCAAACTTTGGCTGGACAAGCTACCGCCATATACTTCACAGATTCTGGCTACGCTTCCCGATGACTTAGATCTTTCGAGAATTGCTGAAATCGCTGATAAAATTAATGACGTACCCAACATTGGCAGCGTGGACTCCCCTGTACCCACTGACGCTGCTATGATGGATGTAATAGAACAGCTAAAACAGCAACTCGAGAGGCTTTCCACCCAGGTGCAGCATCTTACCAGAACAGAGGATACAAACTCATACAAGGCACGGCGACGCTCTCATTCTGCTACTCGCGCTCGCCGGCCCATGCTATGCTGGTACCATCGTAACTATGGTGATAAAGCTCACAGGTGCATTAAACCTTGTACATTCAAGTGCCAACCTTCACCCAAGGCATTACGGAAGGCGGGAAACGCCAATCCCCAGCACTTGAAGGCGGCATCTGCTGTTGGGATGCATATTACTAACCGTCTCTTCTATATAAAGGACAGGAATTCTAACATGTCATTCCTGATAGATACGGGAGCACAGCTTAGTGTTGTTCCACCATCACCCAACTTTACTAAAACTAACTCTGCGGTCACCTTACGCGCTGCTAATGGCACGAACATTAAGACTTATGGTGAACAATCATTAACGTTGGATATTGGACTTAGAAGGACATACCAGTGGATATTCACCGTTGCAGACGTGAAATTCCCCATAATAGGCGCCGACTTTCTGGCACATTATCAGCTCATCGTGGACCTCTCACAGCGTCAGTTATCTGACTCCACCACGAAGCTATCTAACCGCGGGATTGTATCACAGCTAACGTCTACAGAATTACGCATCGCTGTGCCGCGTAATAATCCAATTCAAGATATTTTGGATAAATTTCCCTCGTTGATACAACCTTTTACTTATACAGAACCTGTCAAGCACAGCACTGTACACAGGATTCGAACTACCGAACAGCCTGTCTACTCTAAACCTCGCCGTCTTGCGCCGGATAAATACAAGGTTGCCCGGCCGAGTTTCAACACATGCTCGACCTCGGAATTATTTGCCCCTCCTCAAGTCCATATTCCTCACCGCTTCACATGGTCACTAAGGCTCAGCAGGGTGCCTGGAGGCCATGTGGAGACTACAGACGACTTAATGCACAAACAGTACCCGATAAATACCCAGTTCCCAATTTGACTGACTTTGCTGTTACCTTAAAGGGAGCAACCGTCTTCACTAAACTGGATTTGAGCAAAGCTTTTCATCAGATCCCAGTAGCTGACGAAGATATTCCCAAAACTGCGATAACCACTCCATTTGGTTTATTTGAATTTCTGCATATGCCTTTTGGACTGCGCAACGCAGCTCAATCATTCCAACGCCTTATTGATGAGGTACTCCGTGGACTATCTTTCACTTTCGCATACATCGACGATCTTCTAATAGCTAGCGCTAATTTACAAGAGCATCGCGAACATATTCAGCAAGTTTTTAATCGTCTTCAGAACTTTGGTTTAAAAATCAACCCAGAGAAGTGCGAGTTTGCCGTTTCGCAACTCCACTTTCTCGGTTTCGTTATTGATGATACAGGTGTTACTCCCCTGCCTGAAAGGATACGTGCTATTCAGGAATTTCTGAAACCCTCCACGCTTCGACAGCTTCACAGATACATTGGCTTAATCAATTATTATCGTCAATTTATCCCACGTTGTTCACAAATTCTTGCACCCCTAACGAACATCCTTCGCGGACAAGACCGTAAGAATTCCCCTATTTGTTGGAACAACGAGACAACGCAAGCTTTTGACGACTCTCGTAAAGCATTAGTCAACTTTACGAAACTTTCATGCCTCAACGACAGTGTTACCACTCAGTTATCATTAACAACTGACGTATCTTCCGACGCCATAGGCGCAGTTTTACACCAACATGTTAACGCTGAATCTTTGCCAATTTCCTTCTTCTCCGTTAAGTTGACGTCCACACAGAAGAAGTATAGTACCTTTTCCAGGGAACTTTTAGCCATATACTTATCAATTAAGTATTTTAAACACCTTTTAGAGGGTAGACACTTTGTGATATACACCGATCACAAGCCCCTCACTTTTGCCCTTTCAACTAAATCAGACAAGTACAATCCTCGAGACTACAGATATCTTGATTGCATATCTCAGTTTACATCTGATATACGTCATATTAAAGGAAAGGATAACATTGCTGCCGATACACTTTCCAGAGCATCCTTGTGTGGAAGCCTGCAAAATACTTTGGACATGGAAAATATCGCGGATGAACAAGTACGGGAGATAACTTTGCTCGACTCACTTCGAGATTCGTCACTACATATTGAACATCATTCCTTACCCTTTTCTAATAAGCTTATCGCATGCGATACCAGTCTACGTAATCCTCGTCCCATAGTCCCAACCAACATGCGGCGACTAATATTCGACCATTTTCATTCGTTGTCCCACCCTGGTCGTAAAGCTACACTTAGGTTAATTGCAGACCGTTTCGTCTGGCCTAAGATGCGTAAAGACATTACTCGCTATACTCAATCTTGTGTTGTTTGTCAACAAAATTATACTCTACAGACTAACCGCGGCCGATCGACTTTCTCCATCGATCGCTTAAAACCTGCATGTATTGAACGCGATGGATCAACCAATCAACCCATAAGCCCTTCTCTAGACAGCCCTCAGCTTTCGTCACCAGCACCTACTAGGACTGCTAGCGGACGTACCGTCCACTGGCCTAAGAAGTTTAGAACTTTTATTACATATTGAAAACTCTTTCTTCCCTGACTTTTCAATCTGGACGGGGTAATGTGGGAATCACTTACATGTGCCACACCTCCGCTTTCTTTAATAGCATTGGTTAATAAATACATGATACTTATTATAGGACAATTTAACCATCGCAGGTAATTCAAATTTTTCTCTAAAATCACGGATTGGTCCATTTCCTGACCAATCGCGTATTTTATTATCTTTTCTATACTGTTGGCGCCATGCCACCCGGAGCCTAAAACTTGTTATATAAAGACTCTCGCTGTTTGCCAGCGGCAGTAGCAGTTCAATTCTTGGAAGATAAGGCACGGCGCTATATTGACATTTTAGTTCTTAATTATTACTAATTCAAGTAATCATACTAAATCTTGTTGATATCACTCATGAACATTACATCTTTCTACACTGATAAAACACTGTGGAACTATTCTTTATTTAGCTAAGACTCCAATTGAACCTTGTAGTTAAATTACATTCAATTTTGTATTCAACATTTATTAGCTAAAATTACCCTTTTTATTAATGGAAAAAGGGAAGCAACTTTCTTTATACTTATTGCTGAAATTTGTATACCATTAATGTTCACTGAGCTTGATTATTTTTCTCTCGTGTATTGTTGTTCATAAATTAATGTAGGGTGTTGTTTTACAAGAACACAGCCTTCTTTGATATTGATTATATCATGGTGACCCTAGCCAACATACTACACCCCTACATGTTTATTCTGGCTCCGTGGTGAACTACTAGTTTGCCACGTATATTAATGTTACATTCATTAAATAATTCGAATTACAGTATCGAATTATTTTGCCTTTAAAGATTATAGAATTCATTTTTATTTAGCTTTTAATAGCTATATTACTGATTTATTTATGGATGGGAACAGGGGAGTGTGAGTTTTCGCATCGAAGGGCTTTGTTGGAAGATTTAATTGGCTTCGATAGAATTCCGTAGCTAATATTTGTTTATATTTGAAAAACTTTGAAGAGAAGAATTTAACTGGCTTCGGTAGAAATCCGTAGCTAAGATTTGTTTATATTTGAGAATCTTTGAAGAAAAGATTTCGTGAGCTTCGGTAGAATTCCGTAGCTAAGATTTGTGAAATTTGGAAGAAAAGATTTGGTTAGCTTCGGTAGAATTCCGAAGCTAAAAGAAGTAATTTTATTCCCTAGAAGGGGAATTGTTTCATTTGATTTATTATTTGTTTGTTGATTCGAAGAATCAACGTTTCTATTTGTTTGACAGAGTCAATCGATGCGGAGAATTCTGCCCCTATTCACGTTCTTTATTTTAAAATAAGATTTAAAAGAATTCCAAAGCTAAAGTTTTAAAATATTTTGAAAGATATTCTTCATGGAATAAGATTTTAAGATCCGAGACTAGGTTAGGATTGTGTTTTTCAATTTACCCTTTCAGCTCCAGAGGAAGTGAAAAAGAGTTTCAAAGAAAGAAAAGAAAATATTTGAAGAAAGAAGACACAAACAGAAGAAATTGAATTGATTGTAAAAAAAAAAAAGAAAGTGCTTTAACAATATTGTTTGTTGTAAAGAAAAAGTTGAAAGATGTTTGCGTTGTCTGCTTGCTGACAACATTGTTTTGTAAGTAAAAATCCTTTTGTTCATTTATGTTTGTTACCCACTTAGCATATGGACCAATATGCATGTAATTATGATTTGTTGAAATAAATATTTGGTCTGTGAACACTAACGGTATAGTTGTTTATAATATCGTCTGCTTCATTGAGTGGGTTTGTTGTTGATTTCCTTTGAAGAAGCCGAGACAGAAATCGGGAGTTTGGTCCCGTGTGTTATTTAGTGTATTAACTTGTAATTTAAATATATTGCTTTAAGATCGTGTGCGGGTAAAATTTAAATTTGATTGAGAATTTAATTTTGCATTTAAATTTGGGTCTTTGACATCACCCTTCACACTGACGCACAGGAGACACTATCTCTCTCTAGAAAAAGTTTTATATTTTCTCCACTTTATTTCTTCTTCAATTTTTAAAAATTTTTTCCACAAGATCTAGACACGAATAAACCTGACTCAGCCGACACATGGCGACATTGGAAAAGTTCCTTCCAAATCTTTCTCGAAGCGGCCGGCGAAACACAACAACAGACTCCACTGACAGAGAGACTGAAACTGAATCTACTTATCAACCTTGTCTCTCCCACTATCTTTAAACACATCTCCGACGTGGACGATTACGATTCAGCCATGGACGTTCTGGAAGGAGTGTTTGTGCAGCCTAGAAATACCATCTGTAGGCATCTGCTGGCTACTCGTCGTCAGCAAAGTGACGAGGGTGTAGACCAGTATTTGCAAGCTTTAAAGAAACTCGCGAAGGATTGCGAGTTCCAGGCTGTTACAGCAATACAGGCGAGAGACGAATACATACGAGACGCTTTTATAAACGGAATTTCGTCTAATCACATCAGACAACGACTCCTGGAAAACAAAACACTAGATCTAGTCACTGCTTATGACCAGGCGCTAACACTTGAGATGGCACAAAAATAATTAACGTACTACTCTCAACAGAACTCACTAAACGCATCTGTCTCTACTGTTCAAATTGAGGTAACTGACGATGACGATCAGTCTGGGTGCTATGAGGAACATACTGTGGCCGCCATTTCTGGACAACAATGCTTCTTCTGCAGGAATCAGAGACATGATAGAATTAGATGCCCTGCCCGAAACTCAATTTGCAAAAAGAAAGGACATTATGCTCGTGTCTGCAGATCATCTACAGCGGCTGCTATCAACCACGGTGAGTCTATTCTCGCGTCTTCCATTCCATCTTATAATTTCTCAGAGAGTCTATCTCGCTCGATGTTGCGTGGAAAAATCAAAGGCAAGTCTCTAAAAATACTTGTTGATACTGGCAGTTCAGAAAATGGAGTAGCAAGTTTCCAGCGAGTCATTGATGACATTATCAGGCGAGAAGACCTCCGAGGAACCTACGCCTATATCGACAACGTTACTATCTGTGGTCATAACCAGGCAGAACATGACAACAATCTAAAGAAATTTATGAATAGTGTGGCAAAGTACGGCCTAACACTGAATAAAAGCAAATGTCATTATTCACGTAGTTCAGTGGACTTGCTTGGGTATACTATAAGCATGGGTTCAGTAAAACCTGACCCTGACAGACTCAAAGGATTGGTGGATCTGCCAGTACCTCAAGAACATACCTCTCTCCGACGAGCAATGGGGATGTTCTCTCACTATTCTAGGTGGATATCAAATTTCTCCGAAAAATTACATCCCTTAACCAGAGTTGCCCATTTTCCTCTCACTAAAGAACAAACGGATGCCTTCAAGCATCTAAAGGAGATCGCAAAATCGTGCCGGGTGGCTATAGACTCTACTCTACCTTTTGAGATTGAGACTGATGCTTCGGAACATGCTATTGCTGCCTCTCTAACCCAAAACCGTCGGCCTGTAGCTTTCTTTCCAAGAACTTTAACTTCTGCCGCGCAAAAGCACTCATCAGTTGAAAAGGAGGCCGATGCAATTGTAGAAGCGATTCGAAAATAGAGACACTTATTACTCGGGAGACATTTTAAGCTTATCACAGATTAGAAATCTGTCTCCTTCATGTTCAATCTTAAAAATAAAAACAAGATAAAAAACGAGAAGATCACAAGATGGAAATTAGAACTTGCCTGTTTCACTTACGACATAGTATATCGTCCGGGAAAACAAAATGCTGCTGCGGACGCTTTATCACGAATTTGCTCTTCTACCATCTCTGTTAACAAACTACATATCTTGCACAAAGATTTATGTCACCCTTGGGTAACAAGAATGCTGCATTTCGTCAGAAGTAAAAATATGCCATACTCTGTAGAAGATGTAAGAGCAGTAACCAGGTCATGCCAGGTGTGTTCCGAGATAAAACCTAGATTCATTAAAATGCCCCCTCAAACACTCATAAAAGCAAGTCAACCCTTTGAAAGATTAAGTATAGACTTCAAGGGACCTTTACCTTTAAATTCTCGTAATCGGTTCATACTTACTGTGGTTGACGAATACTCCCGTTTTCCTTTCGCTTACTCTTGTGCTGATGTCTCAGCAGCGACTGTCAAGAAACATCTAACTAGTTTATTTTCCATTTTTGGGATCCCTTCTTTTGTGCACTCTGATCGTGGTACAGCTTTTATGTCGGACGAAATAAAGGCGTTTCTACTTTCTCGACGCATTGCTACCAGCCGAACAACTGCCTTTAATCCACAGGGCAATGGACAAGCAGAGAGGTCCAATGGTATCATCTGGCAAACGATGAGCCTGGCTCTACGGTCTAGTAATCTCCCAGTTGCTAGTTGGGAAAAGGTTCTAGATGTAGCACTCCATTGCATTCGCTCATTGCTTTCCACTGCCTCGAACTGTACTCCTCATGAACGTTTGTTTAATTTCCAAAGGAAATCAGCTTCTGGTGATTCCATACCAACATGGTTAACAAACTCAAAATCGGCGCTCCTGAGGCGCCATGTACGCGGGAGTAAATATGAGCCTTTAGTTGAGACAGTTGACATAATCGAAGTCAATCCGAACTACACTCACGTGCGACTTAACAATGGACGAGAAACGACAGTGTCTCTACGCCATATTGCACCATTGGATGGCAAACCAAACGGTTCACAGACACAACTTGATCCAATGGACGCCCCTATCCAGTCTAACACTCCTCCTCCTCCTCTGCCGAGTGCTCTGGAAAATACTGTTATTGACGATTCAGCTGCCCCCGAAAACCACCCCACTGTAAATTCCACTCCTACATCTCCCCATCCTCTGCCCTTGGATAGCTTCCAGAGGACCTCTTCAGAAGACGCTGATGTATCGAATCTTCGACGCTCTTCTAGAATTCGTCGAAAACCTCCGTATTTAGCTGAAAATTATCAGCTTTGAACATCTGTTTTTCTCCTTTCTCTACTTTCAGTTTGAGCAGAGACACCCATAGAAACCACCCCTTTCCAGAAGAACGTACGAACCTGAACTTTTTCTTAAGTGGCGGAGAATGTGGTGAAAATAAAGGAACTCTCTAATCTTTCCCTGACTTTCCAGGACTGATTGATTTCCCTTTGTTTTCGTCTTTCTCTCTTTACGAGGTAGTCGGCCATTTTCTTCTTACGGTTCGCTACCGGAGTAGATTTCTAGTGGAATAAAGCTTCACTCAAGCTATATGGACTCAGCCTTGTTTCACTTCCTCTCAAACTCTTTTTACAACAATAGTATATAGTGTTATATATTGAACCAAAATGTGGAGTTGTGTCCTTTTGTCTTGAATGACCCAATGTGTTGTGTTATCTGTCCTTTACTCCTAGCGGGCATCTTTTCGTAGTACCTATTAATAAAACGAACAGTGACGAACGGTCGACATGTTGGATGGGCATACGTTTCTGCTCTCTTATGTAAGTTCTGTCTTTTGTGATCTTTATCGGTTTCAGTATGTTTGAATAGTATGTTGCGGACCCGATAGCGTTGCAGCACTGGTTTACGAAAAGATGACCTTGTGCCAGACACTACACACTACTACCGAATCCACAAACAAAGTAAAAAAAAGAAAATATATAACGCGTGTTCTTTTTACTGTACAAAAGTACACAATAAAAATAAATAGACAGGCAGGACGACGAAAGGTAAAGGAACAAACATAAAATTTTATTAGTGTTTAACAAGTAAATTGTCTTCAGTGGAGGCCATCAGTAAAGTTACTGGAAATGTTGTAGTTGAAAAAGAGGCCAAGTAGATTGTCTTCAGTGGAGACCTTCAGTAAGTTACTGGAATGTTGTAGTTGAAAAAGAGGCCAAATAGATTGTCTTCAGTGGAGACCTTCAGTAAGTTGCTGGAAATTTGAAATCAATGGAAAGGCCGTGTCAAGTAGTCACAAAAGATAGGTAAGGTTCCGCGCCAAAATTTAATTCCAAAATGGCTAAGGCGGGAAAAGTTCCTCAGGAAGAAAGTTCAGAAAGTCAGTTTATAATGAATAATAAACATACACAGCAAAGAAAAATACTCACTGAGAGAGTTTGTAATTGTGAGTGTAATTCTTTTTAAGGTAAGTGGTTCTGAAAGGACAGAGTTCGAAGCATATGAAAATTCTTGTTCTTCATGTCGAAGGTTTCGAACGTTCCCTGTTCTTGGAAGTAGGCGTCTTGAAAAAGATGTTCGCATCAGGACGAAAGATTCGTAATCGTAAAAGGTAATGTGACGACAGTGTCGTACGTGTTAAAGGTACAGCGACGAGCCATGAGGGACAAGGCTATGTTTGCCAGTAAAATATCTCTGACTGTATATATGGTTGACAGACGAGAGATAAGTGAGCCTACTGCCCGGTTCCGCGAACCTGGGAGCGACTGATTTTGAAAAGCCAGTTTGTTCATGACGTCAGAGCAAAACGCGGGAAAACATCACAGCCACCTTCCCCACTTTCGGCTACAGCCAAACGTTTACTGCTATTACTAGCCGAAAGTGAAAGGGAGGGGGTGAACACTCGCGCTCGCGTCAAATGTAAGTGGAAATAGCGGGCTAGTCCACAAGTACACTACAAGTGGCGACGAGTTAAGAGAGCGATGCTTATCAATAAAATACGGTAATGGAATTGTCGGTAAACACTAATTTTGGGAAGTGGATTAACGGACTTGCTCAGAAGGCAAACACAACTGCAACATTAACTTCTTGTTCTTTGTGAAAATTCAGACATCTATAGCTGGGTTTAAAGACTATTATATATTGAACCTATGAATAAAACGAACAGTGACAAACGGTCGCCATGTTGGATGGGCATACGTTTCTGCTCTCTTAAGTAAGTTCTGTCTTTTGTGATCTTTATCGGTTTCAGTATGTTTTAATAGTACACTACAAGTGGCGACGAGTTAAGCGAGCGATGCTTATCAATAAAATACGGTAATGGAATTGTCGGTAAACACTAATTTTGTGAAGTGGATTAACGGACTTGCTCAGAAGGCAAACACAACTGCAACATTAACTTCTTGTTCTTTGTGAAAATTCAGACATCTATAGCTGGGTTTAAAGACTATTATATATTGAACCTATGAATAAAACGAACAGTGACGAACGGTCGCCATGTTGGATGGGCATACGTTTCTGCTCTCTTAAGTAAGTTCTGTCTTTTGTGATCTTTATCGGTTTCAGTATGTTTGAATAGTACACTACAAGTGGCGACGTGTTAAGAGAGCGATGCTTATCAGTAAAATACGGTAATGGAATTGTCGGTAAACACTAATTTTGTGAAGTGGATTAACGGACTTTCTCAGAAGGCAAACACAACTGCAACATTAACTTCTTGTTCTTTGTGAAAATTCAGACATCTATAGCTGGGTTTAAAGACTATTATATATTGAACCTATGAATAAAACGAACAGTGACGAACGGTCGCCATGTTGGATGGGCATACGTTTCTGCTCTCTTAAGTAAGTTCTGTCTTTTGTGATCTTTATCGGTTTCAGTATGTTTTAATAGTACACTACAAGTGGCGACGAGTTAAGCGAGCGATGCTTATCAATAAAATACGGTAATGGAATTGTCGGTAAACACTAATTTTGTGATGTGGATTAACGGACTTGCTCAGAAGGCAAACACAACTGCAACATTAACTTCTTGTTCTTTGTGAAAATTCAGACATCTATAGCTGGGTTTAAAGACTATTATATATTGAACCTATGAATAAAACGAACAGTGACGAACTGTCGCCATGTTGGATGGGCATACGTTTCTGCTCTCTTAAGTAAGTTCTGTCTTTTGTGATCTTTATCGGTTTCAGTATGTTTGAATAGTACACTACAAGTGGCGATGAGTTAAGCGAGCGATGCTTATCAATAAAATACGGTAATGTAATGTCGGGAAACACTAATTTTGTGAAGTGGATTAACGGACTTGCTCAGAAGGCAAACACAACTGCAACATTAACTTCTTGTTCTTTGTGAAAATTCAGACATCTATAGCTGGGTTTAAAGACTATTATATATTGAACCTATGAATAAAACGAACAGTGACGAACGGTCGCCATGTTGGATGGGCATACGTTTCTGCTCTCTTAAGTAAGTTCTGTCTTTTGTGATCTTTATCGGTTTCAGTATGTTTGAATAGTACACTACAAGTGGCGATGAGTTAAGCGAGCGATGCTTATCAATAAAATATGGTAATGGAATGTCGGGAAACACTAATTTTGTGAAGTGGATTAACGGACTTGCTCAGAAGGCAAACACAACTGCAACATTAACTTCTTGTTCTTTGTGAAAATTCAGACATCTATAGCTGGGTTTAAAGACTATTATATATTGAACCTATGAATAAAACGAACAGTGACGAACGGTCGCCATGTTGGATGGGCATACGTTTCTGCTCTCTTAAGTAAGTTCTGTCTTTTGTGATCTTTATCGGTTTCAGTATGTTTGAATAGTACACTACAAGTGGCGATGAGTTAAGCGAGCGATGCTTAACAATAAAATATGGTAATGGAATGTCGGGAAACACTAATTTTGTGAAGTGGATTAACGGACTTGCTCAGAAGGCAAACACAACTGCAACATTAACTTCTTGTTCTTTGTGAAAATTCAGACATCTATAGCTGGGTTTAAAGACTATTATATATTGAACCTATGAATAAAACGAACAGTGACGAACGGTCGCCATGTTGGATGGGCATACGTTTCTGCTCTCTTAAGTAAGTTCTGTCTTTTGTGATCTTTATCGGTTTCAATATGTTTGAATAGTACACTACAAGTGGCGACGAGTTAAGAGAGCGATGCTTATCAATAAAATACGGTAATGGAATTGTCGGTAAACACTAATTTTGTGAAGTGGATTAACGGACTTGCTCAGAAGGCAAACACAACTGCAACATTAACTTCTTGTTCTTTGTGAAAATTCAGACATCTATAGCTGGGTTTAAAGACTATTATATATTGAACCTATGAATAAAACGAACAGTGACGAACGTTCGCCATGTTGGATGGGCATACGTTTCTGCTCTCTTAAGTAAGTTCTGTCTTTTGTGATCTTTATCGGTTTCAGTATGTTTGAATAGTACACTACAATTGGCGACGAGTTAAGAGAGCGATGCTTATCAATAAAATACGGTAATGGAATTGTCGGTAAACACTAATTTTGTGAAGTGGATTAACGGACTTGCTCAGAAGGCAAACACAACTGCAACATTAACTTCTTGTTCTTTGTGAAAATTCAGACATCTATAGCTGGGTTTAAAGACTATTATATATTGAACCTATGAATAAAACGAACAGTGACGAACGTTCGCCATGTTGGATGGGCATACGTTTCTGCTCTCTTAAGTAAGTTCTGTCTTTTGTGATCTTTATCGGTTTCAGTATGTTTGAATAGTACACTACAATTGGCGACGAGTTAAGAGAGCGATGCTTATCAATAAAATACGGTAATGGAATTGTCGGTAAACACTAATTTTGTGAAGTGGATTAACGGACTTGCTCAGAAGGCAAACACAACTGCAACATTAACTTCTTGTTCTTTGTGAAAATACAGACATCTATAGCTGGGTTTAAAAACTATTATATATTGAACCTATGAATAAAACGAACAGTGACGAACGGTCGCCATGTTGGATGGGCATACGTTTCTGCTCTCTTAAGTAAGTTCTGTCTTTTGTGATCTTTATCGGTTTCAGTATGTTTGAATAGTACACTACAAGTGGCGATGAGTTAAGCGAGCGATGCTTATCAATAAAATACGGTAATGGAATTGTCGGTAAACACTAATTTTGGGAAGTGGATTAACGGACTTGCTCAGAAGGCAAACACAACTGCAACATTAACTTCTTGTTCTTTGTGAAAATTCAGACATCTATAGCTGGGTTTAAAGACTATTATATATTGAACCTATGAATAAAACGAACAGTGACGAACGGTCGCCATGTTGGATGGGCATACGTTTCTGCTCTCTTAAGTAAGTTCTGTCTTTTGTGATCTTTATCGGTTTCAGTATGTTTGAATAGTACACTTGTGGTGGCACGGAGCAAGCGAAGGACCGGATATTAACCCTCAGAGGTTTAGACAGCAAATGACCAATACTGGTCTCTGCGCACCCGGCTCCACGCAGAATTTCCGGTGGAAAACTAAAAAGAAATAAAAAGAATGATAAACAATTTTCCACCAATTAAACAGCTCCGCGCCATACCCAACAGTTTGTTTCAGCAGACTGACTCTGATCCGAAGGGCACACATAAATAGAGCGATAAATTCACTGCTAAGACAGAAAGCTTTGAAGTACCGTCAGTGAATGTCGCTACGCTTTTCTCACCCGTGAAACCCGATGCCTTCAGCCTTCCTTCACCAACGGAGATATCAAAGGACTCCTACCAACCCATTGACCTCACCTTTCATCTCCTGTGACCAGCACGTCATGAACTTAAGTATTAACAAAAGACACTTATATTCTTTTAATAATCGGATTTCTCTTCTATGAATGAACATTTTATAACGGACTTTGTGCGTGTAAATCAAGAAACATTGTGCTATTCATTGATGTTGCATTTAAATACAAAGTGTTTTTGATATACCCTTCTCTTTCGTATGTTACTTTGTTTATGTTATGGTGACCTCAATTTGATCGCTTGTTGAACCTTTAGGCCAAACTAGCCGCTGTCCCGAAGGACTGCTACTATTTATCTACCTTCTGATACAAGCAACAATTAACAACGAGAACTCTACACCCCATCACCATAAGTGGTGACCAAGACGTGATTTTAACACATATATATACACGCACGCACAAAAAAAAAAAAAAAAAAAAAAAATTGAACTGTCACAAAATTAGAATTTTTATTCAACACAAACCAAAAACATGGCAGATGACGCTGAAGAAACTACAATTAATCAAAACCAACCAATCCAAGCTGTTGCGATAAAACCACCAAACTTCATTGAATCAAACGTAATAGCTTGGTTTGCGATAATGGAGGCGCAATTTAATATTGCAAATATAAGACAGACCAGTCAAAAATTTTTTAACACTTTGGCAGCTCTCCCTGTGGACGTAGTAGGAAATATACAGCCAACTATACTGCAATCAAAAGATTACGACGCACTAAGAGAAGCAGTGACGGGCGCTTACGAGAAAACAAAACCAGAGATGCTGGACAAATTAATGTCGTCATCGACTGTAACAGGTCGTCCCTCAGTATACCTGAATGAACTTATGTCATTAGCAAGCCGAATTGGCGTAGGGGACGATATCGTACGTCACAAATTTATTCAAGCCCTACCTCACTCCATTAAACCAGTGGTAGCGGCACAAGTCGATTTAGACACAGATCGCCTTGGAAGAATGGCGGATGACTTACTATTATATTTTAACAAACAAGACACCGCACATATTCGACAGATTTCGGGGAAGCAAAGGGATGAACAGCAAAATAAAAATGAAACTAGAAGGATACATGGCTGTTCCCACAGTGAAAATAAATTCCCTACCAGTGTTCGCCCTTTTAACAAGGACCAAAAACCTCTAATTTGCCGAGCGCATTTATACTTTGCGGAACGTGCAAAATTTTGTAAGCCGTGGTGCAGATGGCCAAATAAACGGAATGTTCAAATGCAACCCAACTCTCGCCCAAATTCACCAGTTCCTCGTGAGATTTCGGAAAACTAACTAGGCGAGAGGTGTTAGCTTCCATTTCCTCGCCGCTTCTCATTGTAGCCGCACGGTTAGGAGCTCAAAGTTTAAATTTTATTGTGGATACAGGAGCTGCCGTATCTATACTTCCGAAGAGATATTTAAGCGGAGCTGTAACATACCCAACCAATATCTCTTTAGTGTCTGCCAACGGTCAAAAGATTGAATGCTCAGGACAAGCAGTACTGAATCTAACACTACGGAACCTCAGACGAGAATTTACCTGGACATTTATAATAGCCGAAACTGCTCAGCCACTCCTAGGATACGATTTCCTAAACCATTTCGGGCTAATGGTGGACTGCACAAACAATAAGCTGATTGATAAAATGACTAATAGACAATCCGATGCACATCCATCGTCTATTATCATGAATATAGATTTAGTACCGAATAAAGATGCTAACAAAATGGTACGAGCAATTCTGGAGAAATACCCAAACTTAATTTCTCCTCATCGCGACACGAATGCAACAAAACCAAAGATATTCCATAGAATAGAAACTGGTAGCAACCCTCCTACTTTCTCCAGAGCCAGACAATTATCAGCTCAGAGATGTGAAATTGCAAAAGAGGAATTCAAGAAACTCCTAAAGGCAGGAATAATTTCCCCTTCAAACTCTGAATGGAGTTCAGCCTTACATATGGTACCGAAGTCAGACGGCACATATAGACCTGTTGGCGATTACAGACATTTAAATACCATAACAAAAGCCGATCGATATCAAGTCCCAAATATAAATTCCTTGTCTTCGAAGCTTCATAATAAGAAGTTCTTTTCAAAGATAGACCTGTCGTCTACTTATCATCAGATACCTGTACATCCGGAGGATGTTTGCAAGACAGCCATCTCTACCCCTTTTGGGTTATTTGAATATAACTATATGCCTTTCGGACTACGGAACGCATCATGTACTTTTCAGAGAATGATGGACAATATCTTTCGTGATACTGATTATACCTTTGTATATATCGACGATATCCTTATATTCTCAGAAGATGAAGAAACTCATTCCAAGCATATCGACCTAGTACTACAAAAACTGAGTGAGTACGATTTTAAAATTTGTCTCTCCAAATGCATATTTAGTGCTAATGAATTAGACTTTTTAGGATTTCATATTTCTGCTAGTGGTCTCAAACCCAGTGCTAAAAAGTTGAATGAATTAAGTGAATTTCCTCAACCAAACGATTCCAAATCACTACGCCGATTCATCGGAATGGCAAATTTTTACAGAAAACTTGTGCCAAATTTCAGCGATATCATACTACCTCTCACGGAAAAAATACGTTTAAACCAAAATTCCAAGTCATTAACCCTAACAAAGGAAGAAATTGAATCTTTCGAAAATATGAAAAAGTCTTTATCAAATGTAACTGTTTTGGCTTTCCCCAGCTCGAAAGCTAACAACTATCAACTTGTAACAGACAGTTCGAATTATGCGGTGGGTGCAGCACTTCATCAAATGATTGATAATCAACCCATCCCCATAGGTTTCTTTTCAAAGAAATTATCCCAAACCCAACAAAAATATTCTACTTTTGACAGAGAACTACTAGCTGCCTATCTAGCAGTACTCCATTTTAAACATTTAATAGAAGGCAGAAATGTAATGTTACTGACGGATCACAAACCACTTTGCAGTGCTTTTAAAAGCCAGTCTTCCTTAAAATCAGATAGACAACAGCGTCACCTCTGTTTTATCAGCGAATATGTAAATGACATTTCACATATAAGAGGTTCACAAAATATAGTAGCTGATTGTTTATCACGACCTGTCAACGCGATCACTATTGATATATGTGACTTACAAGAAATAATGAAGCATCAAGCTACTGACAATGAAATTCAGGCATTCAAAGATCAACTGAAACCATACACAATAAATCAAAATGAAACCATATTATGTGACACGACATTACCTTTTCCACGACCTTTTGTGACTGAAAAGCTCAGAAAATCGGTATTTGACAGTCTGCATAATCTATCACATCCAGGAATAACATCTTCAAGAAAAATAATAAAATCCAGATACTATTGGCCGAAGATGGACAAGTCAATAAAAACCTGGTGCACAGAATGCCAACACTGCCAACAAGCAAAAATAATAAAACACACAAAGAGCAAAGTAAATCCATTTGAATTACCTTCCAGTCGTTTTGAAACGGTGCATGTGGATATTGTCGGTCCCTTACCACCAGTAAAGAACCAAACTGACCCTTATTTTTCACCATATCGATATTTATTAACATGCATTGATAGAAATACGAGATGGATAGAAGCATGCCCAATAACAGAAATTACGGCAAAATCAATATCAACGGCTTTTGTCAATCTGTGGATCTCCCGATTCGGGGTTCCTCTTCATGTCGTTACGGACAGGGGAAGCCAATTTGAATCCGAATTATTCTCAGAACTATCAAAAATAATAGGCTTCCACAGATTACGAACAACGGCGTACCATCCGCAAACGAATGGATTAGTTGAGCGAGCACACAGAACTTTAAAAACGGCTATTATAGCCAGGAAAGAATCGTGGTTGTCAGCTCTTCCTATCGTCCTTTTGGGAATGAGGATAACACCTAACGAATCAAACTATTCTTCATTTACTGCAGTAACAGGGAGTCATGCACAAGTCCCCCGATTGTTAATTGACTCTATCAAGAACGAGAATAGTGAAATGACAAACTCGCACGTTAAAATTCTAGCCGACGAGATGCAAAAATTTGACATGGACAAATTATCCAGGGGACACCTGCATACAATACCTAATTCTTACATTCCAAAAGATTTACAAACATGTAAAAGTATCTGGCTAAGAACAGACAGAGTAAGAAAGCCATTGGAAGCTCCATACACAGGTCCATTCCAAGTATTAAGTCGTCATGAAAAATATTTTACTATTAAAAGATCGGATGACGTACATAGTAATGTTTCAATAGATAGACTAAAACCTGCATATATTTCTGAAAATATAAAATCAAAAGATTCCATTGGATCAAGACCGGATTTGGATAACTCCCTATCTTGTTCCGAAGAAACTAATGATAACAAACCAGAAACTAGAACGAAGTCCGGTAGAACGGTTAAATGGAAGAAAGAAAACACATATTTTTATTACTAAAAAAAAACAAAAAAAAAAAAAAACAACAACAACAACTCCGTTTACTGGGGCGAAAGTTATGTGGTGGCACGGAGCAAGCGAAGGACCGGATATTAACCCTCAGAGGTTTAGACAGCAAATGACCAATACTGGTCTCTGCGCACCCGGCTCCACGCAGAATTTCCGGTGGAAAACTAAAAAGAAATAAAAAGAATGATAAACAATTTTCCACCAATTAAACAGCTCCGCGCCATACCCAACAGTTTGTTTCAGCAGACTGACTCTGATCCGAAGGGCACACATAAATAGAGCGATAAATTCACTGCTAAGACAGAAAGCTTTGAAGTACCGTCAGTGAATGTCGCTACGCTTTTCTCACCCGTGAAACCCGATGCCTTCAGCCTTCCTTCACCAACGGAGATATCAAAGGACTCCTACCAACCCATTGACCTCACCTTTCATCTCCTGTGACCAGCACGTCATGAACTTAAGTATTAACAAAAGACACTTATATTCTTTTAATAATCGGATTTCTCTTCTATGAATGAACATTTTATAACGGACTTTGTGCGTGTAAATCAAGAAACATTGTGCTATTCATTGATGTTGCATTTAAATACAAAGTGTTTTTGATATACCCTTCTCTTTCGTATGTTACTTTGTTTATGTTATGGTGACCTCAATTTGATCGCTTGTTGAACCTTTAGGCCAAACTAGCCGCTGTCCCGAAGGACTGCTACTATTTATCTACCTTCTGATACAAGCAACAATTAACAACGAGAACTCTACACCCCATCACCATACACTACAAGTGGCGATGAGTTAAGCGAGCGATGCTTATCAATAAAATACGGTAATGGAATTGTCGGTAAACACTAATTTTGTGAAGTGGATTAACGGACTTGCTCAGAAGGCAAACACAACTGCAACATTAACTTCTTGTTCTTTGTGAAAATTCAGACATCTATAGCTGGGTTTAAAGACTATTATATATTGAACCTATGAATAAAACGAACAGTGACGAACGGTCGCCATGTTGGATGGGCATACGTTTCTGCTCTCTTAAGTAAGTTCTGTCTTTTGTGATCTTTATCGGTTTCAGTATGTTTGAATAGTACACTACAAGTGGCGACGAGTTAAGAGAGCGATGCTTATCAATAAAATACGGTAATGGAATTGTCGGTAAACACTAATTTTGGGAAGTGGATTAACGGACTTGCTCAGAAGGCAAACACAACTGCAACATTAACTTCTTGTTCTTTGTGAAAATTCAGACATCTATAGCTGGGTTTAAAGACTATTATATATTGAACCTATGAATAAAACGAACAGTGACGAACGGTCGCCATGTTGGATGGGCATACGTTTCTGCTCTCTTAAGTAAGTTCTGTCTTTTGTGATCTTTATCGGTTTCAGTATGTTTGAATAGTACACTACAAGTGGCGATGAGTTAAGCGAGCGATGCTTATCAATAAAATACGGTAATGGAATTGTCGTTAAACACTAATTTTGTGAAGTGGATTAACGGACTTGCTCAGAAGGCAAACACAACTGCAACATTAACTTCTTGTTCTTTGTGAAAATTCAGACATCTATAGCTGGGTTTAAAGACTATTATATATTGAACCTATGAATAAAACGAACAGTGACGAACGGTCGCCATGTTGGATGGGCATACGTTTCTGCTCTCTTAAGTAAGTTCTGTCTTTTGTGATCTTTATCGGTTTCAGTATGTTTGAATAGTACACTACAAGTGGCGACGAGTTAAGCGAGCGATGCTTATCAATAAAATACGGTAATGGAATTGTCGGTAAACACTAATTTTGTGAAGTGGATTAACGATCTTGCTCAGAAGGCAAACACAACTGCAACATTAACTTCTTGTTCTTTGTGAAAATTCAGACATCTATAGCTGGGTTTAAAGACTATTATATATTGAACCTATGAATAAAACGAACAGTGACGAACGGTCGCCATGTTGGATGGGCATACGTTTCTGCTCTCTTAAGTAAGTTCTGTCTTTTGTGATCTTTATCGGTTTCAGTATGTTTGAATAGTACACTACAAGTGGCGACGAGTTAAGAGAGCGATGCTTATCAATAAAATACGGTAATGGAATTGTCGGTAAACACTAATTTTGGGAAGTGGATTAACGGACTTGCTCAGAAGGCAAACACAACTGCAACATTAACTTCTTGTTCTTTGTGAAAATTCAGACATCTATAGCTGGGTTTAAAGACTATTATATATTGAACCTATGAATAAAACGAACAGTGACGAACGGTCGCCATGTTGGATGGGCATACGTTTCTGCTCTCTTAAGTAAGTTCTGTCTTTTGTGATCTTTATCGGTTTCAGTATGTTTGAATAGTACACTACAAGTGGCGACGAGTTAAGCGAGTGATGCTTATCAATAAAATACGGTAATGGAATTTTCGGGAAACACTAATTTTGTGAAGTGGATTAACGGACTTGCTCAGAAGGCAAACACAACTGCAACATTAACTTCTTGTTCTTTGTGAAAATTCAGACATCTATAGCTGGGTTTAAAGACTATTATATATTGAACCTATGAATAAAACGAACAGTGACGAACGGTCGCCATGTTGGATGGGCATACGTTTCTGCTCTCTTAAGTAAGTTCTGTCTTTTGTGATCTTTATCGGTTTCAGTATGTTTGAATAGTACACTACAAGTGGCGATGAGTTAAGCGAGCGATGCTTATCAATAAAATACGGTAATGGAATTGTCGGGAAACACTAATTTTGTGAAGTGGATTAACGGACTTGCTCAGAAGGCAAACACAACTGCAACATTAACTTCTTGTTCTTTGTGAAAATTCAGACATCTATAGCTGGGTTTAAAGACTATTATATATTGAACCTATGAATAAAACGAACAGTGACGAACGGTCGCCATGTTGGATGGGCATACGTTTCTGCTCTCTTAAGTAAGTTCTGTCTTTTGTGATCTTTATCGGTTTCAGTATGTTTGAATAGTACACTACAAGTGGCGACGAGTTAAGAGAGCGATGCTTATCAATAAAATACGGTAATGGAATTGTCGGTAAACACTAATTTTGGGAAGTGGATTAACGGACTTGCTCAGAAGGCAAACACAACTGCAACATTAACTTCTTGTTCTTTGTGAAAATTCAGACATCTATAGCTGGGTTTAAAGACTATTATATATTGAACCTATGAATAAAACGAACAGTGACGAACGGTCGCCATGTTGGATGGGCATACGTTTCTGCTCTCTTAAGTAAGTTCTGTCTTTTGTGATCTTTATCGGTTTCAGTATGTTTGAATAGTACACTACAAGTGGCGATGAGTTAAGCGAGCGATGCTTATCAATAAAATACGGTAATGGAATTGTCGTTAAACACTAATTTTGTGAAGTGGATTAACGGACTTGCTCAGAAGGCAAACACAACTGCAACATTAACTTCTTGTTCTTTGTGAAAATTCAGACATCTATAGCTGGGTTTAAAGACTATTATATATTGAACCTATGAATAAAACGAACAGTGACGAACGGTCGCCATGTTGGATGGGCATACGTTTCTGCTCTCTTAAGTAAGTTCTGTCTTTTGTGATCTTTATCGGTTTCAGTATGTTTGAATAGTACACTACAAGTGGCGACGAGTTAAGCGAGCGATGCTTATCAATAAAATACGGTAATGGAATTGTCGGTAAACACTAATTTTGTGAAGTGGATTAACGATCTTGCTCAGAAGGCAAACACAACTGCAACATTAACTTCTTGTTCTTTGTGAAAATTCAGACATCTATAGCTGGGTTTAAAGACTATTATATATTGAACCTATGAATAAAACGAACAGTGACGAACGGTCGCCATGTTGGATGGGCATACGTTTCTGCTCTCTTAAGTAAGTTCTGTCTTTTGTGATCTTTATCGGTTTCAGTATGTTTGAATAGTACACTACAAGTGGCGACGAGTTAAGAGAGCGATGCTTATCAATAAAATACGGTAATGGAATTGTCGGTAAACACTAATTTTGGGAAGTGGATTAACGGACTTGCTCAGAAGGCAAACACAACTGCAACATTAACTTCTTGTTCTTTGTGAAAATTCAGACATCTATAGCTGGGTTTAAAGACTATTATATATTGAACCTATGAATAAAACGAACAGTGACGAACGGTCGCCATGTTGGATGGGCATACGTTTCTGCTCTCTTAAGTAAGTTCTGTCTTTTGTGATCTTTATCGGTTTCAGTATGTTTGAATAGTACACTACAAGTGGCGACGAGTTAAGCGAGTGATGCTTATCAATAAAATACGGTAATGGAATTTTCGGGAAACACTAATTTTGTGAAGTGGATTAACGGACTTGCTCAGAAGGCAAACACAACTGCAACATTAACTTCTTGTTCTTTGTGAAAATTCAGACATCTATAGCTGGGTTTAAAGACTATTATATATTGAACCTATGAATAAAACGAACAGTGACGAACGGTCGCCATGTTGGATGGGCATACGTTTCTGCTCTCTTAAGTAAGTTCTGTCTTTTGTGATCTTTATCGGTTTCAGTATGTTTGAATAGTACACTACAAGTGGCGATGAGTTAAGCGAGCGATGCTTATCAATAAAATACGGTAATGGAATTGTCGGGAAACACTAATTTTGTGAAGTGGATTAACGGACTTGCTCAGAAGGCAAACACAACTGCAACATTAACTTCTTGTTCTTTGTGAAAATTCAGACATCTATAGCTGGGTTTAAAGACTATTATATATTGAACCTATGAATAAAACGAACAGTGACGAACGGTCGCCATGTTGGATGGGCATACGTTTCTGCTCTCTTAAGTAAGTTCTGTCTTTTGTGATCTTTATCGGTTTCAGTATGTTTGAATAGTACACTACAAGTGGCGATGAGTTAAGCGAGCGATGCTTATCAATAAAATACGGTAATGGAATGTCGGGAAACACTAATTTTGTGAAGTGGATTAACGGACTTGCTCAGAAGGCAAACACAACTGCAACATTAACTTCTTGTTCTTTGTGAAAATTCAGACATCTATAGCTGGGTTTAAAGACTATTATATATTGAACCTATGAATAAAACGAACAGTGACGAACGGTCGCCATGTTGGATGGGCATACGTTTCTGCTCTCTTAAGTAAGTTCTGTCTTTTGTGATCTTTATCGGTTTCAGTATGTTTGAATAGTACACTACAAGTGGCGATGAGTTAAGCAAACGATGCTTATCAATGAAATACAGTAATGGAATATCCGGGAAACAATAACTTTCCGAAGTGAATTAACAGATTGCTCCTAAGTACAGACAAAGAATGGGCGCTGCTGGGAGCGGTGAAGGAAAAGGGGCACAGCGCAGAGGAAGAATAGGTACATTATGTTGAAAGAGTAAAACTTTTTTCACAGCTAACGATGTGTTATCTGAAGGGAAGCAATGTGCAATATTTTTGTCTGTAATTGGTGCTAAACATTAAGCAGTCCTTAGAGGTCTTGCTGAAAACAGGCTGGGGAGAAAACGTTTGAGCGGTTTTGTGTTTTAAAGAGAATATAAACAGCCTAAGCCAAAACTTGAACTCAGTTTGTGTTGTGGTGTCCTCCCTCTAAAGAGTCTACAGTGGACTCTTCCACCTACTATTAGATTAGTAGGAGAGAAGGCCCTGGAGGAACAGTCGATTAGTTTGTTTAACTGTCAAGCTCTCTGCCTTGAGTGGAGAGGAACCCGGACAAGGCTTTGCTGAAGGTCAAAGTTTCGTCCAGGGAGGTAGACAGACCCTTATGTGGGTTCTAAGGGAATATTTTTGGCTGAGTCAACGGGTTCGGAGAACCCATGTTAAACTCGGCCTTGTGCCACATACATCGCTCATGGGGGGTGCTGTTAAATATTAACAGTCGAATAGATTGAACACTGGGTCATTTGACACACACTCACTAGTCGTGTAATACTCTTCTGTTGTACTTACTGTTTAATATGTGATATATCTGTAACACTTGTTTTGTTATTTCTTTAACCATTTACTTGGTCACAACAGTTTGCAAAATTCATTTTCTTGACTGAGCTGGTAACCATTGTACTCTCTTTGTACTTTAATTTGCTAGTTACTTCTGTTATAAGTACATAACTACTGACTTCTAATACTCCACTTTTCTAAAAAGGATTGGTACCAAAGATGGAACCATATGTAGCTGGATTTTGGCTAACAATTTCCCAAGATGGCCAATCAGTTTACTGGCAATAATTCTGATATCTACATTTCGGGAATATAGATTATGCTGTCTCTTTTCACAGTCTGGTCTATAAGATGACTTGGATATGTGAGTAAATATCTGGGAGTTGAACTTTCCTACCAGGTCACTTTTGAGTTAGATGTGTTCACTGTCAGCTTTTCTCTAGTCTAATGGGAGTTAGAAGAGTTAGTTTTGAAAAAATCTAACAATATTATAATGACAATATCTATTACATTAACTTACAATATTCCAAGAATTTTTATTATATTACTAGAAGAGTACCACTAAAAATGATAGGGTTAATTATGATGGGGTTAGCCTGTTCTCAGCAATACTTGGGAGAAAACTTTTGAGCAGTTTTGTGTTTTAATGGAAAGACACATTAAGTACATTCCTAATGAAATTTATGAGCATTCAACATAAGAGATAAATAGATGGTGAGTCCATTAGTGAATATGTAGCTGCTTTATAAAAAATATTAGAGCATTGCGATTTTGAAGGAAAGGTAAAGGAGCATATACAAGATCGTTTGGTTGTAGGAGTGAAGAACGAGAAGATTTAAGAGTGTCTACTTGGTGACAGAACACTAACATTGGAAAAGAGTATTGAAATATCAGTGTCTATGAAATCTGCCAGTAAGTATTCCAAAGCAATGCAGGGAACACTGACAAACAAAACCGAGACACCCATTCACAGGATACCAGGGAGACCAGAAATGTTACTGTTGTGGGAACACCACCCACATTGTGGACAAATGTCCATTTAAGAACAAAGAATGTTTCAAATGCAGACAGATAGGACATACCCATCAAAAATAGACAAGATGAGGACAGGCCTTCTGATGCAACAGTGCATAATGAAAAGAGAAGGATAGTGAATAAGAGTTATACAAAAGACAGGGAGATAAGCATGGAAAAATTGGCTCTGTACACTGTTGCTGTTCTCCAAACACCCCCCTGTACTAGTGGCAACAGCAGCAGCACTCTGCATAACTGCTGGTAGAACACCGGGCCACAGCTGACAGATGTTGTTCCCAAAGACAGCTTTTAAGTGGATCTCTCTCTGGTGGGAATGTTCATGACTGACCACAGCCACAGCTTGATTCGTAGACTAGATGTGATGTGTGGAGCCTAGTGCACAGAAAATGACATTTGTTATTTCATTCTCTGCCTTCATTGTGTTCAAATTTGACCAGCATGCAGAATAAATCAGAAAGATATCTAATTGCAATGGAATATAACAGTACAAAATAATTATTACTAAAACCACGTGTACAAGGCTTTTTTTAATTTTATTTTTTATTAATGTCCACCTAATACAAGGCCCAAGAGCTTTGTGGTCTGGCTGCGCAGGAAAAATTTTTTATTTTGTGCTCAGCCTTCATGGCGTTCACATCCAGCCAGCATGAAGAATGAATCAGAAAGAGATCTAATTGCAATGGAATATAACAGTACAAAATAATTATTATTAAAACCAGGTGTACAAGGCTTCTTTTTTAATTAATGTTCACCTAATACAAGGCCCAAGAGCTTTGTGGCCTGGGTGCACAGAAAAGAACATTTTTATTTTGTTCTCTGCCTTCATGGCGTTCACATCCAGCCAGCATGAAGAATGAATCAGAAAGAGATCTAATTGCAATGGAATATAACAGTACAAAATAATTATTACTAAAACCACGTGTACAAGGCTTCTTTTTTAATTAATGTTCACCTAATACAAGGCCCAAGAGCTTTGTGGCCTGGGTGCACAGAAAACAACATTTTTATTTTGTTCTCTGCCTTCATGGCGTTCACATCCAGCCAGCATGAAGAATGAATCAGAAAGAGATCTAATTGCAATGGAATATAACAGTACAAAATAATTATTATTAAAACCACGTGTACAAGGCTTCTTTTTTAATTAATGTTCACCTAATACAAGGCCCAAGAGCTTTGTGGTCTGGGCGCACAGAAAAGAACATTTTTATTTTGTTCTCTGCCTTCATGCCGTTCACATCCAGCCAGCATGAAGAATGAATCAGAAAGAGATCTAATTGCAATGGAATATAACAGTACAAAATAATTATTATTAAAACCACGTGTACAAGGCTTCTTTTTTCATTAATGTTCACCTAATACAAGGCCCAAGAGCTTTGTGGTCTCGGCGCACAGAAAAGAACATTTTTATTTTGTTCTCTGCCTTCATGCCGTTCACATCCAGCCAGCATGAAGAATGAATCAGAAAGAGATCTAATTGCAATGGAATATAACAGTACAAAATAATTATTATTAAAACCACGTGTACAAGGCTTCTTTTTTAATTAATGTTCACCTAATACAAGGCCCAAGAGCTTTGTGGTCTGGGCGCACAGAAAAGAACATTTTTATTTTGTTCTCTGCCTTCATGCCGTTCACATCCAGCCAGCATGAAGAATGAATCAGAAAGAGATCTAATTGCAATGGAATATAACAGTACAAAATAATTATTATTAAAACCACGTGTACAAGGCTTCTTTTTTCATTAATGTTCACCTAATACAAGGCCCAAGAGCTTTGTGGTCTGGGCGCACAGAAAAGAACATTTTTATTTTGTTCTCTGCCTTCATGCCGTTCACATCCAGCCAGCATGAAGAATGAATCAGAAAGAGATCTAATTGCAATGGAATATAACAGTACAAAATAATTATTATTAAAACCACGTGTACAAGGCTTCTTTTTTAATTAATGTTCACCTAATACAAGGCCCAAGAGCTTTGTGGTCTGGGCGCACAGAAAAGAACATTTTTATTTTGTTCTCTGCCTTCATGCCGTTCACATCCAGCCAGCATGAAGAATGAATCAGAAAGAGATCTAATTGCAATGGAATATAACAGTACAAAATAATTATTATTAAAACCACGTGTACAAGGCTTCTTTTTTCATTAATGTTCACCTAATACAAGGCCCAAGAGCTTTGTGGTCTGGGCGCACAGAAAAGAACATTTTTATTTTGTTCTCTGCCTTCATGCCGTTCACATCCAGCCAGCATGAAGAATGAATCAGAAAGAGATCTAATTGCAATGGAATATAACAGTACAAAATAATTATTATTAAAACCACGTGTACAAGGCTTCTTTTTTCATTAATGTTCACCTAATACAAGGCCCAAGAGCTTTGTGGTCTGGGCGCACAGAAAAGAACATTTTTATTTTGTTCTCTGCCTTCATGCCGTTCACATCCAGCCAGCATGAAGAATGAATCAGAAAGAGATCTAATTGCAATGGAATATAACAGTACAAAATAATTATTATTAAAACCACGTGTACAAGGCTTCTTTTTTCATTAATGTTCACCTAATACAAGGCCCAAGAGCTTTGTGGTCTGGGCGCACAGAAAAGAACATTTTTATTTTGTTCTCTGCCTTCATGCCGTTCACATCCAGCCAGCATGAAGAATGAATCAGAAAGAGATCTAATTGCAATGGAATATAACAGTACAAAATAATTATTATTAAAACCACGTGTACAAGGCTTCTTTTTTCATTAATGTTCACCTAATACAAGGCCCAAGAGCTTTGTGGTCTGGGCGCACAGAAAAGAACATTTTTATTTTGTTCTCTGCCTTCATGCCGTTCACATCCAGCCAGCATGAAGAATGAATCAGAAAGAGATCTAATTGCAATGGAATATAACAGTACAAAATAATTATTATTAAAACCACGTGTACAAGGCTTCTTTTTTCATTAATGTTCACCTAATACAAGGCCCAAGAGCTTTGTGGTCTGGGCGCACAGAAAAGAACATTTTTATTTTGTTCTCTGCCTTCATGCCGTTCACATCCAGCCAGCATGAAGAATGAATCAGAAAGAGATCTAATTGCAATGGAATATAACAGTACAAAATAATTATTATTAAAACCACGTGTACAAGGCTTCTTTTTTAATTAATGTTCACCTAATACAAGGCCCAAGAGCTTTGTGGTCTGGGCGCACAGAAAAGAACATTTTTATTTTGTTCTCTGCCTTCATGCCGTTCACATCCAGCCAGCATGAAGAATGAATCAGAAAGAGATCTAATTGCAATGGAATATAACAGTACAAAATAATTATTATTAAAACCACGTGTACAAGGCTTCTTTTTTCATTAATGTTCACCTAATACAAGGCCCAAGAGCTTTGTGGTCTGGGCGCACAGAAAAGAACATTTTTATTTTGTTCTCTGCCTTCATGCCGTTCACATCCAGCCAGCATGAAGAATGAATCAGAAAGAGATCTAATTGCAATGGAATATAACAGTACAAAATAATTATTATTAAAATCACGTGTACAAGGCTTCTTTTTTAATTAATGTTCACCTAATACAAGGCCCAAGAGCTTTGTGGTCTGGGCGCACAGAAAAGAACATTTTTATTTTGTTCTCTGCCTTCATGCCGTTCACATCCAGCCAGCATGAAGAATGAATCAGAAAGAGATCTAATTGCAATGGAATATAACAGTACAAAATAATTATTATTAAAACCACGTGTACAAGGCTTCTTTTTTAATTAATGTTCACCTAATACAAGGCCCAAGAGCTTTGTGGTCTGGGCGCACAGAAAAGAACATTTTTATTTTGTTCTCTGCCTTCATGGCGTTCACATCCAGCCAGCATGCAGAATGGATCAGAAAGAGATCTAATTGCAATGGAATATAACAGTACAAAATAATTATTACTAAAACCACGTGTACAAGGCTTCTTTTTTAATTAATGTTCACCTAATACAAGGCCCAAGAGCTTTGTGGTCTGGGCGCACAGAAAAGAACATTTTTATTTTGTTCTCTGCCTTCATGGCGTTCACATCCAGCCAGCATGAAGAATGAATCGGAAAGAGATCTAATTGCAATGGAATATAACAGTACAAAATAATTATTACTAAAACCACGTGTACAAGGCTTTTTTATTAATGTTCACCTAATACACGGGCCAAGATTTTTGTGTTCTGGCTGCGCAGAAAACAACATTTTTTATTTTGTTCTCTGCCTTCATGGCGTTCACATGCAGCTAGCATGCAGAATGTATCAGAAATAGATCTAATTGCAATGGAATATAACAGTACAAAATAATTATTACTAAAACCAGGTGTACAAGCCTTTTTTTTATATTAATGTTCATCTAATACAAGGCCCAAGAGCTTTGTGGTCTGGGTGTACAGAAAACAACATTTTTTATTTTGTTCTCTGCCTTCATGGTGTTCACATACAGCCATCATGAAGAATGAATCAGAAAGAGATCTAATTGCAATGGAATATAACAGTGATAAAGGATTATAATGATAAGAAGGTCTGGTAGTCCCCGGGAGCATCTCTGGTGGTAACATTCACGATTGGCCACTGCTAGAGCTTGCTTCATAGACCAGACGTGATGCACGGAACCTAATGCACAGAAATGGATTTCCCTCATTGAGGCTGTGTTCAGTTCCTGTAAATCCACCGTGCATCTGAGGTAGCCACCTTTTTTGTGTGCAATTACCATTCTTGAGCACCAGGTTGTTGGATTATCCATTGGCACTGGTCCAATTATACCCAATGTGATGTCTTGATCAAGGTCTTGTGTCACTCTCTTCTTCCTGGGTTCAGTGTGTAGCATCACATCAGGGACAAAGGTAATCTCCAATGGATTTCCTGTTGTTATCTGTAAGGTTGGTGAGGGCATGTATTAAATGAGCTTGACTTGGAATGGTCACATATCCGTCATTTCAGTAGGTGCCTGTTAGTTTCCAATCGAAGGAATGGGATGGTACTAGGCATTGCAGGAATGGGTTTTCTGCATGCACAGTGAATTTTCATTTATGTCCTTCAATGAGTTCAGACATGATATCTGTGCTGGGAAATCAGGTGGCAACAGATGTAGGCCTTTCAGGACTGATTCTGATAAGTGAAAACGACATGTATTGTGTGACACATACACCACCTGTCATGTATCCCTCAAGCCAATTCCTATATGCATGAACAACATGCTTTTTATATGAAGTTGGTTGATTGTGATACCCCGTTATTCAATGACTAGTTGGCATGAGGTATTCATCTGGGCACCTGAGTAATTTTAATAACTTTGAGCTCCTGTATTGGCAAATGCGAGGATGTGATGACTACCATGGCTAACTGGACCCAGACTGGGGGTGCATAGAAATGAAGCATGGGTTTGATGCAGTATAATCCCTTTTATTTTCGGTGACATCAGCAGATCTGGGACACTTCCTCCAAATTGCTTTCCATTCCACGCAAGACGAGGCACTGCACGGAACAGTATCAAACCAGTTTTACAGTTCCGTTTTGATCTGCCAGCATAGCGGATGGCGTGGGTGGGGGAAACTTCCAGACTAGTTTTTGAGAAAGTGAATGAATCAAGCCCTGTCTCACACCTTGTTGATCTATTCGTGGTTCCAATTTCAATTTTGGTAGATTCCTGACTTACCATTTTTATGTGACTTTTAATCCCTCAATTATGAAATACCAGTTCTACTAATTAGAAATACTAATTGGTCCACCTGGGTGGAATGTCTTCCCGTAACCCACACATGGATTATCATTTGCCAAAGATTAGCTCTTCGAGGTTGTCGAAGTGCATGGTGCCCATGGCCAGATATCTGTAGGTATGATGAGATTAAATTCATTCAGTAACCGTGCAACTGATGTCAGTTTTCTCCAAGCTGACAAGTCAACCAAACTTTTGCTTGAGTGTGGTGAGGTTGGCATCTTTGGCCAAAAGTCAACTCTGGTGGTTCTCATTGGAGAGTCCCGCAATCATCTGCCCAGCTATCATGTCACACAAGTAGTTGACTTACTGACTGCTGCCTTAAATGTTGGGACAATCAACTGTGAATGAGCAAAATTTGGCCTTGCTAAAAAGTGAGTGATTCACTCACCTTGTGCCTCAGACAATGAACTTCCTTGTGCAAGCCATTTACTGCAATGAATCCTTACCTCCATAGCTGAATTTAAGGTTTCAGCCCCTATGATTGAAAAGGAGCCTGTTGACTTCAGGTGTGCATGTCATTCTCAATTCATTGTGTACTTTGACTGGGTTAGTAAGTTTATACTTCTCCTTATACCGAGACCAAGCATCAAGGAATAACGGCCAATTGTTGCTCATTATGTTGGGTTCAATGACAGGGTGGTCTGTTTTTTTTTGTGTACATGTTGGACATGTTGCATTTTGTTAGGGGTTCTGTTCCTCTGAAGCACCATAATTTCTCTTTTTGTAGGTCTATGATTTTTTTCAGTCATTTTTCATTTTTTATGAAAACGGTTTCCTACGTGCCTAGGGGGTTATCATATGTTTAATAGTACATGAAAATGTTTAACTGGCCTGGAGAAACTTGTTTAAGGATAATTGCTTTTGAAGATTCTACTCAGATATCTATGAAGATAAACCTTTCTTTTATTCCTCTCCTTAAGTGTTCTTACTAAAGAAAATATTTTGCTTCTAATCAACCGTTTTATAAGTTTAACTTACTTTTTTAGTAATTAAATAAACCTTATGTTACTTAAGCAAAATTGCTTCAGTAAATACTAATCAAATATTTTTGTGGATTAAATTAATTTTTCATTCCATCTCTAAATATTTCTTAAGGGCATGGCAACTTATTAAGATTGGTGCAGTTTTAAGGTTTGCTCAGAAGTGATGAAATGTTATAAGTTTAGTTTTAAATGTATTGACGTATCAACCAGTCTTTTACCTATGGAGCTGGGAGAATTAGGTCAGAACAGAGATCAGCTGACAGGCACTGGTCATCAAGATATTTGGAGATGTACCCATACGCTGTGGTATATAGTTAAATCATACATTTTAGATTCATCAAGGGTGGTCTTCGGTGATGCATTATTCTGGTCAGACGGCAATTTTTTATGGCATTATTCTCAATGCCGATTTCGGGTTTCGCAAGATATTGGCTCCAACAGCAACCTCGACCTAATTCTAGGTGAATCAGGCTGCCTCCTTGAAAGCGTCGTGCTACACACAGTAATCACAAAAACTAGCAAGGCCAGACTTCGACCGTTCTTATTCAGATTCTTAGTCAGATCAGTCAGCATCAGCCAATGAAAACAGGGCTTTCACACTCCTCTTCTATATCCAGTCAAAAAAAAATATATATATACAAAAAAAAATATATATATATACACATATACACACACACACATACATACACACATATATATATATATATACATATATATATATACATATATATATATATACACACACACACATATATACTTATATATATATATATATATATATATATATATATATATATATATATATATATATATATATATATATATATATATATATATATGATGGACTCTCCCGTCGAACTCGAAACTGAAAGCCCGACACCCGCACAGGATTTGATTATAGTGGTGAAGGCTTTGGAGGGACGAATACAGGGACCTGGTGCAACAAGGTCCCCAAAGGTCCTCCGCAGGTTTTGAATTCAGAGTTGTCCTACTCCTAGACCAGTTGCCATCCAAGTCTGTCCTGCTATGTACCCATAGTTGGAGGGAGAAGAAGAGGATTCACACCTTTCCCAAGGGTATTAGCACGTAAGTGAATGTAATGGATTCGACTGGAATTCGAACTCGGCTCTCCGATTCCTCAATCCAAGCCGTTATCCATTACTCCAACGTGCCTCCTCTCTCTCTCTCTCTCTCTCTCTCTCTCTCTCTCTATATATATATATATATATATATATATATATATATATATATATATATATATATATATATATATATATATATATATATATATATATATATATATATATATATATATATATATATATATATATATATATATATATATATATTTCCTTATTTGCGGAGTTCATGCTTATTCTTTTCTCTACTGATGTGGGTATATGCTTAATTATAGATGGAGGGTGGTTTGACTTAGGGTGTACATACAAGGGGTTAATATTAGGTTTTCTGTAGGGTGTATAATTTTTGTTTATTAAGTCTAGAGTTACGTCGAGGAAATTTACCCTTTTTAATTTAGTGTTTACTATAGTTTTTAGATCTAATTTTCCGAATTCACTATAAATTATCTTTCTAATCTTATCTGTTTTAAAATTTGTGGAGCTCCTCACTACCATGAGCCCGTCATCTCAGTATAGCCCGATGTCCGTAATGTCTAATTCCCTGTGCGCTGTTAAGTTGTACAGTATAAACAGACCGACAAGGTCCGAAGATTTTGCAGAGTCCAGAGATCCCATGGTGATGTCAAAATCGTCAGTAGTGTTTTTGATCCACTACTCCTCATTATGGATGAGGATGGATTTCTTGGCACTGAGGATTATGTTTGTTTCTTCCTTAGTTAAGTCTAAATATACTGTAGCAAACTCCAGGGCAGTAGTGAAGAGGTCTTTCGATATAGACTGGTAGTAATCCACAATATCGAACTGAATCAGGGTGCAATCCGGTTTATTGTCGATGTTGGTAAACCAGTTGATGACTTCTTTGGTATTTATCCAGAGTCGTTTTTTAATTTGTCTGGTGATCCTTTCTAGGATTTTTTTGCTGATCTTTCCTATGTCGGGTCTAGTTGGGTTAATCATTCTGGTGGTGGGGTTTCCCTCAAAATCATGTTTATGGTCCTTAAGCGTTACGTAGCATTCCTTCTCAGCCAGTTTACCAACTCTATCACTAATTTTTAGTTTCTCAGTAATTATCTTACTTGTTCTATTGATACTGTCAACCATATTGATATTGTTGTTATGGGCTTTTTTATAAGTCTTAGTTAAATTTTTTTTAATTAATTTGTTGTAGTCGTCAGCCTTCATCTTGTAGAAGTTGTCCGTTTTGTCGGACTTAACTAGTATTTTATCGCTGCTATTTATGTTTTTGACTATTTGGTCTAGATGCTTCTGGAAGTTGTTTTTCTTTTTTTGTGAAAGGAGATGTTGTTGATTATGTTGTGTAGGTCCTTATCGAATTCCTGTAGGATCTTGTTGAACGGTGCAGTCTTTTTACTTCTGAAGCCGTAAACCTCATGTTCTTTTTCTGTTAAGTTATTCCCTCGTAGAAAGAAGAATGCTTTCCATCTCATTCTTCTTATTAGTTCCTCTGTTTTTTGTAAAAGTTTGACGAAATAATTCCGTTTGTTTGTGAGTGGAATATTCTTCAGGGAAATGTCGAAATTAGTTTTTTCCATATTTTTAAAGTTCTTATTTTAAAATAAAGGTTAAGAGTGCTCGACCTTAATTTGGGAGCTAATATGTATATATGTATGCAGGTATGCAGAAAAATAGGAAAGACAATTTGTATGTATAACATAATAGCTCCTCATCCTAGAAATTCAGACCAAAACAGATTATTTTTGTTTGGAATTGTAGTAATAAAACTATTTAATGGTCTATAATGTAGTAATAAAACTATTTAATGGTCTATAAATTTCATTAAAATTTTATTAAAATTTTTTTATTAAAATTTACTTATTAAAATTTCATTAAATTTATCTATTAAAATTTATTTATTAAAATTTCATTAAAATGAAAAATTTCATTAACATTTCTAGAAATGGTATTTTTCTGTGTCAGACAAAAAAAGGAAAAAGAGTTTAAATGCTGAATGATGTCTATGTCAAACAGTCAAATGTGGAATCAATTTTTCTAGCTTCTGAAATTTTTTCAAACTTCTAAACAACATAATACAGGTAATACAAAAGCAGAGATAAATTCTGATACATTTCTAAGATTTTCCTAATACTATCCATCCCAAAAGTTGCCAGTCAAAATATTTACATCATTGAAAATGTATTTGGTCATTAAAGCCTTCCATATGAAAAATACATTTGCATATATTTTATCTTCTTTAGATGTGGTCAGGTTATCTGAAAACTGTCTTGAATGTTTTCTGACTTGAATCTACAAATTGCTTCTCTTGAAGGACTAAAATACAAAATGACTGTTACATGCTGCTTACAGTTGACTTTGACTAAAAGAACCTATCAAAATGTTATAAAAATGAGATTACTACTTTGAAATAAATCATTTAATTTTATGCCTGGACTTTAGATAACATATTTACCCTTATACAGACCACACCCTTTTCACAAAATACTAAAAATGCATATTTGTAAATTTTTATACATCTTCAATGTTTGTTGTTTTTTTTCCACCTTCATTTTAACACCAAACACTAATTGAATTAAATTAGTTCTTTACAATAAAAATTAGTCAAAATAACCAAAATATGAATGAAGGCAGTTCTAATTCCTAGGTTTCAGTCATGTATTAACGAATAAATAATACTAATGTCCTTACTTTGAGTAAAATTCTGGTTTTGCTAATCTCCTTGAACAAATCAATATTGACAAGGCCCTTGCAAACCTGCTGTTTTTAAATCAATAAACAGCAACATAAAATATTGATTTTTCTCCTGTGAACTACATTGAAATCATTAGAATATAAAAAATATATACACTGTTTATTCGTTAAAAACAAAAGACCAATTCAGAAATTATATATCAATGTCTCACATATGATAATCAGAAAGAAACAGCAGTACAGAGTATTCTTTAAAAAATACAAAATTTGAATGCTTTTCCTATCAAACTTATCGCATTTTTGGTATAGATACCAGTGTACATGATATTATGAGCTTTACCTTTATGTTGTACAGCTTCTTCAATTTCTGCGGAAGTTCCTGGTATTTCCCTTTTTTATTTGTTCTTGTTTTCAGCCAAAAGTCATTTTCTGGCAGGGGCATATCTAGAGCCTGATATATTAGTTCACAAACACTAGATGCATTCTTACTTGAATGTGGTGGTCAGCCATGACCTCAAATTTCTTGAGTATTTTGCTTCTTTTAATTTTTTTAAAAATATTCCGTTTTATGCATAAATAACTTCTACAACTAATTCCTGTTTGAAATAAATAATTGCAATTTTTCTTTTGCATATACATTAGTCCAAACTAGTTGTCTTGGTTTCTTTAGTCACATTTCAACTGTTGAGGAGTAATTAGCCATCAAAGTTAGGATGCTTGCCTCTGTTGGTAGTTGCATAATTAAAAGAAAAACTTGTAGTTCTGTAGAAGACAGAGTGTATTTGCGTGTTGTTGAATTAGAGACACGTGCTGTTTATTTCCTGCTAGAAGGTCCAACTACAAGAAAATGCAGACTTAAGTTGTCCAACTGAAGATGAAAAGAAAACTAACAACACCGAAATATATATGTAAACAAATATATGTATTAAACAACACAATTTTACAATGGACATAGACATTAACTGTTGGAATTTAATTTGAGAACAACAATTCACAACTTCACATTCTCGCTATTTTTTCTATCCTCACTCCAACCTCTTTTTAATTTCAAAACCGGCTCCCAAGGCCTAATTCTTATCAGAGATAAGAATATATTTTCTGACTAACAAGAGAGCTGGAAAACACAAAAGGGAATTCCACCACCATCATTCTTTCCATGGTGCCACAAAGTCTGGGAGAAACCTCACAGCTTCTTCACACCAACCTGTTTTCAGTACCTTCAAAACCGGCTCCCAGGGCCCTGATTCTTATCAGAGATAAGAATGTGTTTTCTGACCAATAGTGGGGCCAGGAAATTTGTATACCGATTTTGGAGGGAAAAATCCCCGATCCATCGGAGCCTACCAAATCTCCATAAATTTGGAGAATCTTGCCTATTTTGCCAGTGAGAATTCTGCCCACCGTCTGTGAGGTCGACATTAGGGAGCTCCAGCGCCTCTTTCACCAAAGAAGAACTACTAAAGGGCTGTCAAAAACGAATGTCGGTCCACCATTCAAGACCCATCCAAGGCTGCATCCCTTCACCACTCCTTCTGACGAGCCCACTGGACTTCTGTTGTCGACCTAGCAACTCACTCAACTGCAGGATTCCTTTATCTGCGAACGGGTTTCCAACGCTACAGGAACTGTGAGTGTATCTATCTGAACCTTAACAATAATATCTAATCGCTTAAAGAACTCTTTAGGCGCTCAAAAAATATTTTGAGCAAGCCTTTTTTAATTCAAGAACATTTTCTCTTCTCCCTTTCTTTCTCTCCTAATCATATTTTTTCCCCTTTACCCATTTTTGTGTATATTGTAAATAAACACTTTCTTCTTTTGTTGTTACTCACCGAGCAGGAGTTTTTTCTTTATTCGTACGCGCCTAAAAGAGAGAGTTTGTCCGCTCTAATCTTGCTGTTTTACTCGCATTTTTTCCCGCAATTATTTTCAGCCCTATTTTTAACCTCAACTCTTTGATGCGGGAAAGCCTGGACAAATTTCCTAGCATAACATTTGTGTGTGTGTGTGTGAACATTTGTGTTTGTTCTTTAGTGAATGTTTGTACGTATGTGCATGTGTGTATAATGTTCATGGCGTCTCCCACAACTGGAAAACGTTATCTTTTGCGAGAGCTCACATTGTAGAGGTGTTCACTGAAATGAAGAAATGAAAAAGAGAACAAGGCAAGAAGTTGCCCAGTATTTATAGTGTAGGAAGAGCAACCCCTAGCGAACAATTAGGGAATTAATGAGAAGCTAACTCCAACAGTTCCAACAAATGATTTATTTCATGGATATATTTCAACTAGCTGTTGATAGCTTTGGTCACTCCTTTAATTTGAGTAAAACAATGCAAAGATACTAGAAACGTCATCAACTCGGTTTTTTCATTGATTTGAATTCTTAACCACTTCTAGTATCTTTGCATTGTGTTACTCAAATTAAAGGAGTGACCGAGACTAGAAAGAACTAGTTGAAATATTTCCATAAAATAAATAATTCGTTGGAACTACAAATTTTTCTTTTAATTAAGTGTTACACCGGCCTTTCTAACACAAGGGAATTACACCGGTTCTCACTATATATAGTGCCAGTAATACCTACCCGGGGTGTAAGCAGCGACAGTCCTTTTTGGACGTCTCAGCTGTTCGGTCGAACTCTCTGCCTCTGAGGCAGAGGGGAACTCTCTGCCTTTGGGCAGAGAGGAACTCGGACGAGGCTCCGCCGAAGGGCAGAGCCTCGTTCGAGGTGGTTGACCACCCCGATCCCGTTTATACGGGTTCTACGGGTAATTTTTGCCCGAGCCTACGGGCTCGGAAAGCCCACATTAAACCGGCCTTGTGCCACATTCGACACACGTGGGCGTGTTGTTAAACATCGTAAGCAGCGACAGTCCTTTTTGGACGTCTCAGCTATTCGGTCGAACTCTCTGCCTCTGAGGCAGAGGGGAACTCTCTGCCTTTGGGCGGAGAGGAACTCGGACGAGGCTCCGCCGAAGGGCAGAGCCTCGTTCGAGGTGGTTGACCACCCCGATCCCGTTTATACGGGTTCTACGGGCAATTTTTGCCCGAGCCTACGGGCTCGGATAGCCCACATTAAACCGGCCTTGTGCCACATTCGACACACGTGGGCGTGTTGTTAAACATCGTAAGCAGCGACAGTCCTTTTTGGACGTCTCAGCTATTCGGTCGAACTCTCTGCCTCTGAGGCAGAGGGGAACTCTCTGCCTTTGGGCGGAGAGGAACCCGGACGAGGTTCCGCCGAAGGGCAGAACCTCGTTCGGGGTGGTTGACCGCCCCGATCCCGTTTATACGGGTTCTACGGGCAATTTTTGCCCGAGCCTACGGGCTCGGAAAGCCCACATTAAACCGGCCTTGTGCCACATTCGACACACGTGGGCGTGTTGTTAAACATAGTAAGCAGCGACAGTCCTTTTTGGACGTCTCAGCTATTCGGTCGAACTCTCTGCCTCTGAGGCAGAGGGGAACTCTCTGCCTTTGGGCGGAGAGGAACCCGGACGAGGTTCCGCCGAAGGGCAGAACCTCGTTCGGGGTGGTTGACCGCCCCGATCCCGTTTATACGGGTTCTACGGGCAATTTTTGCCCGAGCCTACGGGCTCGGAAAGCCCACATTAAACCGGCCTTGTGCCACATTCGACACACGTGGGCGTGTTGTTAAACATCGTAAGCAGCGACAGTCCTTTTTGGACGTCTCAGCTATTCGGTCGAACTCTCTGCCTCTGAGGCAGAGGGGAACTCTCTGCCTTTGGGCGGAGAGGAACCCGGACGAGGTTCCGCCGAAGGGCAGAACCTCGTTCGGGGTGGTTGACCGCCCCGATCCCGTTTATACGGGTTCTACGGGCAATTTTTGCCCTAGCCTACGGGCTCGGAAAGCCCACATTAAACCGGCCTTGTGCCACATTCGACACACGTGGGCGTGTTGTTAAACATCGTAAGCAGCGACAGTCCTTTTTGGACGTCTCAGCTATTCGGTCGAACTCTCTGCCTCTGAGGCAGAGGGGAACTCTCTGCCTTTGGGCGGAGAGGAACCCGGACGAGGTTCCGCCGAAGGGCAGAACCTCGTTCGGGGTGGTTGACCGCCCCGATCCCGTTTATACGGGTTCTACGGGCAATTTTTGCCCGAGCCTACGGGCTCGGAAAGCCCACATTAAACCGGCCTTGTGCCACATTCGACACACGTGGGCGTGTTGTTAAACATCGTAAGCAGCGACAGTCCTTTTTGGACGTCTCAGCTGTTCGGTCGAACTCTCTGCCTCTGAGGCAGAGGGGAACTCTCTGCCTTTGGGCAGAGAGGAACTCGGACGAGGCTCCGCCGAAGGGTAGAGCCTCGTTCGAGGTGGTTGACCACCCCGATCCCGTTTATACGGGTTCTACGGGCAATTTTTGCCCGAGCCTACGGGCTCGGAAAGCCCACATTAAACCGGCCTTGTGCCACATTCGACACACGTTGGCGTGTTGTTAAACATCGTAAGCAGCGACAGTCCTTTTTGGACGTCTCAGCTATTCGGTCGAACTCTCTGCCTCTGAGGCAGAGGGGAACTCTCTGCCTTTGGGCGGAGAGGAACTCGGACGAGGCTCCGCCGAAGGGCAGAGCCTCGTTCGAGGTGGTTGACCACCCCGATCCCGTTTATACGGGTTCTACGGGCAATTTTTGCCCGAGCCTACGGGCTCGGATAGCCCACATTAAACCGGCCTTGTGCCACATTCGACACACGTGGGCGTGTTGTTAAACATCGTAAGCAGCGACAGTCCTTTTTGGACGTCTCAGCTATTCGGTCGAACTCTCTGCCTCTGAGGCAGAGGGGAACTCTCTGCCTTTGGGCGGAGAGGAACCCGGACGAGGTTCCGCCGAAGGGCAGAACCTCGTTCGGGGTGGTTGACCGCCCCGATCCCGTTTATACGGGTTCTACGGGCAATTTTTGCCCGAGCCTACGGGCTCGGAAAGCCCACATTAAACCGGCCTTGTGCCACATTCGACACACGTGGGCGTGTTGTTAAACATCGTAAGCAGCGACAGTCCTTTTTGGACGTCTCAGCTATTCGGTCGAACTCTCTGCCTCTGAGGCAGAGGGGAACTCTCTGCCTTTGGGCGGAGAGGAACTCGGACGAGGCTCCGCCGAAGGGCAGAGCCTCGTTCGAGGTGGTTGACCACCCCGATCCCGTTTATACGGGTTCTACGGGCAATTTTTGCCCGAGCCTACGGGCTCGGATAGCCCACATTAAACCGGCCTTGTGCCACATTCGACACACGTGGGCGTGTTGTTAAACATCGTAAGCAGCGACAGTCCTTTTTGGACGTCTCAGCTATTCGGTCGAACTCTCTGCCTCTGAGGCAGAGGGGAACTCTCTGCCTTTGGGCGGAGAGGAACCCGGACGAGGTTCCGCCGAAGGGCAGAACCTCGTTCGGGGTGGTTGACCGCCCCGATCCCGTTTATACGGGTTCTACGGGCAATTTTTGCCCGAGCCTACGGGCTCGGAAAGCCCACATTAAACCGGCCTTGTGCCACATTCGACACACGTGGGCGTGTTGTTAAACATCGTAAGCAGCGACAGTCCTTTTTGGACGTCTCAGCTATTCGGTCGAACTCTCTGCCTCTGAGGCAGAGGGGAACTCTCTGCCTTTGGGCGGAGAGGAACCCGGACGAGGTTCCGCCGAAGGGCAGAACCTCGTTCGGGGTGGTTGACCGCCCCGATCCCGTTTATACGGGTTCTACGGGCAATTTTTGCCCTAGCCTACGGGCTCGGAAAGCCCACATTAAACCGGCCTTGTGCCACATTCGACACACGTGGGCGTGTTGTTAAACATCGTAAGCAGCGACAGTCCTTTTTGGACGTCTCAGCTATTCGGTCGAACTCTCTGCCTCTGAGGCAGAGGGGAACTCTCTGCCTTTGGGCGGAGAGGAACCCGGACGAGGTTCCGCCGAAGGGCAGAACCTCGTTCGGGGTGGTTGACCGCCCCGATCCCGTTTATACGGGTTCTACGGGCAATTTTTGCCCGAGCCTACGGGCTCGGAAAGCCCACATTAAACCGGCCTTGTGCCACATTCGACACACGTGGGCGTGTTGTTAAACATCGTAAGCAGCGACAGTCCTTTTTGGACGTCTCAGCTGTTCGGTCGAACTCTCTGCCTCTGAGGCAGAGGGGAACTCTCTGCCTTTGGGCAGAGAGGAACTCGGACGAGGCTCCGCCGAAGGGTAGAGCCTCGTTCGAGGTGGTTGACCACCCCGATCCCGTTTATACGGGTTCTACGGGCAATTTTTGCCCGAGCCTACGGGCTCGGAAAGCCCACATTAAACCGGCCTTGTGCCACATTCGACACACGTGGGCGTGTTGTTAAACATCGTAAGCAGCGACAGTCCTTTTTGGACGTCTCAGCTATTCGGTCGAACTCTCTGCCTCTGAGGCAGAGGGGAACTCTCTGCCTTTGGGCGGAGAGGAACTCGGACGAGGCTCCGCCGAAGGGCAGAGCCTCGTTCGAGGTGGTTGACCACCCCGATCCCGTTTATACGGGTTCTACGGGCAATTTTTGCCCGAGCCTACGGGCTCGGATAGCCCACATTAAACCGGCCTTGTGCCACATTCGACACACGTGGGCGTGTTGTTAAACATCGTAAGCAGCGACAGTCCTTTTTGGACGTCTCAGCTATTCGGTCGAACTCTCTGCCTCTGAGGCAGAGGGGAACTCTCTGCCTTTGGGCGGAGAGGAACCCGGACGAGGTTCCGCCGAAGGGCAGAACCTCGTTCGGGGTGGTTGACCGCCCCGATCCCGTTTATACGGGTTCTACGGGCAATTTTTGCCCTAGCCTACGGGCTCGGAAAGCCCACATTAAACCGGCCTTGTGCCACATTCGACACACGTGGGCGTGTTGTTAAACATCGTAAGCAGCGACAGTCCTTTTTGGACGTCTCAGCTATTCGGTCGAACTCTCTGCCTCTGAGGCAGAGGGGAACTCTCTGCCTTTGGGCGGAGAGGAACCCGGACGAGGTTCCGCCGAAGGGCAGAACCTCGTTCGGGGTGGTTGACCGCCCCGATCCCGTTTATACGGGTTCTACGGGCAATTTTTGCCCGAGCCTACGGGCTCGGAAAGCCCACATTAAACCGGCCTTGTGCCACATTCGACACACGTGGGCGTGTTGTTAAACATCGTAAGCAGCGACAGTCCTTTTTGGACGTCTCAGCTGTTCGGTCGAACTCTCTGCCTCTGAGGCAGAGGGGAACTCTCTGCCTTTGGGCAGAGAGGAACTCGGACGAGGCTCCGCCGAAGGGTAGAGCCTCGTTCGAGGTGGTTGACCACCCCGATCCCGTTTATACGGGTTCTACGGGCAATTTTTGCCCGAGCCTACGGGCTCGGAAAGCCCACATTAAACCGGCCTTGTGCCACATTCGACACACGTGGGCGTGTTGTTAAACATCGTAAGCAGCGACAGTCCTTTTTGGACGTCTCAGCTATTCGGTCGAACTCTCTGCCTCTGAGGCAGAGGGGAACTCTCTGCCTTTGGGCAGAGAGGAACTCGGACGAGGCTCCGCCGAAGGGTAGAGCCTCGTTCGAGGTGGTTGACCACCCCGATCCCGTTTATACGGGTTCTACGGGCAATTTTTGCCCGAGCCTACGGGCTCGGAAAGCCCACATTAAACCGGCCTTGTGCCACATTCGACACACGTGGGCGTGTTGTTAAACATCGTAAGCAGCGACAGTCCTTTTTGGACGTCTCAGCTATTCGGTCGAACTCTCTGCCTCTGAGGCAGAGGGGAACTCTCTGCCTTTGGGCGGAGAGGAACTCGGACGAGGCTCCGCCGAAGGGCAGAGCCTCGTTCGAGGTGGTTGACCACCCCGATCCCGTTTATACGGGTTCTACGGGCAATTTTTGCCCGAGCCTACGGGCTCGGATAGCCCACATTAAACCGGCCTTGTGCCACATTCGACACACGTGGGCGTGTTGTTAAACATCGTAAGCAGCGACAGTCCTTTTTGGACGTCTCAGCTATTCGGTCGAACTCTCTGCCTCTGAGGCAGAGGGGAACTCTCTGCCTTTGGGCGGAGAGGAACCCGGACGAGGTTCCGCCGAAGGGCAGAACCTCGTTCGGGGTGGTTGACCGCCCCGATCCCGTTTATACGGGTTCTACGGGCAATTTTTGCCCGAGCCTACGGGCTCGGAAAGCCCACATTAAACCGGCCTTGTGCCACATTCGACACACGTGGGCGTGTTGTTAAACATAGTAAGCAGCGACAGTCCTTTTTGGACGTCTCAGCTATTCGGTCGAACTCTCTGCCTCTGAGGCAGAGGGGAACTCTCTGCCTTTGGGCGGAGAGGAACCCGGACGAGGTTCCGCCGAAGGGCAGAACCTCGTTCGGGGTGGTTGACCGCCCCGATCCCGTTTATACGGGTTCTACGGGCAATTTTTGCCCGAGCCTACGGGCTCGGAAAGCCCACATTAAACCGGCCTTGTGCCACATTCGACACACGTGGGCGTGTTGTTAAACATCGTAAGCAGCGACAGTCCTTTTTGGACGTCTCAGCTATTCGGTCGAACTCTCTGCCTCTGAGGCAGAGGGGAACTCTCTGCCTTTGGGCGGAGAGGAACCCGGACGAGGTTCCGCCGAAGGGCAGAACCTCGTTCGGGGTGGTTGACCGCCCCGATCCCGTTTATACGGGTTCTACGGGCAATTTTTGCCCTAGCCTACGGGCTCGGAAAGCCCACATTAAACCGGCCTTGTGCCACATTCGACACACGTGGGCGTGTTGTTAAACATCGTAAGCAGCGACAGTCCTTTTTGGACGTCTCAGCTATTCGGTCGAACTCTCTGCCTCTGAGGCAGAGGGGAACTCTCTGCCTTTGGGCGGAGAGGAACCCGGACGAGGTTCCGCCGAAGGGCAGAACCTCGTTCGGGGTGGTTGACCGCCCCGATCCCGTTTATACGGGTTCTACGGGCAATTTTTGCCCGAGCCTACGGGCTCGGAAAGCCCACATTAAACCGGCCTTGTGCCACATTCGACACACGTGGGCGTGTTGTTAAACATCGTAAGCAGCGACAGTCCTTTTTGGACGTCTCAGCTGTTCGGTCGAACTCTCTGCCTCTGAGGCAGAGGGGAACTCTCTGCCTTTGGGCAGAGAGGAACTCGGACGAGGCTCCGCCGAAGGGTAGAGCCTCGTTCGAGGTGGTTGACCACCCCGATCCCGTTTATACGGGTTCTACGGGCAATTTTTGCCCGAGCCTACGGGCTCGGAAAGCCCACATTAAACCGGCCTTGTGCCACATTCGACACACGTGGGCGTGTTGTTAAACATCGTAAGCAGCGACAGTCCTTTTTGGACGTCTCAGCTATTCGGTCGAACTCTCTGCCTCTGAGGCAGAGGGGAACTCTCTGCCTTTGGGCGGAGAGGAACTCGGACGAGGCTCCGCCGAAGGGCAGAGCCTCGTTCGAGGTGGTTGACCACCCCGATCCCGTTTATACGGGTTCTACGGGCAATTTTTGCCCGAGCCTACGGGCTCGGATAGCCCACATTAAACCGGCCTTGTGCCACATTCGACACACGTGGGCGTGTTGTTAAACATCGTAAGCAGCGACAGTCCTTTTTGGACGTCTCAGCTATTCGGTCGAACTCTCTGCCTCTGAGGCAGAGGGGAACTCTCTGCCTTTGGGCGGAGAGGAACCCGGACGAGGTTCCGCCGAAGGGCAGAACCTCGTTCGGGGTGGTTGACCGCCCCGATCCCGTTTATACGGGTTCTACGGGCAATTTTTGCCCGAGCCTACGGGCTCGGAAAGCCCACATTAAACCGGCCTTGTGCCACATTCGACACACGTGGGCGTGTTGTTAAACATAGTAAGCAGCGACAGTCCTTTTTGGACGTCTCAGCTATTCGGTCGAACTCTCTGCCTCTGAGGCAGAGGGGAACTCTCTGCCTTTGGGCGGAGAGGAACCCGGACGAGGTTCCGCCGAAGGGCAGAACCTCGTTCGGGGTGGTTGACCGCCCCGATCCCGTTTATACGGGTTCTACGGGCAATTTTTGCCCGAGCCTACGGGCTCGGAAAGCCCACATTAAACCGGCCTTGTGCCACATTCGACACACGTGGGCGTGTTGTTAAACATCGTAAGCAGCGACAGTCCTTTTTGGACGTCTCAGCTATTCGGTCGAACTCTCTGCCTCTGAGGCAGAGGGGAACTCTCTGCCTTTGGGCGGAGAGGAACCCGGACGAGGTTCCGCCGAAGGGCAGAACCTCGTTCGGGGTGGTTGACCGCCCCGATCCCGTTTATACGGGTTCTACGGGCAATTTTTGCCCTAGCCTACGGGCTCGGAAAGCCCACATTAAACCGGCCTTGTGCCACATTCGACACACGTGGGCGTGTTGTTAAACATCGTAAGCAGCGACAGTCCTTTTTGGACGTCTCAGCTATTCGGTCGAACTCTCTGCCTCTGAGGCAGAGGGGAACTCTCTGCCTTTGGGCGGAGAGGAACCCGGACGAGGTTCCGCCGAAGGGCAGAACCTCGTTCGGGGTGGTTGACCGCCCCGATCCCGTTTATACGGGTTCTACGGGCAATTTTTGCCCGAGCCTACGGGCTCGGAAAGCCCACATTAAACCGGCCTTGTGCCACATTCGACACACGTGGGCGTGTTGTTAAACATCGTAAGCAGCGACAGTCCTTTTTGGACGTCTCAGCTGTTCGGTCGAACTCTCTGCCTCTGAGGCAGAGGGGAACTCTCTGCCTTTGGGCAGAGAGGAACTCGGACGAGGCTCCGCCGAAGGGTAGAGCCTCGTTCGAGGTGGTTGACCACCCCGATCCCGTTTATACGGGTTCTACGGGCAATTTTTGCCCGAGCCTACGGGCTCGGAAAGCCCACATTAAACCGGCCTTGTGCCACATTCGACACACGTGGGCGTGTTGTTAAACATCGTAAGCAGCGACAGTCCTTTTTGGACGTCTCAGCTATTCGGTCGAACTCTCTGCCTCTGAGGCAGAGGGGAACTCTCTGCCTTTGGGCAGAGAGGAACTCGGACGAGGCTCCGCCGAAGGGTAGAGCCTCGTTCGAGGTGGTTGACCACCCCGATCCCGTTTATACGGGTTCTACGGGCAATTTTTGCCCGAGCCTACGGGCTCGGAAAGCCCACATTAAACCGGCCTTGTGCCACATTCGACACACGTGGGCGTGTTGTTAAACATCGTAAGCAGCGACAGTACTACAACTGCCTAGCTGAGTAGTACCCGTTTCCTACCTTTGTATCTGTGATGTTAAATACACTTGTTCCTTAAACCAACCTCGACTTGATTTTCTTCTTTTTACTATTGTGCCACGACACAACATTAAGCAATTGGTCATGTTGAAGGGTAATTGGTGATGGTCAAGTGGAATTGGCAAAAATGATCAACAAATGGAATTAACAAAGTTCTTTAATGAGCAAAAAGAAAAGGAAGAAAAAGAAGAGGGCAAAATAATACTAAGCAAAAAATATATATGCAAATCAAAGCTAGGCAAATCAACAGTAAAAAGACAAAACATTTACAAAGTAAGAATTGTATTCACATGCAAAAGGGATACAGTCAAGTGATTATAATGTCCTGACTTCAAGACAAGTAATAAGAAAAATATTGCAGATGAGACTGATAAGTCTATTTTTAATGGTTTGAAATAAATCTCAATAAGCATCATATTTAGGGATATTTTTAGCAGTCATTCTTACAACCAGAACCAATACCCAATAATGGCTGACCCTAAATTCTCACCAGTCACAATGAATGGTCATACTCTCAACAAGGTTGCTTGTTTCATGTGTCTTTTGGGACTTGAGTTCACTCCAGACTTCAAATGAAATTTGTACATATGAACTATCTCTAAAGACACTGGAAAAAGTGCTGGCTTATTCTATCGCTCTAGAAAGTATCTGATTCTGCCTGTCATACTCTACTTTACAAGAGGCAGATCAGACTAAAAAATGGAGTATTTCTGCCATACATGGGCTGGTGCTGCACAGTCTTAACTTTTCAGCTTTAACAGAGATCAATAGTGTTTACATAGCCTTGTTAGTGAAGAAGCCTCTCACTGCTCTATCACCATTCCCATGGAAAATGTTCTGACCAGCTACATTTCCAAGTTCAACTAGTGCAGATCTTTACATTTACCACTTACCATGACACATTATATATATATGGGTAATACCAGAGCACTCAATGGAATAAAACATGCTGTCCAACACACTTATATGTGTACATATCTTCATACATACATATATGTACATTTACATATCCGTACATATATGCCACTATACGTACACATACGCCCCCACATATATACACACATATTCTTACGTAATTTGGAATCTGTTCCTATGTCTACATTTCATAATTAGTTCTGTCCGTTGATTTAGTAGTTTGAATTGATCTTTATATTTTATTATCCTGATGTTTTTCTTCTAAACATAGCTTTCACCTATCCATAAAACTATCAGGGATGTTTTCAAAACCTAGAATTTTCCAATTTATTTGAGGATTCTGACTCTTTTCCTTCAATTCTCCAAATTTTTTCAGAAGGGCTGTTTGGTGTTTTAATTTTAGATTGGTGAATGAGTACACTATTTACATTGTTCGGACTATCGTCCTCATCTTTGTTGCCATATTTATCACAATGTTTTGGCTGTTGTACGCTCTGGCTTTCATCAGGTGGTTGGAATATCGAACTAAACCCTTTATTTTGCTCGCTTGGGTCCTCAAGGACACATAGCACAGTGGATAAAGGCGTTAGTTAGATCCAGTGACAGAACCCAAATAGTGTGAGTTCAATACCTGGTTACGCCAGTGGAGAACTTAGAGAGAGGAATTAACAGGAGATAACTGATAACTGACATCCATTAGACATGGCACGTGCAACTAGAACAGTCTACCCCAGTGAGCGAAATATAGGGCTTAGTTCAACATTCCAACTACTTGAAGAAGGCCGGAGCATATAACGGCCAAAACGTTGTGATAAATATGGCAACAAAGATGAGGACAATAGTCCAAACAATGTAAATAGTGTGCATAATACCTCATCTCAGAAATATAGACAGATACTGGTGAATGAGTATCTATGTGTATTGATTCTGTTTTTAAATTCTCCTGCAGAAATGCCAATGTAAATATTATGGTTTGTTATATTTTCTTTAGGGGTAATGGTTGCCTGGTATACTACCCTAGTGGACCTGCATTTGTCCTCTACTGGGCAGTTTTCCTTAATTCTACAATTACAGGGGGTTTCCATGTTAGATTTAGCTTTTTCCCCATGGAATTTACTTCAAATGTAATTGTTATGGGAATTAATAATTTGGTACATATTATCAGTGCAGGAGTAGCTAATTTTGATTGACTTCCTGTTGAAGATCTTATTTAGAGGGGTTTCTTTTGTTGAAGTATTTAGTAATTAAATTTAGGAAGTACTGTTCAATGTTGATACGTCTCAAATATGATCTGACAACCTGGGAAGCTCAAGAATCAAACTGAAAGGAAAGGCACAAGACATGTTTAAGTTAAAGGGTTTTGAAGACAGTAAACTGAAGCACCATGATCAGCTTTGACAAGTTCTGAAGCAGAGACACCTTCAAAACCCTGCTGTAAAAAATTATATCTTTCAGTGTGGCTATGTTGTCCGCAGCAAGGGAGAGCTAGTATCACACTTAAGAAAGCACAAATGAAATTTTCTCCACAATAGCCCCTGCTAACATGCATAAGTGTAAAATGAAAGGCACCATCCATTGCTGACCCTCATTTATCATTCACAATAGGAGAGTCCGCCATATATATACACATGCACATATATTATTTCTGTCCAATTTCCAAATGAGTTCTTGTACATATGGACTGAAGTCATGAATCAATTGTCCAAAGGTCATGATTTTCTTGTTATATTCAAATATGTTTGGCTATCATGATGATTTTCAAGAAAAGATGTTTTTAGTATTGATAAACAAGCTATTTTTGACAAAATTCTGGTATTTACATTTTGGCATTCTAAAAATGCCAGAATTTAGTAATGTAAGAAATTGGATGGATGAATTCTTGCTGCCTAAATACATTATATATATATATATATATATATATATATATATATATATATATATATATATATATATATATATATATATATATATATATATTTAACATACAACGTGTAATGACACGTGCGATACCCTGTCTTCATCTTCTGCCGACCAGGGGTAATATCACGGTTTCGGTGGCTAAGGCGGGACCGCCATCCCTAGCGCCACCAGCAGCGTTTGTGTTGTGGAGTTATTTCCACAATAGAACTTGTAGTCGTACGAAATGCGTCCTAAATGGGGTAAGCGTACAGAAACGTTAGGAACTGAGTAAATAAGTGTTACGCAGAGTAATCGAGTTGTGGTCGCTGATAACTTACTCCTCTCTCGTCTACCTACTGACTCCTACTTATAATAGGTGGGAGAGTCTATTATCTAGACAAGGTGTCTTCCACTATAACAGTTTGCCACCAGGCAGGGTATGAAGATAAGTAATTAATCGTTCCTATTTGTAAATTCTTGTAATAAAATAAATAAACGATTGTTCTTCGTTGCAGCTTCTATCCGTAATGAAGCTGCAACGAAGAACAATCGTTTATATATATATATATATATATATATATATATATATATATATATATATATATATATATATATATATATATTATAGATAGAAAGTCAGACAATGAGACTGACTGATTTACATATATTTTCTTTTCTTAAAACACTATATATATATATATATATATACATATATATATATATAATTTTATTTTATACTTACATATATATATATATATATAAATACACAATATATATATATATATATATATATATATATATATATATATATATATATTGTGTATCTGAGCAAAAATACATCTTTAATATATGTTTCATTAAACAAGACTAATAAGATGCCTTTGCTTAGTTTTTCATTATACTTTTCTTGTATGTAGTGAAATTAAAACTATAACTGACTAACATTATTTATAGCCAATGAGGAACTGCATTACCAATGAAAATAAACTCACAATTATGCTAGACACACACTTACCGACCTGTCAAAATCACTTGGGGAAATTCTACAAGTGTAGCTTAGATGTCACTTAGGCTGAAAGTACAGAACACCCAGTGAGTATCAAACTCCCAGCTGTCAAAATGACTGATTCAATGTCTCTATGACCATAGCTCTATACAGATACATTTAAACAAACGTGGAGTTGCATTACTCTCAATATACAACCTATTATTTATATAATCACGAACAACAGTTTCCATGATCTGAATATTTAAAAAAAAATTTTTTGTTCCCCATCTTCAAAATTCAAATCTATTTTGATTAGATGTGGTTGTGTTTTAATTTGTCTAGACAAGTTATTTATCAAATATATCTTACTTACAAAGTCAGGTTAAGTTTAGGTGATGTGGGGGTGACTGCTAACAAACATAGACATCCCTGATTCAGCGTGTCTTCTGGGTTTTCAATAATTTTCCTTAATCATAACAACTCAAAATATTAAGATTGTGCTTATAAATTAAGTAAATTTCTTAAAAAGTTATTCCTAACATTGCTTGATAATGGAATGAAACAGTGGAGTTTTGTTTAATTTTTATAAATTAAATTTACAACTTTAGTCTCAGTTTTGAAACACAGAAATTTCTGTGTCATGATGGAACCATATTTTTAAAAAAGAAAATAATTATAATATTTTGCTCTACGGCTTGTATCAAGCACTGTTTTTTAACAATAAAAATAAATTGCTGGTCATCTTGCTTTAAAATTGTATTGTTGGTAATTTTACTATAAATATATATTTTTATATTTTCATAGTGTTTTGTTTTTGTTTGGGGTTTAATATTTGTCCATAGCTGGGACCCTGGTTAAAGATAATTCAATCTATTTTGATTAGGGGTGGTTGGGTTTTAATTTCCCTAGACAACTCATGTATCAAATATGCTACTTACAACATTTTTACTTAACCGTAACAACTCAAAATATTAAGATTGTGCTTATAAATTAAGTAAATTTCTTGAAAAGTTATTCCTAACATTGCTTGACAATGGAATGAAACTCTGGATTTTAAGTTTAATTTTTATAAATTAAATTTACAACTTTAGTCTCAGTTTTGAAACACAGAAATTTCTGTGTCATGATGGAACCATATTTTTAAAAAAGAAAATAATTATAATATATAATAGAATTTTAAGGCATTTTTTATGTTTATACATTCTTTTTTATAGATACAAATATTTAAGTAAATGCTCTGTTTATAATAAACAGTATTAACAACATTTACCGGCCTGAATGTCCGAGAAATTTACATAGAAAATATGCATCCTCCGACAGGAATCGAACCTGTATCCTATACAGAACTGTCATATAGCCTGACATGCTTTTACCGATTTCACCACAGAGGAGCATTTCGTTTAGCAAGGTCGATTTTACTGTTTTTAAACTACAATTCTCCATGATTTTCTCTCATACATTCATATCTGCTCGTTGCATATCCAAATGTAAACAAATGACGTCACACATTATGAAATGGACAGAGTCCAACAATTATTTAAAACATTTTTTATGTTTATACGTTCTTTTTATAGATTAAAAAATGTCTTAAAATAATTGTCGGACTTTGTCCATTTCATAATATAATAGAATATATATCTATTTTAGGATATTAAAACAGAAACATGTTAAAAATTGATACATGATTACAATCATGTTTCAACACCACAAATGTGACTCCTCTGGCAATGTTAAACCAAATATCACCCGAGGAGACACATTTGTGGTGTGGAAACATGATTGTAATCATAATTGAAAGATTAATTCAATTTCAAAAAGCTGAAAACTTTAAAAAATAGACCTGTGAGCTTTGCCATGATTAACCAAATAATGTGACCTATGCTAAATTCAAATTCACCAGAAAAAAAACATAGGTCACATTCGATTGGTTAATCATGGCAAAGCCCACAAGTCTATTTTTATAGTATTCTGCTTTTTGAAATTAAATTAATCTTTCACACAACAGTAGTTTAATATCGCCTGAAGAGAAACATTTATAGTGTTGAAACATAATTGTAATTGTGTAGTGATTTTTAACATGTTTTAATATCCTAAAATAATATTTAGCTCTACTCTGTATTAAGCCTTCTTTTAAATTAAATGTTATGTACAGTGGAATCGTAGTCCACTGTAACGCCTCAAAGAACAGGAAATTGTGGAGAGGCATGATCGTCTATATCCTGAGAAGACATGGCATATGAAGAAGTGGATTCCTTTCCTGCTGCCTTGTTTCTGGCTTTTAATTCAGAATACAGAGCCCAATCAATGTTGCCCATAGGTGACTGGAGGAGACATGCCCTTCTTGGGAGCATTTGTGTAATGTGAACTCGAGTGAATTGTAATTGTGTAGCAATTTTTAACATGTTGTAATATCCTAAAATTAATAATATTTAGCTCTACTCTGAATTGTGCCCACTTTTAAATTAAATGTTACATACAATGGATCATAGTCTACTTGTTCTAATTTTATCTGAATATATATATATATATATATATATATATATATATATATATATATATATATATATATATATATATATATATATATATAGGCTGACACCTAATCAGTTGTGTTTCAATCCTGGCTTGAGGCATTCGGATGTCTAGTCGCACAGACGAGCTGTGATACAGCGAAACAGTACTGTCTGTGAATGACATATATATATATATATATATATATATATATATATATATATATATATATATATATATATATATACCAAGTATAGGATTGGTATATATGGAATAAATTACAATAACCAAAAAAATACTATTCTTAAAAGATTGCTCAATACAGAGTAGAGCAAATATAATTTATTCAAAAATTATAATATAAATATGTTATAAAATCACTACTAGCCATTTTCTTTCAACACTTCTGGTGTTTTATCAAATGATGGTGTTGAATGTAGAATAAAGACTTTTGGGTGTTTGGTCGATTTGAAACTCTTTATTCTACTTTAAACACCATCACTTGATAAAAAAACAGAAGTGTTAAAACAAAATGGCTATTTTTGCAGTGATTTTATAACATATTTATGTTATAATTTTCGAATAAATTATATATATATATAATATATATATAAAATGTATATATATATATATATATATATATATATATATATATATATATATATATATATAATCAAAAATTATAACATAAATATGTTATAAAATCACTACAAAAATAACCATTTTGTTTCAAGTGATGGTGTTGACGTTGGTGTTAGTGGTGATATTTAGTCCATGATCCTTGAAGAATTTGATAACTTGTTTTCTAATTTGATATCTTTCTAGTGGGTTGGTATTACATAGGAGGATAACTCCACCATCTCCGTACAGACCAGTGTTGTTGCTATCAAAAGTATATCTAAATTTCCACAGCAGCAGTATACCAACCATTTCACAAATTTCTGCAGAATCGAACACTATCATCACTATTGAGAAGTTTGGGTTGTCTTTTTTGGTCCACATGGAACCATCGTGAAATATAATGGCTTTCTGGGCTGGTTTAATGACGTTAATCTTCTGATCAGTTATAATGCAATCATTTTTGACCAGGTTGATAGACACCCTTAGTAGGTCTTCTATGATAAACTGGTAGAAATTGGAGATGTTGAATTGCATAATGCTGCATCCATTTTTCTTTTGTATAATACATACACACACATATATATATATACATAATAGAATATATATGTAAATATATATGATTATATATATATATATATATATATATATATATATATATATATATATATATATATATATATATATATATATATATTTGTGTATTTAGGCAGTAAATTCTCTTTTAGGCATATCTGAGTAAATAAATCACAGACATTACGTCTGCTTATTTTTAACATAATCCACTCATACTCACAAATAACATTTCTTGTATTGCAATTAAATGATGTGAGAAATGTGCTATAACTGAAAATCACTTTTATTTCTCAAGTATTTTCAATCTTCTTCTGAGGTCATCCTTTGCAGTACATGTAGTAATACAAAATTGTGTGTTGTTCAGAGGTAAATTTAGTAATACAAAAACTGTGTGTTGCTATCAATTACTGTAATTTTTTCTTTTTGCTTTTAAATGCAATGATTGACAATCATGTTGAGCATTCATTAGAGTGTGAAAAAAATTAGCCACTATGGAATTTTTTCTTCTATGTTGTAATGTCATGATCAGGCACACATTAAAGCATGAAAAACTTCCTTTTATAGACATTTCAGAACGGCATTTGTAACTGATTCTATTCAGTGTTAGCTTTATTTTAAAAATTTAGATTGCTTCAAGGATCTGTAGTTTGCATTTGTTATTTTCTTGCTGTAGGATATTTGTGTTACCTATCAGTATTTTTTATACTGTGAATGTGGGCAGAAATGCTGGTGTAAATATCTCACAATGGACAAATGGTCAGACATGTGTAGTGTAAGATGTCTTGTTAATCTCATTGTTGTATATCCAACATAATGCCTGTAATTTATTTAATCATGCATATATATATATATACACTGCATGCCAAATTATTATCGAGATAACTTTTTTTCTAATATTTCAAAAACCGTCCAATCAATTCACACAAATTTTCACACAATGCTGTCAACACTGACCTGCGCAATCACTGAAATTTTCGTACTGATCTGCGCAATGTAAACAAACTGGCGCCATATTTGTTATCAGCACGGTGATTCGAGCGTGCCAAATTATTAGAAAGGTTTAGTAAAATTCTCAGAATTGAGCAAACAAAATGTTTATTAATGTTGCACGTGAATGTTTATGATCAAAAGAAGCTAATAAATAAGATAATCAAACAAATAATAACAGATACAAACAAAGGCACAGTTTTAAACAAATTAATAAGGAATGTGCTTTCCCTGTTTTTTTTGCAATTACTTGAAGAAGTCGACGATCCGTAGAATTTGTTAATTGTAGGATGTCATCTGCCGCGAGATATGTCAAGAATTGCTTCCCACAACTCAGCGTTGCTCCTGAATTGTCGTCCGTTGGCGTACAGTCTTCACTTCATGATGCTCCAAAGGTTTTCGATTGGGTTCAAATCCGGAGAATTTGCTGGCCACTTCATTTTTCGAGGTCCATCGAAGCCTAACTGTTTCAAATATTCAGTAGTCTTGTGAGCAGCATGTGAGGGAGCATTATCTTGCATAAAAACAATGGCCCTTCTGAAGGCAACTCTTTGCCTTTTCATCCACGGTTCAAGAAGCTCTGTGGTGGCACGGAGCAAGCGAAGGACCGGATATTAACCCTCAGAGGTTTAGACAGCAAATGACCAATACTGGTCTCTGCGCACCCGGCTCCACGCAGAATTTCCGGTGGAAAACTAAAAAGAAATAAAAAGAATGATAAACAATTTTCCACCAATTAAACAGCTCCGCGCCATACCCAACAGTTTGTTTCAGCAGACTGACTCTGATCCGAAGGGCACACATAAATAGAGCGATAAATTCACTTCTAAGACAGAAAGCTTTGAAGTACCGTCAGTGAATGTCGCTACGCTTTTCTCACCCGTGAAACCCGATGCCTTCAGCCTTCCTTCACCAACGGAGATATCAAAGGACTCCTACCAACCCATTGACCTCACCTTTCATCTCCGGTGACCAGCACGTCATGAACTTAAGTATTAACAAAAGACACTTATATTCTTTTAATAATCGGATTTCTCTTCTATGAATGAACATTTTATAACGGACTTTGTGCGTGTAAATCAAGAAACATTGTACTATTCATTGATGTTGCATTTAAATACAAAGTGTTTTTGATATACCCTTCTCTTTCGTATGTTATTTTGTTTATGTTATGGTGACCTCAATTTGATCGCTTGTTGAACCTTTAGGCCAAACTAGCTGCTGTCCCGAAGGACTGCTACTATTTATCTACCTTCTGATACAAGCAACAATTAACAACGAGAACTCTACACACCCCATCACCATAAGTGGTGACGCCCGACGTGATTTTAACACAAATATATACACGCACGAACAAAAAAAAAAAAAAAAAAAAAAAAAAAATTGAACTGTCACAAAATTAGAATTTTTATTCAACACAAACCAAAAACATGGCAGATGACGCTGAAGAAACTACAATTAATCAAAACCAACCAATCCAAGCTGTTGCGATAAAACCACCAAACTTCATTGAATCAAACGTAATAGCTTGGTTTGCGATAATGGAGGCGCAATTTAATATTGCAAATATAAGACAGACCAGTCAAAAATTTTTTAACACTTTGGCAGCTCTCCCTGTGGACGTAGTAGGAAATATACAGCCAACTATACTGCAATCAAAAGATTACGACGCACTAAGAGAAGCAGTGACGGGCGCTTACGAGAAAACAAAACCAGAGATGCTGGACAAATTAATGTCGTCATCGACTGTAACAGGTCGTCCCTCAGTATACCTGAATGAACTTATGTCATTAGCAAGCCGAATTGGCGTAGGGGACGATATCGTACGTCACAAATTTATTCAAGCCCTACCTCACTCCATTAAACCAGTGGTAGCGGCACAAGTCGATTTAGACACAGATCGCCTTGGAAGAATGGCGGATGACTTACTATTATATTTTAACAAACAAGACACCGCACATATTCGACAGATTTCGGGGAAGCAAAGGGATGAACAGCAAAATAAAAATGAAACTAAAAGGATACATGGCTGTTCCCACAGTGAAAATAAATTCCCTACCAGTGTTCGCCCTTTTAACAAGGACCAAAAACCTCTAATTTGCCGAGCGCATTTATACTTTGCGGAACGTGCAAAATTTTGTAAGCCGTGGTGCAGATGGCCAAATATACGGAATGTTCAAATGCAACCCAACTCTCGCCCAAATTCACCAGTTCCTCGTGAGATTTCGGAAAACTAACTAGGCGAGAGGTGTTAGCTTCCATTTCCTCGCCGCTTCTCATTGTAGCCGCACGGTTAGGAGCTCAAAGTTTAAATTTTATTGTGGATACAGGAGCTGCCGTATCTATACTTCCGAAGAGATATTTAAGCGGAGCTGTAACATACCCAACCAATATCTCTTTAGTGTCTGCCAACGATCAAAAGATTGAATGCTCAGGACAAGCAGTACTGAATCTAACACTACGGAACCTCAGACGAGAATTTACCTGGACATTTATAATAGCCGAAACTGCTCAGCCACTCCTAGGATACGATTTCCTAAACCATTTCGGGCTAATGGTGGACTGCACAAACAATAAGCTGATTGATAAAATGACTAATAGACAATCCGATGCACATCCATCGTCTATTATCATGAATATAGATTTAGTACCGAATAAAGATGCTAACAAAATGGTACGAGCAATTCTGGAGAAATACCCAAACTTAATTTCTCCTCATCGCGACACGAATGCAACAAAACCAAAGATATTCCATAGAATAGAAACTGGTAGCAACCCTCCTACTTTCTCCAGAGCCAGACAATTATCAGCTCAGAGATGTGAAATTGCAAAAGAGGAATTCAAGAAACTCCTAAAGGCAGGAATAATTTCCCCTTCAAACTCTGAATGGAGTTCAGCCTTACATATGGTACCGAAGTCAGACGGCACATATAGACCTGTTGGCGATTACAGACATTTAAATACCATAACAAAAGCCGATCGATATCAAGTCCCAAATATAAATTCCTTGTCTTCGAAGCTTCATAATAAGAAGTTCTTTTCAAAGATAGACCTGTCGTCTGCTTATCATCAGATACCTGTACATCCGGAGGATGTTTGCAAGACAGCCATCTCTACCCCTTTTGGGTTATTTGAATATAACTATATGCCTTTCGGACTACGGAACGCATCATGTACTTTTCAGAGAATGATGGACAATATCTTTCGTGATACTGATTATACCTTTGTATATATCGACGATATCCTTATATTCTCAGAAGATGAAGAAACTCATTCCAAGCATATCGACCTAGTACTACAAAAACTGAGTGAGTACGATTTTAAAATTTGTCTCTCCAAATGCATATTTAGTGCTAATGAATTAGACTTTTTAGGATTTCATATTTCTGCTAGTGGTCTCAAACCCAGTGCTAAAAAGTTGAATGAATTAAGTGAATTTCCTCAACCAAACGATTCCAAATCACTACGCCGATTCATCGGTATGGCAAATTTTTACAGAAAACTTGTGCCAAATTTCAGCGATATCATACTACCTCTCACGGAAAAAATACGTTTAAACCAAAATTCCAAGTCATTAACCCTAACAAAGGAAGAAATTGAATCTTTCGAAAATATGAAAAAGTCTTTATCTAATGTAACTGTTTTGGCTTTCCCCAGCTCGAAAGCTAACAACTATCAACTTGTAACAGACAGTTCGAATTATGCGGTGGGTGCAGCACTTCATCAAATGATTGATAATCAACCCATCCCCATAGGTTTCTTTTCAAAGAAATTATCCCAAACCCAACAAAAATATTCTACTTTTGACAGAGAACTACTAGCTGCCTATCTAGCAGTACTCCATTTTAAACATTTAATAGAAGGCAGAAATGTAATGTTACTGACGGATCACAAACCACTTTGCAGTGCTTTTAAAAGCCAGTCTTCCTTAAAATCAGATAGACAACAGCGTCACCTCTGTTTTATCAGCGAATATGTAAATGACATTTCACATATAAGAGGTTCACAAAATATAGTAGCTGATTGTTTATCACGACCTGTCAACGCGATCACTATTGATATATGTGACTTACAAGAAATAATGAAGCATCAAGCTACTGACAATGAAATTCAGGCATTCAAAGATCAACTGAAACCATACACAATAAATCAAAATGAAACCATATTATGTGACACGACATTACCTTTTCCACGACCTTTTGTGACTGAAAAGCTCAGAAAATCGGTATTTGACAGTCTGCATAATCTATCACATCCAGGAATAACATCTTCAAGAAAAATAATAAAATCCAGATACTATTGGCCGAAGATGGACAAGTCAATAAAAACCTGGTGCACAGAATGCCAACACTGCCAACAAGCAAAAATAATAAAACACACAAAGAGCAAAGTAAATCCATTTGAATTACCTTCCAGTCGTTTTGAAACGGTGCATGTGGATATTGTCGGTCCCTTAACACCAGTAAAGAACCAAACTGACCCTTATTTTTCACCATATCGATATTTATTAACATGCATTGATAGAAATACGAGATGGATAGAAGCATGCCCAATAACAGAAATTACGGCAAAATCAATATCAACGGCTTTTGTCAATCTGTGGATCTCCCGATTCGGGGTTCCTCTTCATGTCGTTACGGACAGAGGAAGCCAATTTGAATCCGAATTATTCTCAGAACTATCAAAAATAATAGGCTTCCACAGATTACGAACAACGGCGTACCATCCGCAAACGAATGGATTAGTTGAGCGAGCACACAGAACTTTAAAAACGGCTATTATAGCCAGGAAAGAATCGTGGTTGTCAGCTCTTCCTATCGTCCTTTTGGGAATGAGGATAACACCTAACGAATCAAACTATTCTTCATTTACTGCAGTAACAGGGAGTCATGCACAAGTCCCCCGATTGTTAATTGACTCTATCAAGAACGAGAATAGTGAAATGACAAACTCGCACGTTAAAATTCTAGCCGACGAGATGCAAAAATTTGACATGGACAAATTATCCAGGGGACACCTGCATATAATACCTAATTCTTACATTCCAAAAGATTTACAAACATGTAAAAGTATCTGGCTAAGAACAGACAGAGTAAGAAAGCCATTGGAAGCTCCATACACAGGTCCATTCCAAGTATTAAGTCGTCATGAAAAATATTTTACTATTAAAAGATCGGATGACGTACATAGTAATGTTTCAATAGATAGACTAAAACCTGCATATATTTCTGAAAATATAAAATCAAAAGATTCCATTGGATCAAGACCGGATTTGGATAACTCCCTATCTTGTTCCGAAGAAACTAATGATAACAAACCAGAAACTAGAACGAAGTCCGGTAGAACGGTTAAATGGAAGAAAGAAAACACATATTTTTATTACTAAAAAAAACAAAAAAAAAAAAACAACAACAACAACTCCGTTTACTGGGGCGAAAGTTATGTGGTGGCACGGAGCAAGCGAAGGACCGGATATTAACCCTCAGAGGTTTAGACAGCAAATGACCAATACTGGTCTCTGCGCACCCGGCTCCACGCAGAATTTCCGGTGGAAAACTAAAAAGAAATAAAAAGAATGATAAACAATTTTCCACCAATTAAACAGCTCCGCGCCATACCCAACAGTTTGTTTCAGCAGACTGACTCTGATCCGAAGGGCACACATAAATAGAGCGATAAATTCACTTCTAAGACAGAAAGCTTTGAAGTACCGTCAGTGAATGTCGCTACGCTTTTCTCACCCGTGAAACCCGATGCCTTCAGCCTTCCTTCACCAACGGAGATATCAAAGGACTCCTACCAACCCATTGACCTCACCTTTCATCTCCGGTGACCAGCACGTCATGAACTTAAGTATTAACAAAAGACACTTATATTCTTTTAATAATCGGATTTCTCTTCTATGAATGAACATTTTATAACGGACTTTGTGCGTGTAAATCAAGAAACATTGTACTATTCATTGATGTTGCATTTAAATACAAAGTGTTTTTGATATACCCTTCTCTTTCGTATGTTATTTTGTTTATGTTATGGTGACCTCAATTTGATCGCTTGTTGAACCTTTAGGCCAAACTAGCTGCTGTCCCGAAGGACTGCTACTATTTATCTACCTTCTGATACAAGCAACAATTAACAACGAGAACTCTACACACCCCATCACCATAGCTCCTTCATAAACGCTATGTATGCATCAGCAGTTATTTTGACGCCATCTGGTACTCTCCATGGGCCCACTAATGTTTTTCCAATAATACCACCCCAGATCATTATGCCTCCACCGCCTTGTTGGCGTCTCAAACGCTGATGGCGATTCTGTCCGTTCATTACCCAGACTTTGCACCATCTATCTGGCCCATCAGGTGTTGCTCGAGTTTCGTCTGTGAACAAAACTTTAGAGAAGTCAATCTTCATATTGTCCTCGGCCCATTTCAATCGATTTTGAATGTGATTTCTCGTCAACGGAGGCTCCGATACAGGTTTGACTGTTGTTGCTATTTCCCTCAGATACCGACACCGAGTACTTTTAGACCCAGTAGGATCCCCAATGTATCTTGATAACTTAGTTACATTCCTTGATAATACTGATACATTGTGTATTTAGGCAGCAATGCTTCTTTCACACAAGCTTCATATGACAGACAAGGTGCTTTGATTAAGTTTTTTATATAATTTATGCAGTTTTAATATAATTTATCTGGTGAAAAGAAAAAATTATAAGATCATATAAGAAATTATATAAAAACTTAATCAAAGAACCTTGTTTGTCATATTTAATAAAGCTTGAATATATATATACATATGCTAGAATATATATATTCTAGAATATATATATATATATATATATATATGTAGCTTGGATGTGGCACAAGGCTGAAAGTATGGGGCACCATATATATATATATATATATATATATATATATATATATATATACATATATATATGTAGAGTAAAGGTAATAAATCCCTTGGTATATAATCCAAGTGGATCCTAGTAATATAAAATATTAAAAGTGATCCACAAAAAGAACTCAATGTATTTATTATTACAGACCAAAAATTATTACACGATAAAAGCCAAAATCGTATGGGGAATAACTAAATATATATATATATATATATATATATATATATATATATATATATATATATATATATAAATATAATTAGTCAGTCTCAATAATTATTGATGAGACTGATGAATTATATTTTCATCTGCTGAAATAAGCGTATTCCTCATATGAGGTGATTTGGGATTTTACTGTGTATATATATATATATATATATATATATATATATATATATATCGAGGGAGAAGAGAAAGGAGAGACAGAGAGAGAAAGACAACAAAATAAATAACTCTTTAAATAGATGAAACTAAGGACACCATTTGTTTTTTTAAATTTTATTTATTTTCATCATTTATATATATTTTTCTTAAAATCTAACCATTTTATTCAATAAGCATAAGCAAAAGTTTTGTTTTTGTTTTTGGTAAAATAGCATAACAGAAATTCCATTCTTTTTTGTTCTTTTCTCTTTGTATTTGTGAGCATAAATCCTCATTTATTTACTCTTTTTGCCATGTTTCTGAACACAGAAAACATGTGTACAATATTGTTTTTTTTTTAAAAATCAGAAAAAAAAGACCGAGAAAGAGAGAGAGAGAGAGAAAATGAATTAAAAAAATGAAAGTTTTCATATACCCAGTTAAACAGATGTTACATACATGTTTAAAAGCAAGAAGAGGTTGCTGAACATTAGAGTTTTGAGATAACAACTTTTTTTTTGAAGAAGAAACATCTATATAATTCTAAAAGATTTTGTATGTTTGTCTGTAACCTATAAATAGCTGAAATTGTGCATTCTAACCAGAAGTATTGAACTAAATTAACTGTGAAATCTGCAAAGTTAAACTACAAATATATATATATATATATATATATATATATTGATCTGGGAATTTAACTATATATATATATATAAATTGTTAGAGGTACAACACCGTAATATTGCAAGGAAAACGCAAAATTTATTCCTTATAGGCATTATGAAAAATAAAATAAAAAATAAAAAATAAGAGATGAAAACAGTTTGGTCTGTCTTGTTTGTGTTTTCATCTCTTATTTTTTATTTTTCATAATCCAGTTGCCTTGATCTATCCACTTCCCTTCTCCACATCCTTTCACCTTTCATTCCTATCTGCTCTCGCTCCAAATCTTCTGTAACCCCCTTGCCTTGATCGATCCACTATCTTTCTCTACATCCTCTCCTTTCCACTCCTATCTGCTCTTCCTCCAAACCTTCTGTAACCCCTTGCATGCTAGTGGCTTCCAGCCTTGCTTGGGGTGATAAACTTTAAAAAAAAAAAAAAAATGCCTATAAGGAATAAATTTTGCGTTTTCCTTGCAATATATATATATATATATATATATATATATATATATATATATATATATATATATATATGTATATATATATATATATATATATATGTATATATATATATATATATATATATGTATATATATGTATATATATATATATGTATATATATGTATATATATATATATATATATATATAGATATATATATAGATATATATGTATATATAAATATATATATATATATATATATATATATATATATATAGATAGATAGATATAGATATATATAATTCATGTAATTTGGGGTCTTTGTTCATAGTCAACTTGTGCCAAAAACAAAAAAAATAATAATAATTAATTAATTTTCATTTTGGTAAATATTTAAGACCAAAAAAAAGTAAAAAAAAAACAAAAAAACAGCTCTTTTACTTTATATAATATGCCGAATGTAGCATAGCATAGGAGGGGCTGAATTCAATGATATTCTTTCTGTTTTTCCAACCATGCTTTTCTCTCAAAGGGGGACCTAAAAGGCCCACAGGGTTCTTTACAACTGTAGTCAGTTTTCATTCAGATTTTTTATTATTACTGTTAATATCATCCATGTAAAATAGATTTTTTTCTATATAAGTCAATATAAATTATCAATAACAACAAGAAGAAATTTCAAATCAAAATTCTACTTTCATATTGATAACAAATACATAATGTTGATAAATGGTCTATTAATTCTAGTAATAAATATATTAATAGCTGTTTATGTCTATGTATTAATATAAATATGTACAACTGAATTTTTATGTATTTATGAAAATTTGCTGATAAAGATGAGATTTAGCATATGTGCACAATATGTACAAAATACGTATGTTTTGTCTATATATATATATATATATATATATATATATATATATATATATATATATATAATATGGAGAAAACAACTGAAAAGTTGCAAATTAAAAAAAATTGAATGTTTTTTTTGCGAAAGTTAATATTTATATTTATATATATATATATTTGATATTTCAGATCTGCCCCGATCTTTCGTCAGAAATAAATTAAATAACTGTTATTTAAAAATATAAATAAATACTTTCACAAAAAAACATTCATTTTTTTTAATTTGCAACTTTTCAGTCGTTTTCTCCATATTATATACATATCAAGAAAGTATACGTGGCTTCTCGTTATGCTATATATATATATATATATATATATATATATATATATATATCATTGATTAACTAATGAAATCTTAATATAATGATAGGGTGTGTATAGATATAGTCAACGCATTATTGTACACATGTGAGATACTTGTATATTTTTAAGAAGTAGATATGGAATTCAGTAAAAAAAATTATGCTCAATCTGAATTTGTGATTTTCATCTTTGTTCAGTACATTTATGTTATTTCAAGTTTACCATATCTTTCTATATACCCTATCTCATGTTTTGTGACCTAATTAAATTAAAAATAAAACTAGATCCAGTTGGTCTTTCAGATTCCATACTGATCATATTTTATTAAGTAGGGTGGATCTGCAAGCATCACCCTTTATTTTTTTTATTTTATTTTTTTTTCATTTATAGCTGGTGGGAGGAACACATTCCACTCATAGTTTTAGTAACCAAGGTTAAAGAACTCACTTCTAATATAGCATTTTACAAGAAATGAAAGAAAAGATGGATTCATGCCTTTCCCTAGTGCATTAGTGCAAAGTGAATAATAACTCTCTTAGCTGGAATTTGAAGTTGGCATATTAATTTAATTTTCTGTGCTTTTAATCATTAGACTAAATGCATTACATCTATTAAATGTAGAGTTAACAATGCTTAAGTAGACACAGCTGCCTTTTTTATGATATGTGTGGTTATGGCTCTTTATAATTTACAGTTTTATATAAGACTAAGTGGTATTTGTCCCCTTACTGTTTCTCCTAATCTTTGTTCTACTATCCATTTACACAAGCTCATTAGATATATTACTTGTTTCCCTCAGTCCCTCTAGCCTTTTGTATGTCTTATGAGTTTCAAATTTTCTGAGCCCTCTTTCCTCATTACGTCAAAGAAATTTCAGCTCACTTTCTGATTCTAAATATAAGTATCCTTTTTGCTTCAATTTTCCATAAAACATCCTTGTTGCACAAATTCCATGATATTCTTAGCATCCTTCTGTAGAACCATACCTCTGTTGCCTCAAGTCTCTTCTTCATTTATAAGGATATCACCAATATTCACTAGCATTTAGAAGAAATGGTATAACATAACAGTTCAGATCTCTTTTCTTTGTCTCTAATGAAATTTTCTTATTTTGTTTAGCTTCTGGAAGGCATCTTTGACTATTCCACTGCACCTTTGGATTTTGGAGTTACATTTTTCCATCGTTTGTTAAAAGAACTTCACAGATATTTCAACTTATATATTTGATTGTGATGTAATGGAATAACCTGTCACCCCCATAAGTGACAACACTATAAGTAGTAACTGCCTATAAGTATCTGTAAGTCAACAGACTACAGAGACTAGCTGGGATCTGTTGAATACAACTCAGACACACAAGAACTACCGACCTTCCAATAGTAGCACTCACTACTAGACTGACTTGCGATGACCTTGTGCACAACTGTTACCTTTATTCTTATTGTACTGGTTTTTTATAATAAACCTTTACTTATTTTATCTACCTTGTTTTTCAAGTATATATTCCTATTAGCACGGAATATAACAGCTTGATTTTAACATCTTTAGATTGTAGGTTGTATATTGGTCTGTCTATCTTGTCAGTGAACATACATACATAAGGTATAAATATCTTCTTGCTTCTTGCTTTCCAGTCAACTTTAATCTTCAAAAATTTAAATACAATATCAATCATCATCTGTTTCCTCGAATTATTTTCCACTCTCTTTTACCTTTAGCATCTTTCATAATTAATATCACTTCCCTTTCCACTGCATTCTTTTTCAAGACTTCTCAATCGCATTAACTTCATTCTTAATTTCACTCAAAGTTGTTTTAAGTTGCCATAGCAGGATATGACAGCACAACTATGAAATTCAAACACAATATTGTTCAGTGATCAGAGTCACTTTCAGTGATAGGATAAACTTCTTGTACAGCAAATGAAGTCATGTACAGAGTGAAAAATGTTAATAATGATTATTCTCACATTCTTCAATCTCAGTAACCCCTTGTGCCTTAGTGGATTTATTACCTTGCTTGGGGTGAATTAAATAACCCAGTCTAGGTGAAGGACAACTCTGAATTCAAAATCTGAAGAGAACTTTTTGGAGAACTTCTTGCACACTATGTGTATCAGCCCAGTGTATTCATTTCTTCAGTAAAGTGTGGTTGATTCTTCACAAACCTTCAAGACTATAATCAAATCATATGTACCGGTAGTTTGGTTATTTTTGTTCTAAGAACTGAGCTGGTGTACACTCATACAGAGGGTTGAGTCTATGATATATTATGTATGGTAAATCTAAGACAATTTGGAAACACTTTCATATTGATGGTCAAACGTAGTAATAAAAAAATAAGTAATTTATTTCAACTATCTTGAAATACACACTATCTTGACAAAACCTGATCCATGCCAATGAGATAAATTCAAGATTTCAGCCATAGTGCTTTTTAAATCTGTATTTACCAATTTCAATAGAGATTTTGCTTGTCATATTGCTTTCACAAGATTTCCAACACTATCTCAATATTAGTTTAGTAAGAATAGGTTATAAACTGATGTAACTTGGTTGTATATTGGTGATTTATAGATCATGGTACTGCCAATGGATATATTATATATATATTATTATTATTATTATAAGAGGTTATAATAAAAACATTTTGGAATCGCTACACAAAAGCTGTCATATTTCTTTGATTGTATTTCTTCAGGTGATGGTGAGTAACTGGTGATTAAACAATTTTAAGGAAATTTAAAAACAAACTGTTACCTCTTTTCTGAAAGTTAAAGTGGGGAAAGATAAGGTCAGAATTAAAATTAGACTTGTGGGTATGTCTTGATTAACCAATTAAATATCAGATCTATACTAAATAAAAAATTAAGATCAGTGGGTGAGTTATTTTTTCATGTCACAATAAACCGGAACATAGATAGGTCATCATTGATGATTGCAGAATATATATATATATATATATATATATATATATATATATATTAAAATAATGAGAAAAGAACAGTAAGATTTATAATCCTGTGTTCTTATTCATTATTTTTATTTTTAAAAAATA